>VWZE01024406.1:1750033-1831521 GCA_013396675.1 Eubucco bourcierii
TTTCCTCTCGCACCTTTTCCCCTTTGCTCCCTGTCTCCATCCTCTCGCTCCCCATCCCCTCGCTCCCCATCCTTTCGCTCCTCTTCTCCATCCTCTGCCTGCCCATCCCTTCACTTCCCATTCCCTCACTCTCCACCCCCTGCTCCCCTTCCCCATCCCAGTCCTCCATATCCCTTTACTCTCCAACCTCTTTCTCCCCTCTCTCATCGTTTCTCATCCCCTCACTCCTCATCCTCTCTCTCCTCAGTTTACTTTTTTTTTAAACCCTCCACCCCCGCACTCTTATATATATATATATTTTTAATTTTTTTTAATTTCTTTTTTTTTTTTCCTGCGGATCCACTAGAGCAGTCCCTGGGCTGTGTGTTTAGCCAACTCTCCCTGGAAGCTCTGGGGGTTCATGAATATGCACAGCCAGAGTGGTTCCCGGGAGGCTGCCTCTATAATGAGCTGATTGAGCTGTGGCTGCAGCAGGGCTGCCCTCCTGGGGGAAAAGTTGGGTGCCAGAACTGAGGAGCTTTGTGTTCCTGGCCTCATGGATGGTTTCCAGTTTTCCCTAGGAGAGGAGAGCCCTTCATGCTCAGGGGTGTAAGCAGGTCCCACCAGGCAAGGTCCTCCTCACAGAGAGCAGCTGGTGCCAGGTGTTTGTGTAGATGCAAAGAGAATCATGTACCTTGCACATGTAAGGTAACCTCCCTGGTTTATACTGGCTTGTGTAGAAATTGTTTTTTCCTGCCTAAAACCTCTGGGTCACTTAGTAAGGGCATTACATTGCTAAGCAACATCCCAGCTGCAGCCCAGCTCTGGTGGCCTCCACAGCCATGCATGTCCTGCAGAAATGAACTCTTCTGCATTGTTTCCTGCTTGGTGATGTGACAACCAAACCAAAGGAGGGGACTGGTTGCTACTGCCCAGGCATTTGAAAGCACTGGAGAAGGATGAGAGCTGCTGGGAGCTGAGTATCAGCTGAAAACCTTTAGGATGGAGTAAGCCGAAAGTGGCAGGTCCCTCAGGCATGCAGGACTTGACATCTGCCTTGCCCTCTGCTTCTTGCCCTTTTGTGGTGTGCACAGGCACACAGCCTGCTGGTTAGCAGCCTCAGCTTATGCAATATTAAGGTAGCATTTTGACAGCTGTGCAGAGTTTGTCAGGGTTTGCTATAACATGCAAAGAAGTTCCTTTAAAGCAAGGCTGATGCCTGCACTCTTCTGCAGCTGCAAGACATGACTCAAGTGGGATGAGGACTCGTGTGTTGGAAGAGAAGTACTTTTACAGTTCAGACAACAGACTAACACACTTTCTGCTCACAGAGCCACACACTTAGGCACACAGAATCAGCTATCCTAGGAGCTTGGGGGTTTTGCTGTAAAATTTTGAACTTTTGACACTAGCTTTCTGTTCTCATCAGTAAAACTTTGCGCAGGGACAACATTTTTTCCCTCTTCCTCCCCAACAACCTTGTGAAATGTTGATAAAGATATTATCCACAGCATGAGCTTCCTTTGATTGCTCTTTTAGGCTGTGTGTCTAGATGGAAACCTAGCAACACAATAACTGTATTGAAGGGAGATGTTTCAGTAGCTGTGTGGCTTTTATCATACTGGATGTGTCTTCGGAGGTTAGCCTCATCAAGTCAGTCTCTACCCCTTTGGAGCCTTACAGTTTGATTCCCTAAGCCTGGAATAAAACAGACCTGAAGTAGTGAAAAAGACAACAAAGATGGAATGGAAGTTCTTAATATGATAAAAGATCTGCTCCTCCTTTCTTCCTGCTCCCCCTGTGAATACCTGCTCTGTTCCCATGGGGAAAATACTCCACCGCAGAAGGAGGATGCTCATCTAATAGGAAAATGATTGAAGGGGAATCCAGCCATCAGTGTTTGTCACCATTTCACCTGGGCACACCTGGGGAAAGGCTAAGGGACACATGTCCCAGAGCAATATCTGATGGCATCATGTGTGAGAACCAGGCTGGTGTTTGGGAAGTGGCACCAGCCCCGTTCTGGTCCCCCACTGTCACAGAATCAGAGTGTCAGGGGCTGGAAGGGACCTCCAAAGCTCATCCAGTCCAACCCCCCTGCCAGAACAGGATCTGGTTTTGAATATCTCCGGAGGGGGAAACTTCACAGCTCCCCTGAGCAGCCTGTTCCAGGGTTCTGTCACCCTCACAGGGAAAAAATTCTTCCTCGTGTTTACACGAAACTTCCTGTGCCTCAACTTCCACCTATTGCCCCTTGCCCTGTCATCACAGTGAAGGTTGTGATTCCATTTCTACAGTGTAGAAGGCCAAATCCATCCTCAGAAGTCACTGACACTCTGTCTAGTTTTACTTCCCTGGCTATATTCTCGTGTTCTTAGCTGCTGACAAATACCCTTGCTGACATGCTGTCTCCTTACAGCAGTGGAGCAAGGCACTTACAGGGAGTCAGGGTGACAGTATCTGACTGGCACTGTGTCATTTGGGGACACAGAAAGCAGGGACTGACACAGGTGCAGTCTGTTAGTTTTCAGGTGTTTGGGAGGAATGCCTTTGCTGGCTACTAGAAATTCTCTCAGTACCTACCACATCCTTGGCCGTGCCTCCCCAGAGCCTCTGCCTTTTCAGCATCAATGAATTAAACATCACAAATGCCTTTGTCAGGCCAGCAGAAGAAGTGGTTAAGGTAGAGCAGTAACCACTTCTGCATCTGCCATGTCTGAAGTGTCAGAGCGTTTTTACCAGGCTGTGTCCTGCAGGAGCTCGTGGGGGTGGCTGTGATGTGTGTAACTGCACAGCACGAGGGTGATGCCCTTCAGCGTGGCACAGGGGGAGGCTGTGATTATGGTGGTAGCTTTTTTGAATCCAGAAAGACCACCACACATCTGAAACCCCCTTGTGATCCCAGTGCTCTGAGAGAAGTGCTGCTTAGACAAAGATCTGCCTCTTGGGTCCAAGTACTTAATAAGTAAGCTTGACTGGAACTGGAGAGGGATCATAGCCTGGCGGCATATGGAAACTGTGGCTAAGCTGTGATTTTTATTTCTGAAGTTTGAACGGGTCCTTCTGTGAGTCCCAGGGTCTCTGGGTGATGTTGCTGTGGTCTGTCTGCATGCCAACGTGCAGCAAATCCTGGCAAGACTCTCTTTAGCACGAAGCATTTAACACACAGTTGGTTTAATCCTCTAATCTTATCAAGCACCGACATAAATGAGAACTGAGCAGATGAATTCGTTCTAAAAAATCAAACTCCCCCCCATCACCTTTCTCAATGTGCAGAAGATTTCTCCTTTCACTTATCTTTTCGTTCTTTGTTTGTTTAAAAGTATCTGAGTGTGGATTTGGGCTCAGTAATGAAAGGTGCTCAGTAATCAGCTCTCTGGGATGTGACTCTGTCTGCCGTTTAAGTAGCCTCAGGGGCTTTCAGGATCAGAGCCAGGAAAGTGATCTGGGAGGCTTTGGTTGTTGGAAGCTGCAGGGCTGGCAGAGGATGGAGTTGCTGGTAAGCGTGGGTATATGTTACCCCCTTGGTGACACCCAGTCCTGCAGGCTTTCTGTTCATTCTGTGCCATCCAGAGGAGCAGAACATGTCCTTTGCTTGCCTTCCCACACACCTCCCTGTTCCCTCTGTACACAGAGAGAAAAGGCTCCTCACCAGGTGCCACACAGCCCTGGCCATCCAGCATGGCCAGGGGCAGGGGAAAGTATTTGCAGACTTTGTGATGAAGTTGAACAGCAAAAGGTTAGTTTCAGGCACTCCTCTGTGGTACCACTGACCAGGGTGCCTCTTTAAATGACTGATTTCACACAGATCTGCTGGGCTCATTCATCATGATGCAGCTTTACCAGGGTGAATTTTTCTCTGAATTCTGGCCTCTTCTGAGGGCTGGATCCTGCCTCCTGTCCTCTTGCAGAGAAGCAGCTTATGTCATGAACAGCTCTGCTGTGAGTGTTTAAAGAGTAAGGTGCTGTGATGCCTGTGACTCAGACTAATGCAAGTCAATTTAAAGGACAGATCAAGCACAGGGTGACTATGGATTGCAGTGGCTGCCTTTAATGAATAATTCAGGAGTGTGGAGGAGACAGTGTAAGAGTTAAGTGCTTAATCCAGCTCTAGGTGAAGTCAGCAAGAGACTTTCTGTTGACCTCAGTCCAGGATATGTTTCAGTGTGGGTTTGGCTGTGAGTTTGTAAATTGTCCCATTGATGGCAGCGTGCTTCAGGCTTGAGCTACAAACAGCTGTCGGAATTAGTATCCAGAGGAACATTATCTGTGACCCTCTTGCCTGCCATGCTGCCATTAACTGTCCTCTGCAGCACTGTGAGAGTTTTCTGAGGTCTCAGCACTGCTACTGAGTGCTGCTTTTGTAGGACTGACACCCAGAGAAGATTGCTAAGTGGATTGTCACAGCATTGTGGGAGAAAATGCAGACGCAGAGTTTGGCAAAACAAGCTTCCGAGGTTTAATTTTGGCTGCTGAGAGCTGGGAGTGCTGCCCTCCTTTTGCAAGAAGGAAGCACTTGCATGTCAGATGGGTTTCACCAAACCTGAACCCTTAGAACTTCACAGCTCAGGAGTTCACTTGTGCCAGGTCCTGCCAAGGACTGAGCATGATCCGGGAACTGAACCGCAGGCACTGGAACTGCTCCTTGGAGACCACTGTGCTGGGGCAGCAAAGCAGCTGTCTTCTGCTGGTGGAGGCAGAGGATGGCCTGCAGCCACAGCTCCTGCTTTATGCTGTGTGTCTGCAGCAGCTGTGGGAATCCTGTTCTTCCACTGCCCCAAAGGGATCTGGTGCAGCTCAGTGCACACCGTAGCAGCATTGTTTTTCTGACCAGAGCAGCAGCACTGTTGGAGGAACAGAGCATCTCTTCTTTCTTCTTGTAACTTGGGAAGTGTAAAACTTCCATGGAAAACTGTGCCCTTGCTCTCATCCTGCAGATCCTGGCAGTGCAGCAGTCTTTGCTTGCCCATAATAGAGCAGGCTATGCAGACACAGGCTGCCTCCTGCACTGAAATCAAGGCTTTACCTGACCCTTTTCTCACTTTTTTTTTTTTTTTTTTTTTTTTTTTTTTTTTTTGAGTTCTCTCTGCCTGCCTGGGGAAGGAGGCTGGGATACTTTCCCTGCCATCTGCCTTAAGGCAGCAGGCTTGAAAGCTGGCACGGTTAATTGCTGATCTTTGCCAAGCTCTGTTAATAGAGAACAGCTCCTCCTGAATGGAAGACAGTTCATGTTACATAAATAGTGGAGAAGAGGGAGAGGCCAGTGTGTTTGCAGGGAGTGAAAGACGTACTGGCAGTCGTCTGGTTCTTAAACTGCTGCTGCTGGCCTTGAGACTGCTTCTTTATGGGGAAGAGTCAGAGCTGAGAATCGTTTTTCTGCCGGGACTTCAGGGTGTGGATGCTACTGCTTCTTGGGGGGTGGTAAAGTTACTTGGGATTTATTGCTGGGGATGTGAGCCCAGGATCTACCTGTTAAGATGACTCTGGACGTGCTCATATAGGCTTCAGGACATCCTGTCTGTTGCTGCCACAGATTTTCTTCTCGTGTTCCTTTGGTATAACAGAAATTCCTGTGACTTGACCACAGGACAGGGTTCTGGGAGATCTCTAGCTTACCTGCCTGGCTGATGTTAGGCTGGCAAGTCACAGAGTCTGTTTCCTCATCTCTGTGTGGTGAGATCTATTTAATAAATAATACCAATGCCCTACATTAAAGTGGCACTTTCATCTCCAGCATCATTTGGCTCACCACGTTGTTTCTTTCCCAGCCTATCTACAAAATGTATCACAGGATCCTTGTTTCCCCTGCCTTGCTATGTTCTTACAGGATCTGTTTGGAGGCAGACCACAAGCAGAGAAGGAAATTCCTGTGTTAGCATCACAGGCTTCTGCTGGGTGTGAAGGTCTTTACATTTTATACTAGTGAGCATGGGAGGAGCTGGGGCATCTGATAACCAAACAGAGGACTGGAAGAGTTGGGTTCATCTGTAGGATGCCACACATTTTGGGGACCCAGTTTGTATCCCTGTTACCTGGAGTTGCATTTACTCCCAAAAATGGCAGCTAAAACTTCACATTAGTTGTAAGTTGCCTGGTTTAGCTTCTGTTAAAATCAGCAAAAGTGGTGACTGAATTGCAGCAGAGCAGGAGCTCAACCGTGGAGCCTTGCTTAATTCATTTGTAAACTTGCATATAATCCAACCTGCTTCCCTGGAGGAGGAAGGGAATTGGATCTGATAGGTGTTTGCAAAGGGTTTATGCAGTCTCTGATAGGAGCTGATACGATGCAGAAATGCAAAGTGCTCTTTGCTCCTGGAGGGATGTGCTGTATGTGGTCTTGTTTCTTGGCTCGGCTGCACACCCAGGAGCTGAGAGTGAATTGCTTCTGAGAGCTGTATTAAAGTCTGTGGAGGCAATCTGGAAAAAACCCAAAACAACACCTAATCCTTTCTGCTGCTCAGGGTACTGCTGAACATGCAGCACACTTGATTCTCTGAATCAAATAATTTGTCTTTTTGTTCCTCCTTTTAACAAGGCAAATAAATTCCTGAAGAAGATGGAGCTGCAAACTCAGATTTGCACTAGAGCCCAACAGGGCATTTCCAGCGCCAGAGGAAAGCCCAGAGCAACCCTGTAAAGCAAACCTGGCCACATCCTTTGTCTCCATGTTTCCTCTGCCACCCCTTTCTTGTCACCTCCCACCTAGCACACCCTTGGACTAACAACTCATGTGCCAAGTTTAATCTCCAAGCCAATTTTTATGGCTGAGCTGAAATGGAAAGGTGGAGAGGCCCACAAGAGCCTGAAAGGGACTCAGTAAACCACTGGTTCCCATTTGAACTGGGGGCTGTGAGTCTGGGCAATATAGACACCAGCTTGTTTGGAAAGCTAAATCTGTGTTGCTGGAAAGCTTGAGCTAGTCCTTGAACCATGTAGAAGGCTGCTGCTTGTGGTGGTTCCTGCCAACAGCTGCAATTCCCAAGCTCCAGGTCCAGCCATTGCCAGCTGTGGTTCTTCAGGACCCACTGAGTACTTGTCGGTGCCTCGGACCCAAGTGTCAAACCCAGGGCCGTGGTTTCCAGGGAGGTGTCTCAGGCTGATCTGTGTGCTTGCAGACATGGTTCTTCCACCATCAAACTGAATTTTACTTCCAAGGCCACTCCTCCTCTTTCTCCCAATCCCAAGCCCTGCAGCTCAGCACCTCACATGGGGCTCTTTGAACCAGGCAGAAGCAGGCAGCTGAGCTGTGGCCTGTGGTGTTCTTTGGTCCATTTCACTTGTGCCACAGATGTCAATCTGCTTGTGCACAGAGCATGGCAGAAACTGCAGCGGTGTAAGGAGCTGTAAAACAGCAGCCTATGACAACTGGAAACAAGACATATCAGCAGGTAAATGTTTCATCCCCTGTGGCATTCTTAAGCTGAAGAAAAGAAGCTTCATTCCTGTAAATCTGCTACATGGAAGCAATTCCTTGGTGAAAGTTACCTTGCACTGGCTGCAGCGTTCACAGTGTAGGTTTCTCTGTAAGTGGTACAGGAAAGCCTTGGACTTCATTTAGGTTCCCCTAACAGAGAGCTGCCCTGGAAGAGGCAGAGGCAGATTAAGTTAAAGCTGTGGTGACATTTCTTTTACAGACTTCTTGCTGTTTCTGGTATTCCTCCTGTATTTCTGATGTGCTGTGGGGGAGATCACTCCTCTTGGATTCGAATCTTGGCAGCTAACCTCATTCCTGCATCTCCACCACCTGCCTCCATCCCCATCTACTCAGTTATGCTGCAGATCCTGGTCCTGTTTGCATTTCTGTTCCTCTGGATTGTTTGGGGGAAGCCTTCAAGAGTGTTTGGTCCCTGACTCAGCCAAGTGGGTCTGCATTCCAGAGGGCCAGGCACAGTTCCCCTTCAGTGTAGGGCAGTGGAGTGAATCCCTTTGAAAGTCAGTTTACAGATGTCTGTGGGAGAATAGCCTGTGTTGGCTTGTGGAGATGGATCTCAGAAGGCTTTGGGACAAGGCATGTTGTGAAAGGGTGGAAGATGTGGCTTCTCAGGCTCCAGAATATGAGGGCAGTTGAGAAGCAGACAATGTGGTTTGCCCCAGGACAGCTGGAAGAATGAATAGCAGAGCCACAAAGGTTTCCTTTGGGTTTGTGGTTTAACAGCTCTCAGAGCTGCAGTTAGCACCAAGAGCATCTCAGCCTGCCAGAGAGGTGAGGGAAGCAGTGAGGAACTGGGAGCAATTGCCTTAAATGCTGCCATCCTTTGCCAGATGGCAGCCCCTTGCTGTCCCTTGGGTGATTGCCATTCAGGAGCCTCTGAGCCTGTGCAGCTCTCATGGTTAATCTCTGAAGCTTTGGTGGTAGAAGGGATAAGGAACTCTCTGCCTCTTTCCAAACTGTTCCTCTGCTAGGCTTAGGTCACACTCCTCCAGGTCTGTGTTGGGAGGAAGGAGAAAAGGGGACAGAGAAGGGACACTGCTGCTGTCTCAGCTCAGTCCTGGTGGCCTAAACCTGTATCCTACAGACATGGCTGCACTGGGAGCTTCTGGGCTTCTAGGAGCTGCCACCAGTAACATTTCCCTCCCTTGCACAGGCACTAACAGGAACCAGCATTTCCTGTCTCCTGTCTGTATTAGGAAGCATCCTGGACTCTCTCTGAGATTAATGTGTCATTAAAGCCTGTTTGCTTATTCCAAGCCCCTGCCCCCTCCTCTGCTAACTGTCTGCAGGACTGTGCTCATTGAGCTGCAGTAACATTTAATGTGAGTTTCTGCACGGTTGGTGCAGCTGGCAGAAAGCTTTAAGCCCTTGTACTGGCAGGGGACCTGCCAACGCACTCAGGCACCGAGGCATCCTGTCTCCACATCCTCCCCTTTCCCTCAGGAAGTTTTCCTTCTGTTCTGCAGAACCTCATGTTCACCCAGGTCCTGCTCTGGAGCAGTTAGCTGTGGCACTAGAGGCTTTCCATCCTCTGGGTTTTACATCTCTGCTCCCAGATTTCTGACTGATCCTGGGAAGATGAAAAGGCAGTGCTAATTAATGGCATTCCAGATGCACCAGGTTTCCATGGGAGGACAGCAGCTAGCTGCATGTTTCAGACAGAGGTGTGTGGGAGGTAAGAAGACAAACCTGCTCGGATCCCACTTCAGCAGCTGCTGAGAGCCAGCGAGCTACAAGCTCCTTTGTGAGTCCCTCCTGACCCACTGGCATGTTTTCCACGAGTGGGAGCAGAGCTTGTGCAGTTGTTCCTGCTCAGCTGTAGTGTCTGTCACGATGAATTCTCCCCGAAGTTCAGCCTCTCCCATGCCCAGAAACAAGAGGCTGTGTGTGCAGCACAGGTGAGCTCGGTGCGTGGAGCTGGAACGGTGCACAAAGCACTTTGGGTATGTCTGTTGCTCTCCTGCTTACAGAGCACTACTGCCTCACCCATCCCTCTCCCATGCCAGCGTGTGGAAAGCCCTGCTGAATAACTGAGCAGCACTGAGATCTTCTTACCACTGATTGCAGTCCTTACAGCCTTCCTGGTGTGAATCTGATGTCAGTAAATTACAGCAGCAAAAAGGCAAGGCCTTCAGATCCACCAGAGTGAGGGTGGGTGGCATCTGGAGTGAGGCATTCTGACTCATAGGACTCTGACACACATGTGGATGGCACTTTCTACCTGGAACTCCTTTTCTTGGAAGGCCAGAGGCAGAGCTGGCTGAATACAGACACTTCAGGTGAAGGGGAATACTTACAATGTTTTAACCTTAATGGTACTTTTTGTGTTGGGCTGGCAAGAGATGAAGTAGCTGCCTGTGCTGTCCTTGGCAAGGAGGACTGCAGCACAGGTGGGCATTTGTGCCCTACCTTTCATATTGCTACCCACAGAGCCACAAACAGCAAAACTGCTGCTTAGGCTGAGGTGAGAAAGAGGCTGACATGCATGGTGAGGAAGAAATTACCCTCCTCCTTCTCCTCCTCAGTAATGAACTAGCAGCTTATGGGGAGACTCTGGAGAGGGGCCTTCAGGAGAGGATGTTTTGATTAGTCCCAGAAGCACAGGGCACGCACAAGCAGGCCATTGCTGGGCAGCTGCGGCTGGCGGAGGATGCACAGCCAGCCCTTGTCTTCTACTTCCTCCTGATGCAAGGAGCAGGTGTGGGGAGCAGGGTCAGAGCAGAAACCATGCAGCTGAGCATAGAGTGGTATCAGTGCCCATGGTGACGTTAACCGAGGAGCCCAAGCATGGGGTGGAATAATAAATGACTGCTGGGCACTGCCAGCAGGACTTGGCTTTCCTCTTCAGGGTGACAGTGCTGTGGGAAGCTTGAGTTTATCTACAAAAGAGCAGCACACAATCTTCAGGGAGGGCAGTTTATTCCAGGGGCTTGGAAACTGGTGAATCCTCTCTCTGGTCTGAGATTCCTTCCTGGGGCGAGTGACAATGCTTGGGATAATGACACAAGGCCCTGGTTCGTGGCAGCCATCTGCATTTAATGATCTGTAAAGGCTTTGCCAGGACAGAGGTGCTCAGGGGGAGACACCAGAGCGTGCAAATCCACACACCTGTAACAAGCTTGTTATCTGGGCCCCTGGGAGCTGGCAGCCAGGGTGCTTTTGAAGTCTGTGTCAAAGCACCCAAAGGCACACGGCTGAGCCAGGAGCCAGCCCTTTACTTAGCAACAGCAAGGGGCTGGGGCTCAGACAAAATCTAAGCTGTTTCTGTAGTGCTTAGGTTAAGTCATTGCTGAAGCATATCAGAGTCTCAGCTTGCTTGGCACCCCCCTGCAGAAGCCTCTAAGTGCCACATGCCTGAGTGACAGCGTGGCCTTATCATTAGTGCAGGCAGGCAACTCAAGTGGTAAACATGGCAGGAGGCTGCGAGGCTGCTTCGTGAGATCATCACCCAGGAGCTGTCTTCCACCACTTACAATCATTAGCTGAGATAACCAGGAGCAAATTATTTTATCAGGAAATAAATTTTCTTGGCAATGACATGCAAGTTAGTGAAGTTGCTGTGTAGGTTTTACCCCTGCAGCACTCCTGAACACACAGGGTTGGATGCCGACAAATCCTGGTGACCCTTCTCTTTGAAAAGTGCCAGGTTTGGTACTTTGAAACAAGTCTTTTGGGAGGGTGCATTGTGTTCTTCTGGAGTTCTGTTTAATCTGTCAGGATACAGATTCTTCCTGGAGCCACTTGGGAAGCAACACTGTGGGACAGACCTCTTGGCTGGTGTCCACTGGAGCTGTGGTGCGGCTGCTTCTGTTTCCCTATGGAGGTCTCCCTTGAGCCAAGGCTGGGGGATCACCTTTCCTAATTAAGGGAACGTTCAGGGAAATGGTGGTGATAAAATAGGAAACTCTGCTTGCTGAGCCAGTTCTCATTTACAGGCACCTTGCACCTAGCAAAGCACCACAGAGCTGCTTTTTGCTCTGCTTCTTGCCTTTGCTGTACATCTTTGTGGGGCACAGCTGCAAGGTTCCCTGGCTTTTCTGTCCACACTCTCTCCTTGCCTGTTGTGTCTGCAGGCACTGGTTCTCACACAGCAAAGCAAACGTCTTTCAAACCAGTCTCTCTCCCTTTCCCCCACACACTGACCTTGCAGTGCATTTCCTTGTCTGCATGGCCAGGCCAGAGGGGACTGTCAGTCTTCGCACCCTCTGGCACCATTAAGCTCTCTGAGGTGGCCCAGGTACTGGCATGCAGGTCACTAGTTGGCATGGGTGGTGTGAAATGGGCTGGGGGGTGGGGCTGGGTGTCTCTTGGCAGCAGAGGCCATGTAGCAGAGGGATGGTTTCAGTTGGTGTTACAGCTCCAGCGATGCTCGCGGAACAAAGCGGCGCTTGCGGTTTGTTGCACACAGCCCCCATCTGTGCTGTTCCCTGCACTCTAAGAAATGAGGTGTGCTGTGTGCCAAGCTAGGCACCCAGGATAGGTGTCTGCTTTTCCCTTCTGATCTCCCGAGCTCACACATCTGTCAGATGGGGACTACACCACCCCCTCCTTCTCGGAGATGCTGGAGAAGATTCAGTTCAGTCCTGTTTGTTCAGCTCTCAGACTCTGTCATGACAGGCAGTGTTGAAAAGCTCATGAGGAAATTAATAATTCTGCCTCTGAGCCAGGCTTGAGCAGCATGCAGGAAATGAGGCATGAGACCAGGGGCTGAACAATGAGGAGAGAACAAGGTAGCAAATAGCTGCTGGCTTGGGGAGCATCATCCGTCGCATGCACTGGTGGAGGCCAGAGTCCCTGCCTTTGGACACTGGGCTTGGAAGGAAAACTGCACTGCAAAGCATTTACAGAAGAGGGGCAAATTAAAGATGCTGTGCCAGCCCTGAATGTGGCATTTCCTGACTGGTGAGTGCTTGACTTTGCAGCTAATCTTTCCACACTGTTTTTGGCATGTAATTATGAGGTGATCTAATCAGTGCTTGTCAGAGATGTGGAACGGCAGGCAGGTGCAGGTAGGAGAGCCCCCAGGTTGTAAGCTGAGAGTACTCCAACCAGCCCCTGCCCATTCTGAAAGCAGGTCAAGAGATGACAGAATCATTTAGCTTAGAAAAGACCTTTCAGATCACTGAGTCTGGCTGGTTCCTTCCATGTTCAGCTGCTCTTGGGCAGTTTGTAAAAGGGGAAAGCAGGGGAGGAGAGTCAGAAGTGAGAGGAGAGCTCAGTTAGCAGTGTGCATGCATTCATTTCATAAAGCTTGGGAGATCAGAGAACTCTTCATGCTGTACACAGCCCTAGCTATTGTCTGGCCTCTTGGGGGAAAGTAGAAGTGCAGATGACAGAGCTTTACATATATATATATATATATATATATAAAATTTAAAACAATCTTCTTGTTGAACTTTTTTCCCACCAAATATATTTACAGTATTGCACTACAGTTCCAGCAGCCCTGTGCTGCTGGAGTATTTTGATGTCACGCTGAGCTGCAGAGTGCCTGGGGTCTGGCAAGGTTTTTGTACATCTAACCAAAGCATTTAAAGCAAGCAGGAAGGGAAATGCAAAGGGTACAGGAAAATAAAATTTTTAAAGCTAAAATAATATTAGAAAAAAACCAAACAACAACAACCAACCACGAGAAAGCCCAACAGATGAAACCCCAGTCCAACCAGCAGCTTAAACCAGTGCCTTTAAGTAGCCTCTGCATCTCTGGGCTTATGTCCCACTGAAACAGGTTCTGGGTTGTGTCCTCAGGCACAGGTCTTGCTCAGCAGCTGAATTAAGGCAGTGTTTTCAGAGGTATTTCAGGAGATTCAGGCTCAGGTGCCCAGTCTGAGGTGTCCTGTGGATCCTTTTCCAGGAGTGTAACACCTCTGCAAGTCAGATCTCCACTTAGGGGCCCAGAAACTGTTCAGTTCCTCCTCAATGTTTCCTGTTGCCCACTGCTGAGAGCTGGTCTGCTCCAGCAAAGGGCAACACAGAGCCTCCTCCATGTGCTGGGTTACAGCTCTTTGGGTAAGGGACAGCTGAGAAAGCCCTTCCTGCTGGCTCCTTCTAGACCTGTCTCAGTGACTCAAGTGCAGAGCCAAGCTCTGCTCCTGAGTCTCAGTGCACTGTGGAGCCCTGCTTTGCAGTTGGTATCCATTAATGATGCCCTCCAGTTGTTTTATGCAGCCAGAGCTGTGCAGAGCGTTCTGCAGCATAACAGGGCCTGGGAGGCACCGTGTCCATCCCTGCCATCGACTGTGCATTGTTACTGAGGTGGCTTTTGCTGGGTGATTTTGCAAGCACAAAAGCCATTTCTCTCTTTCTTAGAGGGAGTCTGTATAGCTAGCAATGGGGCCTAAAGCTGCCTTTGGCAGACATTCCCAAGAGTTTTCAGAAATACAGGTAGGACCACAACACTGCTAGCTCTGCTCTGAAAGCTTTGCCCATGAGAGAAAAAATGTAAAGTTTAATTATTTTGTCGATAGGAATCTCCCATTTTACAGAAATTGTCTTTCCCTCCCCTTCTAGCCTTGTGCTTTCTCTCCTTTTCTCCTTCTAGCTTGCTGATGTACAAGGCTCTCTCTTTTTTCTATAAGGAGGAACAACTGGATAATTGAAATGGAACACTAGTGATGATTTTTTAATCTGAAAGTCAGCATTAATTAGTCAGGTCGAATGTAATTAGCTTCCTCATCTGTCACTGCCTCTCCCCAGCTTGTCAATGACTTTCCTCTACCTTAGATTTCACTGAAAGAGAACTTTTGTCACCTGGGAACTGCATGGTTGTTTTTCCTGGCTGGGGTGCAAGTGAGTGACAGTCCCTGAAGGGTTGTTGGGATCTGAGCTGGATCCCACCTGCTGCAGGCAAGAGCAAATTCTTGCTGGTCTTAAGGTCTCCCAGGTATGGCTTTGTCCCTTCTTTTCTGCTGTGTGTCAGGCTTGCAGGGCTCCTAATTGTTTCAACCCTGTGGTCCATAGCACTTCAGTGCATGAAGTGTTTCATTCATTACTTGGACCATACTGGTAAGGTGCAGCATGGAGGATGTCCAGTTAACTGCTGAACAAGAATGCAAACAGCACTTTTCAATTAAAGTATTTATTTACTAGGCCCTTTTCCTGCTTTTCTTTACCTTTCTCTGGCTTAATGAAAGCTGTGCCTGCTGCAGCACCCTAAACCTAACCCAGGAACCTTCTTTACAGGAGATTCTGCTGCCCTGCAGAGTCCTGACTGGTTTTGAACCAGGGGGAAGCCTGTTTGCTTTGCAAAGGGCAGAGGGATGCCCAAGAACTCTGAGTGCCTGTTCCAACGGGCTGGGTCTCCAAAGAAATGGATCCAATGCATAGAGGAGATCTCTTGTCCTCCGTTCCTTCCATCCTGGAGCAAAAGTGAGGCAGAGCTGTGGGGGCTGCAGGATTAACTCCACTGTGCAAATCCTAGGATTGAAAAAGCAACTGGGGCATGCTTCAGTGCTGGGAGTCCCTGGGTAGTACTGGAAGTGGTGGAGGGAAAACAGGCCAGTGCCCAGGCAGAATCAAGCAGAAAGAATGCATTTCACTCCCTTCTGGCTGATTTCAGGGTTTATCTCCCCCGCCGACTCAGTTTGCTGTGGTTTGGGGTTGGATAAGCTTTCATCCTGACCCAGGCAGGATCTGAGGAAGGCAGTGAAGCCAGACGAGTCCCAGGGGCAATGCTAAGTGAGCTGTGTCTGGCTTTGCAGCCGAATCATGTGGTAAACTCTCTTTTGAAGGGAGTTCAGAGCTGTGGTGGAAGTAGGGCAGGATGCAGGCACGTGCTTACCCCACATGCAGGGGGAGGTTGGCACTGCTGGGGACAGCACAGCCTCCTTCCCTGCCCTTGCCTCTGCCTGGGCTGAATCTTCATCCTTCCCTGGCTCAGTTCTCTCCTGCATACAGATAATCTTGGGGCTTGTTCAGGATTTGCTGTGCTGGGGTCTGTACCAGCAACAGAATTTGTACCAGTCCTTGGCTAGAAAGCAGAATGCCTTGGCCAGAATACATTGTGGGTGCCCATCTGCTGCAAAGTGGATTTTGCAGTCACCGTGGGAGTGGATGGAAGGGCCAGAGGGAGATGCCTGAGGTCTGATCCCTTCCTTGAGTTGAGGGTTTAGTTCTTGGTTAACAAAGAAGATGATCTGATTCTTCCTTTGCTGGCTTACTACGTTCTGGGTCTCTCTCTCGTTTCCCTTTCTTAGCACGTACAGGCTCTTCTGTTTCAGGATTAGAATCTTTTTCCTTCTTCTTCTCAGTAGCTCAATAAATGGGAAATTATTATGGCTCTTTACCTCTCTTTCTAAAGAGAAAATAGGTGTGCTTCAGCAGGTCTTGCAGTAGCTCCATCTTGCTGAAGGAGAGCCCAGGCCAGTGGAGGAAGGGCAGCAGGATGGAGTGGAGGTGAGTGAGTACACACCAGCTGCACAGGTGGGGTCGCTGAGGCCTGCAGCTACAGCCATGCAGCACCAGTCTGCAGGGTCAACATGAGCTGAAGGCCTTGGAGGCAGAAGGGTGAGGTCCTTGTCAGCCCAGTGATGGGTGGGAGTTAGGCTGGCCAAGGGCTGGCATGTCCTGGGGATGCCTGTCCACAGACATGAGCAGTGCAGGGGCAGCTGGGGCTGGCACTGTGCTGGGTTTGGGGCAGCTGCTGTGGACACACAGAATGTCACTGCCCTGCACTGCTTTGTCAGCACTAATGGGATTGGAGCTGCTCTCTGGGGAGAGTTTGGGTGTGCAAAGTGTGGCTGAAAAGGCAGGACTGCAGTAAAGGGCATCTGGGGGAAGATTTGTATGCAGATTGAAGGACCTGGCAAAGCCTCCTCCCTGGCATGACAAAGTCAAGCTCTGTAAGCAGCCATGGAAGAGCATGTGGGTATGCATGCCCGTGGAGCTGAGGCAGAGGAGCACCTGCAGACCTGCAGTGTTGTTTGTATGCTCTTGGCTTTGCCCCAGTGCTAATGGCTCAGGCAGTGATGCTTGGCTGTTCAGGGAAACTTTCAGATGCTCCCTGGCTGTTTAGTATTCTGCATCCTGAATATTAAAGAAATATTAATGGAGCCTGAACCCAGCTAGATTTCTCCTAACCTTTCCAGCCTTGAAAAGACTCCTGCTTTGCTTTCTTGTTGATAACAACCCTACATGTGAAGGGGGAAACAGAGCAGGGGTTTGTGAGCCTTCCTCTCCTCACCCTATTCCTGGGGATTGGAGGCCTGGCAGAAGAGGGACTGTGGCCATCTGCCATCAGTGGTGCCCATCTGGTTTGGCACTGAGATTGCAGAGCAGGAGGTGGATTCAGTAGAGGCTTACGTGCCCTCCTGCTCAGCTCTCTGCAGCCTGGCTGAGCTGGGTGAGCCAGCTGCAGGAGCCTAATCACAGTGAGGGGTGGAAGGTTCCTCTTCTACCCCCACAGGGGTAGAAGGAAAATGGGGTTGCTTAGCCCCTTCCCTGCCCACACTGGTGCTGAAGAGGGAACTGGAGCAGGATCTCACTGATTTCTCTGTGAGGACTGGTGTGTGCAAGTACGTGTGTGTGTGTGTGTGCTTGTGAGGAGAGGAAGGCAGAGTCCCCTGCATTTTTCATCTGGTAGCATGAACTGTTGTTGGGCATGAGAACCAGGTAAGCTAATTACATGTCCCTGCTGCTGCACGCGGAGCAGCACACTGTGAATCCCCATCCGTGGTGTTCCTGGAGCCCTCTTCTGTCAGAGCACTAAGCTCTAGGACTGTAGTTTGAGCCTCCCCTCTCTGGTGTCTCTGCAACAGGGTGTGGGATACCCTTTGTGAACCTGTAGTTTCAGTGGCTGCAGGAGACCTGTGGGGTCTGCTTTGGTGCTGAGGGCGCAGGGCTGAGAGGGCTGCAGTGTGCTGTCCCCTCCAGCTCTGCTGCAGGGACCCTGGCAGCCGCTGTGCATTCCTGGCTGTGCTGGGCCTTGCTGACTGCTCGCTCTGCCCCTCCGTGCAGGCGCTGGCCATGGACACAGAGGATGACCCGTTGTTACAGGATGCCTGGCTAGATGAGGAGGATGAAGATGTAGCCTTCAGCTCCCGGAAGAGGCGAGAAGGCGCTCTGTTGTGCGGGAAAAGCCCCTGCAGAGCCAGGCCCCTGCGTGTCACGCTGCCGGTGTCTGGTTTCTGGAATGTTGTCGGCTGGGTATTTACCAACCCCTACTGTGCCGGCTTCATCCTCTTCCTGGGCTGTGCCATTCCTGCCGTGCTTGCTATTGTCATGTTCCTTCACTACCCAGCCCTGGACATCGACATCTCCTACAACGCTTTCGAGATCCGCAACCACGAGTCCTCGCAGCGCTTCGACGCTCTTGCCCTGGCCCTCAAGTCCCAGTTTGGGTCCTGGGGGAGGAACCGCCGGGACCTGGCTGACTTCACCTCGGAAACCCTGCAGAGGCTCATCTTTGAGCAGCTCCAGCAGCTTCATCTCAACACTTCCCACCTTGGGGTTGGCGCCAGGGCCAAGCGCAGCACCCCGGAGAGCAGGATGAGCTCCCCCAAGCCCCAGGCCCAGCCGAACCCGGGGAACCGGACTGCCCGGAGCGGGAGGGGCGCCCCGCGCTGGGACTACTCCAGCACTTACATCAGTGCCAACACACAGACCCATGCCCACTGGCGCATCGAGCTGATATTTCTGGCCCGGGGGGACTCTGAGAACAACATCTTCACCACTGAGCGCCTGGTCACCATCCACGAGGTGGAGCGCAGGATCATGGACCACCCCCGCTTCAGGGAGTTCTGCTGGAAGCCACACGAGGTCTTGAAGGACCTGCCCCTGGGCTCCTACTCCTACTGCTCCCCGCCCAGCTCCCTCATGACCTACTTCTTTCCCACTGAAAGAGGAGGGAAGATCTACTACGATGGCATGGGGCAAGACCTTGCTGACATCCAAGGTGAGCTGAGGGCCCCCGGGTGGGGGCTGGCGTGTTTGAAGCCTGCAGGCTCAGGCATTCACTCGCGGGTGCACAGCCTTCTGCAGAGAGGAGCATGCTGCTGTGTTGTCCCTCGGCGATTCTCCTTTCTGTGCCAGGGCCTCTTTTCAGCTCTTCCAGCAAAACTCCTGCAACCTCAGCCACACAGATCCCAGCAGGTGAGCGAGAGGGCCAAATGCAGGGCAGTCCTGCATCATGCAGATGCCTTCTGCTGACCCTTGTCCCCAGCAAATGACTGTGATTAACTAGAGGCAGGTTAGATTTTGAACAGACAATAGGGATGAGCTTCTCTGCACCACAGAGCAGATGAAAGAGGTCTGTGGGCTGCTCTGGAGCTTGAAAGGCTGCTTGTGAGTCACCAGCTGTAAAGACTCTATAAGGAGAAGAGGAGGAAGGCCCTGCCACCTCCTCTCAGCTCTGTACCCTGTACTGTGCCTGTCTAGTACAGCAGAGGCTCTGGATGGTGAGAAAGGGGTGAATCATGAGGAGTCTGTGGGTGTGATGTGGCTGTGGGATGAAGCTTCCATCTGTCTCCCAAGTACAGGCTGCAGACGATAGCTGTCCATGCAGGGAGCAGGCAGAGAATTAACTCCATCTGCTCCAGTGTGGGTAGCCAAAGGTAGTTCTGTTGCAAAAATAGGGAAGAGAATAGTTTCTCTGTCTTGTGTAAACTCAAGGAAGCTTGCATTTTAGGGGTAGCCAGATAGTGTGTCTTAGCCAGCACTAGCAGAGTGCCTTCATCTCTGCATCCCTCTTACAGAAGTACCAGGTCACAGCAGAGCCAGGGCTCCTCATGGGTTTTGTTTGGCTCTTGTGCTTCCCCATGTGATGGAGCAAATATTGGCCTGGTGTAGGAGCACTAAGTGCATCCAGCAGTATTGATGGGGACATAGTGTGCTCTGCTGCTCAAGGGGACTGTGGTTCTAATCACATCCCTCATGGGGAACTGCCTGTAGGCAACATCACAAGCAGAGTCACAAAGCAGAAGTGGAATGTGAGTCTTTGCCATCCAGCTTTCCCCAGCCCTCCTTGCTCTCTGCAAGGCAGCAGCAGTCAGTGTCACTCTGATGAAAGATAGGATCACTCCCAGTTTCCCTTTGTCAGACTTGACTGTGTCTTGCCAAGTCAGCTAAGCAGGATCTAACAAAAGCAGTGCTGCTTCCTCCCGCAGGGTCCCTGGAGCTGGCCATGACCCATCCTGAATTCTACTGGTATGTGGATGAGGGCCTGTCTGCTGAGAACAAGAAGAGCTCTCTGCTGCGGAGCGAAATCCTCTTTGGAGCCCCACTGCCCAACTACTACTCGGTGGAGGACCGCTGGGAAGAGCAGCGCCACAAGTTCCAGAACTTTGTCATCACCTACGTGGCCATGCTGGCCAAGCAGTCCACAAGGTGAGGCTCTGTGCAGACAGGGCAGGTGCCTTGTTGGCAGTGGGTGACAGCAGGAAAGGCAGAGACTGATGCTTTTGTTCCACTACAGGAATGGATGGAATAAGCCGTGCAGGGTGTAAAAGCTTCAGGGTGCTGGCAGTTGTCTGGTAGCCCTGCAGCCTCCATTCCCACCTGGAAGGCACAGAAGGCCTGGCATGCCGGCTTGGACTGAGGGTCAAAGACTGGCCACAGACAAAGGAGAAAAAGCATGTCCTTTGGAGAAGGGCTTAGGCACAGTGCTCTGAATGAGGGTGGGGAGCATATGGCAGAAAACCACTCATATGCTTCCCTTTAATGCTACTTCCTACTGCAGCAACATGCCAGAGACGTCAATAGAGACAAAGAAGCCAAAGATCGTATTCAGTGCCTGCCTTCCCACTCGGCCCCTGTCTGCCTTTGGATCAGTTCACTTCTTTCTCACAAGTCCAATTCCACTGACTCCAACAGAGCTGCTTCTCCACCTTCCTGGTCTGAATTTAGCCCCAGCTGGTCAGAGGCAGGGGGTGAAATGGGCTGTACTCAAGAGATCAATCTGTGGATCCAAGTCTGCTTTTGCTCATGTCAGGATAAGTCCTTCCAGAAGTGTTTATCCTTTGTATAGAGAGCTGAAGAGGGGAGTTTCAGGGCAGAAGTTTCAGAAATGCTGCCTTCTTTCACCACCAGGTCTGTGGTGTGAGGGGGAGATGGTCAGTTAGAACTAAAGAGCAGCCCAGTCTCCAGCCAGCTGAGGGAAGGCAGTGGGTCCCAGTGTCAGTGTACCTGCCCCCTGCTCTGCGCCCCAATAGCTCCCAGAACGAAGGGACATCGATCTTCAAAAGCAGAGTGAAGTGCAGCCAACCCCTGCCAGCCCTGCAAGCAGGCAGCCACAGGGTGTGCTCAGCACTGCGCTGGCAGGGCACACTGCACTTGGGGAGAGCTGAGAGGGAACTGGGGCCAAGGCTTGGTTCTGAAGCTTGGATTCCTGATAGCCTCCTGTGGTGCAGTTATTGTACTCCTGGTTAAATTATCTGGGATTACTTCCTCTCAGAGCCTACCTCCAGAAGCAGAAGCTGGTAAATCATCTGGTTTCTGATAAGCTCTGGCTCTGCCCACATCCGCTGGTTATTACTTTTGTGCTCAATATAATAAGCAATGATTAGGATTCCAGATGGGATAGGCTTGAGGGTTCAGGAGCTGTCTGTTAGTGCCAAAGACCCACCATGCACTGGAGGCATTTAAAATATACTAGATGTGTTCTTTTATTTTCCTCCCTTCTGTGTGAACTTCACCTCCAGCAGCGCCCTTGTTCAGCCTGCTCTCACTGCTCTCAGCCGTTTCCTCAGAGAACTGCCAAATTTATGACAGCAGTGATGTCCTTTGGCTCTGGGGGACACGTTGTCCTTCGAATCCTCTGGCTCAGCTCCCTTTACACTCAACTGCCTATTCCTCTTCCTTCCTTCCTGTCTTCCCACCCCAGCAAAGTCCAGGTGCTGTATGGAGGGACGGATTTGTTTGACTACGAAGTGAGGAGGACTTTCAACAATGACATGTTGCTGGCCTTCATCAGCAGTAGCTGCATCGCTGTCTTGGTCTACATCCTTACCTCCTGCTCAGGTAGGCTGTAGTCACAGCTGCCCTGTCCCCACCTGCATCCAAACATGCTGAGGCTCTGTGTCTGTGCAAGCCCCAGGAGAGGCTCTGGTGTTCTGACTCTGTCCTGGCTCAGTGCCACAGCAGCACGCAGAAGGTCATGCAGGTCTGATCCTCCAGAGCAAAGGTTTGTGAGCAGGGTTGGAGGGAGGCCCACAGAGGAGTAAGATGCAAATTCCCATCTTGCCAGTGTTGCTAAAGCTGATGTAATTGGATGAGCCTCATGGGAAGGAGTCTGCAAACTGTACTTTTGCAGCCCTAAGCCCTTCTCTGTCACCAACGCACTCCAGGGAACCATTATCCCAACAGGGCAGGTGTGAGGTGTCTGCTGTCCCAGGGGATGGCCAGCAGGACTACCTGCTCCGTGTTCCTTTCCTCCTCCAGTGTTCCTGTCATTCTTCGGCATTGCCAGTATTGGGCTAAGCTGCCTGGTGGCCCTGTTCCTGTACCACGTTGTGTTTGGCATCCAGTACCTGGGAATACTCAACGGCGTGGCTGCCTTTGTCATTGTGGGGATCGGTAAGCACCTTCCTCCTCAGAGCTGCCTCTGCTGCCTTCCACTGCTCCTGCCTGGAGGATAGGGAATGGCGAGGGCAGCAAGTGCAGACTGAATTGTCAAGCCCTTTCCCTCCATTGCCTGGGAAGTGAAACTATGTTTGCAGGGCAAATGCTGAGGGGCAGTTAGATTTTTGGCACATGTCCCTGCTGTGAGCAAAGTGTCAGAGTCTTCCCCCCTCTTTTCCCAGGGGTTGATGATGTCTTTGTTTTCATCAACACCTACCGCCAAGCCACCCACCTGAAGGACCTGCGGCTGCGCATGATCCACACCGTCCAGACTGCAGGGAAGGCAACCTTCTTCACCTCCCTCACCACGGCTGCAGCCTATGCTGCCAACATCTTCTCCCAGGTATGCTGCACCTTTGCCATCTGGGGCTTGCTGTCTCTGCCAGCACTGTATTTCTGGCCTCTCCTCCAGCACAGGGGTGTATGGGGTGTGCGTGCCCTAAGAGCGCTGTCCTTGCATGCCCTAAGGCAGTGGACACTCTGCCTGTATCGGCACCCAGGGCAATAGTTCTTGTATCACTGATGAAAGAGGACCCAGTGGTTGTTGGGCTCCAGCTCAGCTCTTTGTTTGGCACATTTGCTGACTACCATGACTGAGGTCAGCATGTGCTGTTCTCAAGTTCCTCCAGATACCTCTTTCTAAACTGGGGTCTCTCAGGGTCTCCTGCCCCAAGGGATCCCAACTCCATGTTTCTCTCTTCATGTAGATCCCAGCGGTGCATGACTTTGGACTCTTCATGTCACTGATTGTGTCCTGCTGCTGGGTAGCTGTGCTCTTCACCATGCCAGCTGCTCTTGGAATATGGACCCTTTATGTGTCCCCAGTAGAGAGCTCCTGTCAAACCAGGTGAGCTCTGGAGTGTCCTTGTATGGGTGGGAAGTTGTTGTGGAACTCATTGCCAAGGCAGTGTGCAAATCCCTGTGCTATGCTCTCAGTTAGGCTCATAACCCTCAGGCACCTTGGCTTCACCATTCCTTGTTAGTCTCTAACAGGAGGGAAATTTACCTTCTGCCATTCCAGATGGGAGCAAAATGGAAGGGCCGCAGTGTATGCAGAGATGCCTCCCAGGAGCCAGACTGCAATGCCAGTCATGCCTCTTCCCTGAATCCCACGGAGTACTGGAGGCATTTGTGTCTTCAGAGCACTTACAGCACAGCTGAATCCTCAGGCTGTGGAGGCACAAGCCCTGTAAGGCAGACAGCTCAGCATTGCTCCTGCCTGTGAGCAGCAGCAAGGCATGCAGACTCGTATCTGAAAGTCAGCACACTTCCCCTTGCCCTGCTCTTTAGCAGTGCAGGTGACCTGGCCTGATTTAATTCATTAGCAGGGAGATGAACTGCTGAAAGTGCCATCACTCAGTGCCCTGTGTTCATGGCTCAGCCCTGCACTGTCTCCAGCCCAGCCTGCTGCCAGAGCATCTCAGCCCCTGACCTCTTCAGCACTCAGCAATGGAGATTGCTCATGGCAGAGCCTGTTGCCTTTCCAACTAATTGGAGCAGGCTGTTGCTGCTCCTCTTGTCACCGAAGGAGCCCACTGGTAACTCTTTGCTCTGTGTGTGGCTCAAAACTCATGCCTTTGTCTCCTCCCCTGCTCCAATCCAGCTGTAGCCAAAAGTGCACCAAAAAGAGTGCCTTGCACCTGGCTGAAGATCTCTTCATTGCCTCAGGGACGGGCTCCAGAGCAGGCAGAGAGACTCTTCCCTATCTGGATGATGACATCCCATTGCTCAGTGTGGAGGATGAGCCTGGTATGTGCCTGCTGTGTAGTGTCATTAGTGGGACCACACTTCCTGGTCATCCTGCAGTTTTTCGTGCTGCTAGCCCATGCCTGTCTCTCTTTTTTGGTTGTTAAGCTGGAGGTGCTGCTCTCACAGGAGGTTGTAGGAGTCTGAACTCACTAATGGTTGTAAGTTACTTTGAGTTCTTCAGTGGTGCTGGGATTTGCGTTCTAACTACTTGGAATCTTGAATCTAGTGAGGATTGTACTTTCTGTCTGGAGTCATTGACAGTGACATGGATGTGGCCATGAAACAGCTCATCCATAACCCCAGGACAGCTCACCTTTGGGCAGAGTTTTCCTCTCTTCCCTGCCATTCAGAGCAATGCATTTGGGAGGCACCTAAGAGAACAGTTTTTTGTTCTCCAGCATCACCTCCTTTGTCATGGCAAGAAGAGGGCAGTGTCTTTTCTGAGACCACATAAGCGGTCTAGAAGGAGAGCAGAAGATAATCCTTCTAGCCCTGATGGAAGATAAGGGTGCTTGCAGGGCCATGCTCTGTTATACCTGGCTTTTAAAACTTGCTGGGATCTCTTCCATTTCAACTCCTCCACCCAGTGGAATTGTTCTGGGCAGTGAAAAGCTCTCAGGCCCAGTAGCGAACCAGAACTGGATGCAGTGGATCAATGCCCATCAATCTCACAGCAGTGCACAGACACCCTTCCTGCAGAGCAGGCTCTGAGCTGCCTTTGAGAGGCAGGCAGCTGAGCTTTGGCCCTGTGCTGCAAGAGCTGTCTCCTCAGTGCAATGGTAATGGGCGGAAATAACTCCCTCCCCTCCCCCGGGCAGAGTGAACTGCAGAGGCTTTTCTCCAGGGGCCCCGAGGCATCAGGTAGCTTGTGAAGAAGCAAAGCAGCTTGTTCCAGTTGGTGGCCAAGCCTGGTTTGTGAGTCAATGCGGCAGGCACACTTTGCCCCCATGACAGAAAGTGCCCCTGTCTCACCTATAGAGAAGAGGGCAGATCCCTCGGTACGGGTAGAGACATCAGAGAGGAGCCAGGCTGGAGGCCTGCTGTGTGCAATTAGCTGTAAACAATAGAGGCACAGGTTGGCTCGAGAAGCCTGCATTGTCCCTGTGCCCCAATGGACAGTGTTAGTGGGACTGGCAGAGAAGGAATAAATACCCTGAGACACATGCTTTGAACTGAGCTTTGGATTTAGAAGTGATCACAGGGAAGTGACTTGATAAGGATACTTCCTGTGACATCCTGGGAAGTCACTGCCTCTGCCTGGGTCTCACTCCACCTCTTTAGCTTGAGAGAGTTGTACAGCACCTTGCAGAAGATTTTGTAAAGGAGAGCAGAAGAGTATGAGAGACACTCCTGGCACTGAGCACTGAAGCTGCCTTTCATTCCTTTCTCTTTCTAGTCTCCCTGGAAATGGGGGATGTCCCCTTGGTATCTGTGATGCCAGAAACTCTGCAGCTTCCCGCAGAGAAGAGCAGCCAGGGCCACCTGATAACACACCTGCAGGAACTGTTGGAGCACTGGGTGCTGTGGTCTGCTGTCAAGAGGAGATGGGTGATTGTGGGTAAGGAAGAGGGGAGTGTTCCACCTGCATGGGCTTCAGAGGGCTGGACAGCACCTCAGTCAGTCCCCCAGCCTTCATTAGTAGTGATGAGAGACTGAGAGAAGTCGATGATTTTGAACTTGGTGTCCCCAGAGCAGTCAGTCCCTAAGGGGAGTGCCTGAGGAGCTCTGAGCCTCTTCCATCCCTCTCCTCTCACTCAGAGCTGAGGTGGCAAGTCTGGATGAGCTTTCCCTGGGGCTGCCAGCCTGCTTTAGGGGCTGTTCCTTTTTCCTGTGGCAAATACCATCTCTGCCACAGCCCTGCTGCCTGATGTGTCCCTAGTGCAAGATGCCAGCAGGGTCCCACACACTTACCTGGGCTTCTCCTTGCAGGACTCTTTCTCCTCGTTCTGCTCCTGTCCATATTCTTTGCTAGCCGCCTCCAGCCGGCCAGCCGTGCTCCAGTCCTCTTCCGGCCAGACACCAACATCCAGGTGCTGCTGGACCTGAAATACAACCTGAGTGCTGAAGGCATCTCCTGCATTACCTGCTCAGGTGAGAGTGCTGCTCCCCAGAGCACAGTGGACTCAGCCTGGCCTAAAGCCCAGGAGTGGAGGAGCTGAAACATGAGGTAGAGGCTGACACTGTTCGGATATCTCCCTGGGCATTGGATGACCCCACTGAAGGGAGGCACACACTGGGAATGGGATACTTGAGCTGCCTGTGAGAAGTATTTCCTGCTTTGGCCAGGAACTGCCTGAATGTTTCTGCTGGAGCAATTCCTTTTAGTCCATGGAAACAAACTGCTTCTACTGTTAAGTGCTGGTCACATTCCAGTGACCAGCTGGGGGCCAGCAACTCTTTGTTCCCTGCTTAGGGGTTGGTGCTCAGCAGCAGAGGGGCTGGTGGGTCTCTGGGCATGCTGTCCACTCTTTCCTCCCTGACTAACCTCGTGGGACAGGTTTGTTTCAGGAAAAGCCCCACAGTTTGCAGAACAACATCCGAACCTCCTTGGAAAAAAGGAAGAGGGGCTCAGGGTCACCTTGGGGAAGCAAAGGGAACATGAATGATGCAGGGCAGCAAGGTAAGTGGGGCATGATAATTTTGACCACATCTAGTCCCAGGGTCCAAGGATACATTCAAATAAAACTGAATCATCTGCTCTCTCTATAGTTGATGGGGGATAATCCTCTCCTAACCCTGCCCCTTGAGCCCTGGCCAGGTGCTGGGTGTAAGGGGTGTCCTCACAGCCCCCTTCCCTTGCTGTTCTCCAGGGAGAAGCAGACCAGAAGCCTCCTTTGCTGCTGCCCATGTCCAAGGGATTTGTTGATAGAGAAGAACCACTGGCCCTCATGCTTTCTCTTTTCTTCAGATCTCCAGGGGACTGTGTATATCTCCAAGTCCAGAAGCAAGGGAAGACCAGCCATCTACAGATTCTCTCTCAATGCCAGTGTCCCTGCTCCCTGGCAGATGGTGTCACCAGGAGACGGGGAGGTGCCTTCATTCCAGGTGAGTCAGTCCAGAGCTATTGGATCCCCTCTATCAAGAGTGCAGCACTCAACAGGTGAGCACAAGAGCCTCCGCCTGTCTCTCCATGGGGTCCTGGGTAGCTCAGGAGGAAAGTTGCAGGGCGTTGCAGTAAGGTAGCTGACACTGAAGGCATTGTGCCTGGCATTGCTGAACCTCACAGTGCCAAGGATCACAGGATGTTAGGGGTTGGAAGGGACCTCCATAGCTCATCAAGTCCAGCCCTCCTTCTGGATCAGGACCATAGAATCTAGCTCAGCTTGCACAGGAACACATCCAGATGGGTTTGGAAAGTCTCCAGAGGAGGAGACTCCACAAACTCTCTGGGCAGCCTGTGCCAGCAGTGAGAGCAGAAGTGTGGGTGTCTGTGGAGAGCAGATGAGGCCTGGCATCTTCAGCAGAGCTAATTCTAGTAAAAACTGCTACTGAGCTGAATTCCCACTGCCTCTTTCCCTCCATCCAGACACAGGATGAGCAGGCAGTGCTCCCTGGGCACAGGCCATACTGCACACACACCACCCCGGGAGGACTCACTTTCAGATATTCCTCACCCTGGACAGAGCAGCCACCAGTCAGCCTAGAGGATGGGGTGCTGGTGAGGGGCCCCATCACACACTGGCCAACCACTGGGAAGGAGGCAGGCTGAGGGCTGGCTGGATTTGTGCCTGCAGTGCTCATTCTGTGTGGCTGTGCCAGTGCTCAGGGAGGAGGGGAGTGTGTGATGCTGATGTGCAAGAGGCTGCGAGCCCCCGGAGTTAAGTGTCTGTTTTCATTAATCCATTGCTCAGGTGTATAGAGTGCCTTTCGGTAACTTCACCAGGAAGCTGACAGCTTGTGTGTCCACAGTAGGGCTGCTTAAGCAGACGAGCCCCAGGAAGTGGATGATGACCACCTTGTCCTGTGACACCAAGAGAGGCTGGAAGTTCGACTTCAGTTTCTACGTGGCCGCCAAGGAGCAGCAGCGAACACGGTAACCTTCCAACCCCCCTCAGAGCCAGGCAGTAAACCCAGCACAGCTGAGGGCTGATCTGGGGTGTCTGATCTCCAGGGCCAGTCCTGCCCTCAGCCGGTGGGACCCATGGCCCCAGGGCTTGCTTTGCAGTAGATGTGCCCCAGTCTTGCAAAGTTACTTAGCAGGGCTGTAGCATCATCAGCGTGCCAGAAGTTTGATAGGTGCAGGACTATGACTGGGGGCTTCTTGCAGTTTCAAGATATTGTTGATCTTGATCTTACCCACCTGAACTTTTAGGTTGCATAGGCAGCACGAAATAAGCAGTGGGTAGGATCCAGGTCTGGAGTCATCCACTTTTTCTTTTTGCTGTGAACATCTGTTTCCATGTAACACTTTGGACACCTCTTTACCACCTCTGGTCCCCCATAACAAACTCTCTTTGCCACGCAGGAAACTGTATTTTGCCCAGTCACACAAGCCCCCTTACCATGGCCGAGTGTGTGTGGCACCTCCTGGCTGCCTTCTCAGCTCTAGCCCAGATGGACCCACCAAAGGCATCCTTTATGTTCCCAGTGAGAAAGGTAAGCTGACGAGGACCTGTCCAGCCACGTTCGTTCCAGAGTCAAACCTTTTCATGCCACCTGATGTAACCAGATTCTGCTCTCTGTTTGGCAGCAGCACCCAAAGCTAAGCTGTCAGCCACTTCGGGATTTAACCCCTGCATGAACACAGGCTGCGGGAAGCCGGCGGTGCGGCCGCTGGTAGACACAGGAGCCATGGTGTTTGTGGTGTTCGGCATCAGAGGCGTTAACCGCACGAGACACCTGGACAACCACGTCATTGGAGACATGGTACACAGCCCCTGGCGTGCTGGGCAGGCGTGCTGAGGGCTGGTGAGGGAAGGGCAGGCTCCCTGGATGGTGTTCAGCTAATCCCTGCAGCCCAGGCAGTGTGCCCCAGCAGTATGAACAGATGGAGCAGCAGAGATGGCAGCGCTGCCACGAGCCAAAAGTGCCTTTCTGTTCTAGCAAATGCACAAATAAAGGAGATCAGGAAGCCCTGACTGAAATCACTTCACACTTATCAGGAAATCCCTTTCTGAGTGCAACATCTAACCTTTTAATTTTGAGTCTAAATCTGGCTTTCCTGAGGATTTTAGAAGCAAACACATCTTGAGCTCAGTATGAAAATCTCACTACAAACTCCAGATCCAGGGAACTGATATTTTTCTCCAACTGTTTATCTTACTATGCAATATTAACATGAAAAATACAAATCAATTACTCCAGGGAAAGGTTACTAAGAGTGACTTTTCTAGCAGCAGCTTACCTGGCAGTTCTGATACCTTGACACATTCACAGCCTTTCCCCTGAAAAATTCTGCTTAGCTCTGCTCACTTGACAGGTGCACTTCAGCTTTCTGCTGTTCTCCCTGCCTTCTGATCTAGGGGTACTGTGCAGAATCAGCCTTTGCCTGTGTCCTCTAGAAGGGGCACTGCAAAATGCAGTGGGTGGGCAGAAAGCTGGAGATTCCTGCTGGGCACTGCTGCTCCTTACCAGACCCTAACGATCCTGGGCATGGCATGGTGGCTCTGGTCACACTGCCTGAGCTTTTCTTCTTCTTTTCTTTTGATGGGATGGGGGCACCGTGCGAACTCTTCGTGGGTTATCTGGTGACGCAAAGACGTCAGGTAGGGTGTTCCACCACATAACCTGTGGTCTGTGGAAGTTAGTCCCAGGCTGTGTATCAAAGAGAAGACTTAGCTTCTACCTTCTTGTGCCAGTGTCTGTGTATGCCTCATGTGTGGTGCTCTTATTGTTGTGTCTCCTTGTGAAAGGGCAGCGTTATCTACGATGACAGCTTCGACCTCTTCAGAGAGATTGGCAACCTGTGCCGCCTCTGCAAAGCCATCGCCAGCAACGCCGAGCTGGTGAAGCCAGGAGGGGCTCAGTGCCTGCCCTCTGGTAGGTAGAACCAACACCAACCACAGAGTCCTCAGGGAGATGCTGGGTCCCTGGGTGGTGACTGCTTCTCACTCTCCCATCTGAGTAGTGTGGCTGCTAAGGGCTTTTAAACTTTCACCCCCTGATGAAGCAGGGAAAGGAAAGGAGGCAGCAGTTGGTGGTAAATGCAGGCAGTGCAGGCAGGGGAGATGTTTCTCAGCAGTCAGCTCTTTTGACCTGGCTGCAGCACAGCTCTGCCTGTTTCCACCTGGCTTAAGTCACAGCTCCCATCACCATTCACCTCAAACTTCTGTGTGTTGTACCAACCAGCTGGGGGATAAAACACATGGAGTGAGTGGGACAGTAACATCAGACTCCTGTTCTGCAGCTCTGCTTGCAGTAGTGTCTGAGCTGGGGTCTTCAACAGCAAAAAGGAAAGGATGGTGGCTCCCTGCTGCCTCCTTTTGCTCTCAGCAGCTTTGCCCTTCTAGAAGATGCCCCTCATCATGCTTTCTGTGAGAAGAAAGAGAAACATTCTCTTTAACTCCAAAGACCCTGGGCATGTTCTTCAGGCTTTAGTCCAGTGAAGATAAAACCAGAATTGCATCCATTCTTTCCTGTCATGGAAACACTTGTAGCCCAAATATTCGTGGTGATACACTTACAGTCTTTTGGACAACTTAATACCTTCTTAGCCGCTCCTGAATAACCATCAAATCACACCTGATCTCATTGTGGTGAGGCTACTTATGGCCCCTGTGGCTTCACCTACCTAACCAGTGACAGTCTCCTCCAACTTCAGAGGTCGCAGGGTTGTGGAGCTGTCTAGGAAATGTCTCTTGGCTACAGGCCAAAAGCCAATCTCATGCCTGGAGAAAATCCCTGCCAGGCCAGCAGGCAGCTCCTCAGCACTTGCTGTTTGTCCTGCTCCCTGACAGCTGGGGACAGACAGCAGTGTTAGTGTCTGTCAAGTGTGAGTGGCACGGAGTGTCCTTTCAAGCCAGCAGCAGCTGAGGGCTCTGGTGCTGAGACCTTGAGGGCTTGGGCAAGTGAGGGCTGCAGGGAGAAGCAGCTGCAGACAAATGGGCCTGCAACTGACTTTTTTTTTTTTAACCTTTGTTTCTTTTCCCTGTCCTACATCCCTTGCTCTTTCTCTCTCCAGGTTACAGCATCTCCTCCTTTCTGCAGATGTTGCACCCTGAGTGCAAGAACATCCCAGAGCCAAACCTGCTGCCTGGACAGCTCTCTCATGGGGCAGTGGGGGTGAAGGATGGCAGGGTGCAGTGGATCTCCATGGCATTTGAATCGGTGAGCACATGGCATTGCCATCTATCCTTGTGACAGTTTCTGGGGGGGTTAGCTCTCTTCTTTCTGCAGTGGCCCCTTTGATTTGCAGCCACAATTCAGTCTTTGTACCTCATAGCACAGATCTCAACTCCCAAATTGCTGGAAGTGGCTGCGTATGCCACAATTTGCTCTTACCGTGAGAGCTCAGGCAAGGAGCTGGTGTCAGCTTTATTCATCTGCCACTGTCAGTTCTGCCTGTTCAGCTGGCTTGTTCTACCTCTCCCCTTGCCAAGCATTCCCTGCCCCAAAGAGCAGGACATGACAATAACATGTTCATCTTCTTACAGACAACCTACAAGGGGAAATCTTCATTCCAGACCTATGCTGACTACCTGAAATGGGAGACATTCCTGCAGCAGCAATTGCAGCTCTTCCCAGAGGGCTCTGCTCTCCGCCATGGGTTCCAGACCTGTGAGCACTGGAAGCAGATCTTCATGGAGATCATAGGCAAGTGACTGCCACGTTCTGCCCCTGAGGAGCACCCCTCTGATACACCTGCACAGCATGCTCTGATGGGCACGTGTTACATCTTCAGTCCCTTGCCACGGCCGTGCGAGCTCCTGAGGCCTGACGCTGCTCCGAGCAGTGCATGCTGGCAAAATCCAGGAAGATGGAGGGAAGGGATCCTGCCCTGCAGATGTGCGGGGCAAAAAGTTGATCGCCTGCTTTCCACTTTCATTCTTCCCTTCCCATTTCCCCTGCCTGCCTCATTGCCATCAGGGACACAGTGCCTTTCTCACCCAAGCTCTCACCTTCCAGGAGCTAAATGAGCTGTGCCTTCCCTTCCAGGAGTGCAGAGTGCCCTGTACGGTCTCGTCCTCTCGCTGGTTATCTGTGTGGCTGCAGTGGCAGTGTTTACCACTCATATCCTCCTTCTGCTGCCAGTGCTGCTCAGCATTTTAGGTAAAAACACGAATTCCTGTGTGTTTAGCTCTCCCTTTGTCTGAAATCGGTGGTTGTGGCACTGCTGAGTCTCTGGTGATTTGAACTGAATTGCTCCTACTCTGTGTAAATCCTTTTGGCTTTCCAGGAGCCAGTCCTGATAGACCCAGGTGAGCAGGAGAAACTCAACAAGCGCCCAGGAACCTCATTGGGAAAGTAGATTTGTGTGTCTAACTCCCAGTGTGTTTTATCTACACAATCCCTTCTATTTGTTTAAATAAGGGTTTTAGCTACACAAATGCCATCCCTGCCTGTTATGTATAATAATGTGATTAAGTCCCACATGCTCTGAATAACAATTGCACTACTTCCAAGGATCTGCACCACGGCTGCCGTTTCCAAGCAGTGGGAGATTTTTTAAGCTGAATATTTTAGTGGTTTTGTTGGTATTGGAAGCAAATTTGTAAATAATTCCCTTTCCCTGGCTGGTGATTCGATGATATTGTGGTCTGAGTGTGTTGCTAAACTTCTCGGTTTAAAAATCAAATCTATCATTTTAAAACCACTTAGTCTCCCACACATGACTCACAAACAAACATCACTCTTGCCTTCAAGAAAAACCTCAGCCTTGTAACTCGAGTGAGCAAACTCAGGAGCCCTTGTTCCTGTAGTGCCTGTGTGCACACTCTCCTGGGCTTGGATTCATTCAGCATCAGCCTCTTGGGCTGCCCTGCTCTTTAACTGGGTGCTGCACTGTCCCCAGCAGGGCTGGCTGCCTGGCCAAATGGTCCCTGTGCCAAGGGAAGGCAAGGGAAGCTTCTGCCTCCTTGGGCATGAGGGACGTGTACAAGGTCAGGGCACAGACCTGCACGGCTGTGATCCCAGACTCTCCAGTGCTTGCTTGTATCAGTAGTCACAGAGTCCTTTAAATTGGCTTAATGTGACCTTCTTCACACAGGGGTGGTCTGCTTGGTGGTGACCATCATGTACTGGTCTGGCTGGGAAATGGGAGCTGTAGAAGCCATTTCGCTCTCCATCCTCGTTGGCTCCTCAGTCGATTACTGTGTGCACTTGGTGGAGGGCTACCTGCTGGCAGGGGAAAACCTGCCCCTGCACCAGGCAGAGGTGAGCTTGCTTCTTCCTGTAGCCCTGCACCCACTCTGCTCCTGCCCTCTCTGGCACTCAGCTGTGATGCAGATGCACAAATTGCACTGGGTTGGAAGGGACCCTCAAAAGTCATCTTGTGCTCCCTGCAGTGAGCAGGGACACCTCCAACTAGAGCAGGCTGTCCAGGGCCATGTCCAGTCTGATCTCAAATGCCTCCAGGGTTGGGGCCTCAATCACATCCCTGGGCAGCCTGGCTGAGTGTCTCACCACCTTCATTGTGCAGAACTTCCTCTTGATGTCCAACCTAAATCTCCCCTGCTCCAGTTTCAAGCCACTGCCCCTCACCCTATCGCTCCAAGCCCTTCTAAACAGCCCTCCCCAGGCTGCCTGCATGTCCCCCTCAGACACCGAGAGGCTGCTCTAACGCTGCCGTCCCTGCCGCCAGGACCCCAGGGCCTGCCGCCAGTGGAGGACGATGGAAGCAGTGCGCCACGTGGGTGTGGCCATCGTCTCCAGCGCCGTCACCACCCTGATCGCCACCGTCCCGCTCTTCTTCTGCATCATCGCCCCCTTCGCCAAGTTCGGGAAGATCGTGGCCCTCAACACCGGCGTCTCCATCCTGTACACGCTGACTGTCAGCACAGCCCTGCTGAGCATCATGGGCCCTGGCACCTTCACCCGCAGCAGGACTTCTTGCCTCAAGGCCGTGGCGGGGGTGCTGCTCGCTGGCCTGCTGGCTCTCAGCGTCTGCCTCGTCCTGCTCAAGAGTGGATTTAAGATCCCTCTGCCCAACGGGACAGCCCTCTAGACCCTATGCCAAGAGCCACAGGCTCTGCCCTCTTGCTTCCCCCCCCATTTTTTTTTTTTTTTCTTTTTAAAGGATATTTTTTGTAAGAAAAAAAAAAGAGGAAAAAAACCTCCTTTTTCCAGAAGTTTTTGGACTCCAGATGCACTTTATTTTCTAATGGGTTTTGCTCTGAACTTGTATTTATTTTGGGTAGTGATGGATAACGGACAGAGAGGGCTGCCCAGGGAATACCTCAGCCCGTGAGTAGGAGGAGAGTTTTCCTTCTCTCAGTTTTCTCTCTTTCTCCTTTTCTTTTCTTTATTCTTTTCTGTATTTCTTTTTTTCCTTTTTTTTTTTTTTTTTTTTAATGAACAGAGCTTTCTGGAACCACAAAGCTAAAGGGGAGAGGCTGGGAATGCCATCTGATCCCCTTCAAAACCCTTCTCTCTCTCCCTCCCCTTGGCCAGAATCAGCACTGCAATGATGGCTCCTGAGGTGATGTTCTACCCCCACACCAAGCCTGTGCCTCTTTACCTAAGCCTTTGACAGCAGCAGTGAGCTGTTGGACAGGCCTGGGAAATTGTGTGGACCCCTCTGCTGTGCCCTGTACCCAAGCTAGAGCAGCAGTCAGCTCTCTGCCCAGGAGCTCTTATGGATGTCACTGTGGGATACGAACTAGAGACACTGGATGGTACCAAATGGCACCACTGCAGTGACCTGTTTTCATCCTCTGTGGAGGGTGTCAGGACACATGGCTTTCCCTGCTTTCTGGAGGGACAGCAGCCTCCTTGATGGGGTCTCTTGGGTCTGTCAGCAGCCATCAGCAATGCAGTTGGTGTCCTCAGCAGCCTGCTCTCCTCTCCCTCATCTCAGTAGTGAGGCCAGGGTACTATCAGTGCCCAGTTCCACCTCAGCTCGGTATGTGACCTCACCAGTCAAGCCTCTGCTCTTGATGGCATTTTAGTCATGGCCTGCATGGATAAACAGTGCTGCATCCTCTGTGGCAGCTCAGAGACCCCCTCCCTTGTGGAGGGCAGGGGAGCTTCAGCCTGTGGCTGCTGCCTGCTCAGAGCAGATGGCTCATATTAAAGTAAAATGAAATGGCAAACTGGATGCCATTAACAAGTACATTTTAAGCATCACTGATTCTATCATATTTTTGAAGTGGCACTATCTCAGTGTGTGCAGTGACATGCTGCACATCTGGCTCCTGCAGAAGGGGAGGGGTCAGGCCCACTGGGAGACACATTAAACATTATTTACAGGGATGCCAATAGAGGGGGGTGGCCAGAAACAAACAGAACTCCATTTGTTTGCAGAGACCATGTTCCTGGTTCCTCAGTGTTCTCTGTCTGGACCGTCCCTCTTTTGAAGACAGAAATTCCAAGGAGCCCATTCCCATTGCCAGCCAAGTTCTGGGGCCTGCTGAGACAGACCAGCAGCTGCTTCTGCTTGGCTCAGCATATTCCTGCTTTGATCCCTGCCAGTCTTACACCTTCACATCATGTGAAACTGCAACAAATATTTGTTCCTAAGGTTCCCCAAGGTGTCATCTAGAGAGAGGAGTGCTAGGACAGGACTCTTGTTAGTGCCAGAGAAAATCCAGAGCAGTCGTGCTGCAGGCAGTGAGGATTGTGAGACCATGAGCAGAACAGACCTGGTTTCTTCCTCGCCATCCCATGGTGCAGCTGAGTTACCCTTTTCTGCAAAGTGTTAAATGTTCCTTGGCACCTACATCTGGCCTGCAGCAGTTCCTTCATACTGAACCCTGTGCCCATGATTAAAAGGTTCTGGAAAGGCTTTTTTACTTTCCTTTAGCTGTGATGGCTGCCGAGCACAGTTGATCCCCAGCCCTGATCTGGAAGCTGTGCTTTTGCTGATGTCTGTTCTCCAGATTTAATTGCTAGTGGTGCCCTGAGCTCACCTAAGTGGCAGTGAACACAGAGGGCAGTGTGCTGGGCATTTGCAGTCCCATAGGGCCCATGTGGCTATGGGGTGCTCCAGAGGAGAGCGAGGTAGCCCTAGTTTTGCTGCCAAGGATGCTCTGGCTGACAGCCTGACTTGAATTTAGCTAATGCCTCAAACTCCTTCAAGTTGATCAATATTTCCAGGTCACCAGGCAAGAGAATAGGGTGCTGAGAGCACTCTGAGAGGAAATTCCTCCTCCTGTGAGCATGAAGAAACCTTGAGAGGTTTTGAGACAAGGCATAGATGTGCTTTGAATCCTGCAAAGTTTGAACTTCATTTAAGCCTCAGTGTCCTGTGTCAGTGCTCACTCTAAAGAGGCTGTGTAAGCCCCACCTCAGAGTGATCCTGGACACACCATGCTGGGACCATTCATTCAGCCACTCGTGGAAGGCAGAGATTTAATTTCAAAGTAGTGGAAAACCTTTTATGCCTCCTGGGTCTGATCTGGCAGTGTCTGATCTGCAGACAAAAATAACAGTTCTCAGTACCTGAAAGCCTCTGTCCTGTTTTCTGGAGGAGGCAGGGGAAAGGACAGATTCTCATTTTCCCTCCTCTCTGGTCAGCTTACTTAGTGCAGAAGGTCTGCCTGGCACTAGCAGAGGCAGGGCATCGCCTTGCCCTTGTTTGTTCAAAATGACAGTGGGAGAGCTATGGCTGCAGCGATTCAGAAGGGAAAATTAGAGACTGAGGTAAGTGCAGAGCAGCAGCAGATGGCCCACAAAGACTTATGGAGGAGATTTTTGCCCCTCCAGTAAGGAAAATGAGGCAATGGGAGGAGAAGGAACTCACTCCAGGTTGTAGTAGGATGGCAGAAGAGCCAGGAGGTGATTCTAGGTGATGCTTTAGTGATGCAAGGACTCGCTGAGTGTTGGTAAGCTGAAAATTTAATTAAATGTGGTCATGGCCCTTGCCTTAAGATCTAACAAGATGTTTGGCCCATCACTCTACACAGCTCTGTGGTCAGCATGGTTGGTGCTCTCTCCATGTGGGAGCCAGCCTTCCTCGAAGTGCTTACAACACCCTGATCTCCCCAGGCGGCCCTGGAGACAGCGCGTCACCAGCAGATGTGTACATCCATCTCCGAGCAGGCATATTCCTCCCTGGGGTCAGGAATATTCATAAGCCTCTGGCAGGAAGAAAAGGGATGGGTTTAGCTGAGCAAATGCAAGGGTGGGGCTGACAGCCCTGCTGGGAATCGCTGCGCAAAGGCAGATGCTGGTAGCAATAAGAAACAAGGCCTCACCTGCCTGGCACTGTGCCAGGAGCAGATGTTTGCCCTAAATTAATTCCTCCCACATCTCTGCCCATCTTCTTTCTCTGATGACTCCTCTGTTTCCCAGACTGTCTCTTGGGCTCTGACATCTTGCTGAGCAAGGTTCAGCCTTCTCCGTGGTAGCTGCTTGTGCCCAAGGTGTTCGTAGGGCACTGCAGATTGTCTCAGGGAGCCTTGCTTGGGGAGGGGAAGCTGGGCATTTAAAATGCTTCATACCGAGCTGTCAGGTTTGATGTTTTCACACAGTACAAGAGAGCAGACCAGCCTCGATTGGAAGAGAATGGTCCTGTTCTCCATTTCAAAACAATCTTGTTTCAGTTAAGAAGAAATTTACAGGAGTTCTCAGCTACAGCACTCTGCGATGGGCTGATTCTGTTTGCTGTCCCCCCTTTGTTTGTAGTCAGTCCTGCTGAGGGACACATTCTGAGAAGCTGATGTTAATGTTTCAGGATGGAGATTGTTCTGGAACACTGCAGCCTCCTGGAAGTGAAGCAGGTGCTGACCTTACCCTGCCAGCCCAGGGTGGTTGCAGAAGGGCAGTGCTGGAGCACTGTGATGCATGCACAGAGCTGGTACTGGTGCTCTTTGCCTTCATTATCAAGGATCCCCATGGCTGCAGATACTCAGGGAGAGTCTCTGCTCACTACAGCCCTGTCAAAATCAGCTTTGCAGAGAGAAGGAACAGAGCTGATGTGATTTGCAAAGATCAGTGACAGAGGAAGGAGCAGACCTAGGTCTCCTCCCTTTGCATCCTTATGTCATAGTGCTCCTTAAGGTGCTGCTGGGTCCACATGGCATCTGTACAGGCAACTGGGGCACCAGCTATGGCCACCAAGCTCGGCAATGTCAAAGGCTGCAGATCCTGAAAGGGGATCAGTAGCTGAGCTGGGCTGTTATCCTCCATCCCTGCTGGATTTGATACTATGTCAGAGCAAAGGCAGCCTAAGAAACAGCCCCAAGAGAAGGGCATGTGGCATGCTTATGGAGTTACTGCAGCCACTGGTAATGGTGATCCGGATGCAGTCGTCTCTGCAGACCCCTGGCTTTGCACTGAAGCAAGCTAGGCTGTTGCTTTATGTCACAGCATCTAATTCCTTTAGCTTCTCCTTCACTGAAAATTCTTACCAGAGCAGCATGCCCTCCCGGAAGGTTATAGAAATCTTTTTTATTTAACCCTGTGGCATGTATAAATCCTCCCCCACTGTCCACCAAGGAAGCTGTGCTGACTGATTTGCAGCTGGGCAAGACAAAGTCAGTCTCTTAGTTACTTCTTCTGAATTCACTCCTCACCCCAGACAGTCACAAGCCATGGTTCACAGGATTTTCAAAGGCCTTTGCTAACTGCTCTGCCCTGGCTTAGCACTCCCAGTCCAAAAGCCAAGTCTTTCAAGGCCTGTCTCCATCCTGAGGATGTAGTTGTTTGACCAGTTGTCTTTCTCCTCTCTCCCCCTCCTCTGGGCAGTTGCTGGAGGGAATAGGAGGGCGAGTGCCAGGACCAGAGGCTGAGCAGAAAGGTTTGCAGGGGGGAGCAGAAGAGAAGAAATGGGAGGAGGACAGTTCAGAAGCAGAGGGGAGAGGAGGTGTAAGCATCCCAAGGAAGAGGGAGGGCACTGCCGTTTCACCACGTCACGTGCAGACCTTTGAGTGTTGGTTCTCAGAGTGATGTAGCACAATTCCTGATGTAATGTAGGTGTGTTACTTTTGTTAAGTTGTCTCCTACCCTCACTATTTTCAGTGTTCCTTGATTTTTGGAGACTGTTGTAAATAAAAGATTTTGACATTCGCACCTTTGGATCCTGTCACTGTTGTGTGGAAGCACAGTGCTGACCAGAGTGGCACTGACAGGCTGTGTTGTGCACAGCACCACACGTGGGATGACACCACAGCAGCCACTGTGCACAAGGCTGGCTGCTCCTGCTGCTGCAGTCAGGCCCCTTGAAGCCAGTTTACCACATCCAGAAAAGCTGAGAGTCTGGAAATGCCAGCTCAAGATCCCACACAGCTCTGCATGACTTGCCCCCAGAGCAGGTATGATGGGCACTCTCTCACATGCTGGCAGAGAGCTGTGTATGGGCTGTGGACCAGGACAGTTCCCTTTGCAGGGCTGTGGGACCGCTTGGCAGGGGTGAATGCCCAAGGCTGCCACACGTGGGGATGAGGGCACAGGAAAAAGCATCCATGAGGCAGGACAGCTGTAGACACAGGCAGAAAGGGGCAATGTTTACAGAGTTCTTCAGAATTTGACTGCTGGGCTGGGGAAGGGCTTGGGACAAGGCTCAGAGGGTGGATTCCACAGGGTGACAGCTGCTCACGATTCGCTTCAAGCCGGCAGAGGCAGGAGGGGGACTGTGTTTGTGTCTGTGGGAGCCTGTCCACGCAGGGCTGCTGGCTCAGCCTGTGTGAACACCCAGGGTCCGTGCTCCAAAACCTGCTGCCTGGCAGAGCCCCACCACTTCCTCCAGACGAGGACTCTGCTCTGAAGGCTTCATTACACACAGCGAGTTCCTCCTGCTCCTCTCTCAAGGCAGGCCCAGCAAGGTCTCTGCTGCCTCCCCAGCAACCCTCCAAGCATTCAGGAGCTCTGAGAGTGCTGCAGCAGGTGCATCCCATACCCCTTCTCCTTCCCACCCTGAAACAGCCCCAAACCCACGGTTTACAAAGCAGAAAGCCACCATCAGCCATCGCCTCGAAAACCTGCGTGTCAGAGCCTGTCCCTACACCTTTGCACCTGCTTCACCCCCGCGGTCCCCAGCGGCCTTTCGGGCAGCCGCAGCGCGGGGGCAGCGCTGGTTGCTCTGCGGCGCAAAGGCTGAAGGCGCCGGCGGGCCTCGAGCGCTGCCTGCTCCCAGGGCTGCAGGCGCAGCCGGGCCCAGCTGTAACCTTCTCGGGGTGCGCCAAGGCGCAGCTGCGGACGCTGAGGGAAGGACGGGACCAGACCTGGTGAGTGGTTCTCCCCATGGCAGGGCTCTGTCCTCTCAGGATGCCCCGAGCCGAGCTTTGGGCCGGCCCCGGCGCTGCTCTGGGGAGCCTTAGGAGCGAAGTTCGCCGCCGGTGCAGGAGCTGCAGCTCGGCCCTTGCCCGCCCCAGGCTTGCGCCGCCTCTGCCGCAAGCCCAGCACAGACACAGGGAAGCTTCGCAGCCTTAGCCCCGTCCGGCTTAGCCGTGCTGATGAGACTTGGTTCTTCTGGAATTTCAGTCTCTTGCTTAGGGGTTTCCCCCTCCGTCTGGGGCGTGGGGCTTGCTCCTTGGTGATTTCCTCCCCTCTCTAAGCTCCTCTCCCCACAGGTTGTGCCGTGGGGCATTGCCCTCCTGAGAGGGGCTTGGCCCTCGGCTGGCTTCTGTGCAGCCCCACACGGCTCATTCTGCATTTCCGAGAAGCTGCTGCCTCTGCTGAGTGGCACAAAGGTCAGTCCCAGAGGGTGCCTGAACCTCCTCCCTGCCCGGGTTGGCTGAGGCCGGCAGAGGGCACAGCTCCGGGCCCCGGGGCAGCGGGCAGAGCTCAGGCACACCTCTGCGGAGTTGCGCTTCTGGGATGTTCTCCCTTTGGTTCTCAGCTCCCCTCTGCTCCCCAAGGCCTCGGCACGGGATGAGCAAAACTGAGAGGCTGGGTGCCAGGCTTTGCTTAGCTGTAAGGCAGCACAGGAGCTGAAGTGAGCCCCAAACAGTGGGAATTTGGAAGGTTTGTGGATCATGTTTTTCTGAGTGTTGGCTCACGATGCGTATTTCTTGCTGCCTTTCTTTTTCCCCTCAAGTGAGAGCAAGTTCATTGCCCCGGGAGCTGAGCATGAGGATGTGTTTCAGACTGCTGTGCGCCACGAGCAGTGGAAAGGGGCAGGGAGCTTGGTGGCTCATTGATGGCTATTTTGGCAGAAGAAAAGCAGTGAGGAAGCCTGGGCAGGGATAAGAGCATTGAGATGGGGTGAGAAAGGCTGCCAAAAGTCTGCTTTCAACCTCAGCTGTGAAGCAGAGAAGCTCTTTTCTCAGGTGTGGTTGTGCATGTGTCAGCCTAGGGGGGATGGCTTGTCAGGTTAAGTGCAGGTGCGGCTGGGCTGAAAGGCAGCAGCTGGGAAACAACCCCATAAACATCTGCTTCTGATGGGAATTGGAGGGGGCTGAATTAAATTACAGCTCGGTTGTCATTTAGAAATGTTCTCCCTCTTAAACGTGAGATGTTCTCCATGTGGAAAAGGAGGTTGTGAGGCAAAAAGGAGGGAGAAGGTAAAGGTAGCTCCCGTGCATGGACCAGCAAAGAGAGAGGGTGTCCAAGAGGAAGGGATTTTGTGCTTCTTTGGACAGCTGCTCTGCTAGTGAGGGCAGGGAGGTTGGGTCATGTCCTCTTCCAGTGGAAGACGTAGCAGATTTGGAGTACCCAGACTGAGAGTGTGTGTGAGGGCACACAGTCACTGAAGGGGCGAGCTGAAAATGTGGCTGGTTTTGGAGGAAGGCAAACAGCTCCTGCTGCTGCTCTGCCTCAGTGTCTGTTAGATCATCTTCTGCGTCAGGCTCATCTTAGCTACAGTTATGGTTGCTGATGTCATATTCCCCATCACCAAAGAACTCTGCAGCCTTGTCAGAGCACTGCTGAGTGATTAAGAAGTTCCTACACAAAAATTAGGTGATCTGAGATTATTTCCCTAACCAGACAGAAGGGATGGGACACTTTACAGCCTGGGATGAGGCAAACTCAGGGGAAGCTTTTAAAACAGCTGTGTGGAGGTGCTTTTATTGATTTATTTATTTTCCTCTTTAATGACCTTTTCAGTTGAACTTCTTTGTGCTGAGAATTGCAAGGTAACTGCAAAGAAATGTTGTATACCTCCACTTTTCACCCGTTCTAGCTTGTGGCCTCTGGCTGGCTGAACTTCCCAGGACTGTGTTGTGTTGGACAGTCTTAGAGGTTGTTTCCAGTCTTAATGATTCTATGACTCTCTATGGGGAGGCAGTAGGGACTCAGGTGTTCTTTCTTTAACCCATTTTAAAACTCATCATCTGGCTGGTGCCTTTCCCTTTGCAGACATCAAAGGAATTGGGAAGAGAAGCAGGTGAGTTGTTCAGGCAGTCAGTGCATGAAGTAACTGCCCACGGGTAACTGACTGAGTCTGGACCAAAATTTGTTGTCTCAGTATTGAGCACTGCCTTTCAGAACAGCTCTATGCTATGGGGAGTGGTGAGAGCCAGGAGATGTCCCTCGGTGCCATTCAAGAGCATGATGAGTTTGCTGCTGTCACATCTGCTCTGCTTTGCTTCAGAGAGTTTGTGTTTGGACAGTGTAGTTTTGTCACTAGAGGGTGAGGAGTGATGGCTCATCTCCTTGAGTGTCACCTGGGCTTGTAGTTGTTTCCTGAATGAGCTGGCTCTGAGTGGTGCACAGTGCACTGTATCCTCTTTGGGAGTAAACTGCTCCTGATGACAGCTTCTTGGGCTGGCAGCAGAGGGTGGTAGGCCTTTGTTAACCCTTGCAGTCTTTCTGAGGGTTCTGCTTTGTCACGGCTACAAGCGTGAATGAGTGTTGAACGTGTCCCCTGCTCTGCCAGCCATGTACCTCTCCAAGAAGTTGCTGTAAGGGAGCAGAAGGATAAACCCAGGCTGTTGTGAATGCCTGGAATGACAGTGATGATAAATCATGAAAACTTCCCAGTGCTTTGTCTGTATGTCTTTAAGCTTTATTTTTCCTGAAGTAAAAATGGAAGCGACATCTATGTCTAATGTGTGAGGCTGTGACCTCAGTGAAATACACTGATGGATGCTGCCAGAGGGCCCTTGTGCATTATCTCAGGCTGCTGTGCAGAGGCTCTGCCCTCGTGGAGCTGGCTGTTGTGCAGACACCTTTGCCATGTCCCAGGGCTCTTGCCACTAGCTGGGAAAACTGAAAGGCTGCTGTTCTTTTGGGACCTGATTTATACTGGCCACACTGGAGCTTATGTGGGAGCGACCGTGCTCTGAACTGCCTCAGCAGGTGTTTAGGTGTCTGCTGTGGTGATGGATTATTTCTGTTCCCAGTGTGCAGTTATCTTCTGGTAGAACTAGAAGCTCTGTTTTGCTGGGCCCTTCCTGCTTTGGACCTTTAGGAGTGAGCAACCTGCTGACAATAAACCTGAAAAAAGAGCATGCCCCTGACTCTGGAAAGCACAGCAGGCACCAGGGCAGAGACACCCAGCTAAGTCTGTCCTCCACAGACTCGCACTGCGTGCTGCCAGGGAAGTCCACCAGCACTCTCCAGAAAGCCTTCTCTCTGCTGTCTGATCTGCTGTGGCCATTTCTAATGAGGTAACTACAGACAAGCAGTTTCAGCTTCCTCCTGACACATGTACACAAGTAAGTTTTTCCTCCAGCACTGCTACTCTGACCCCATTCCTGCTGAGCTGAGAAAGCTGCCTCCCCCACAGCCTCTGGTCACACCCCCTCCCTGCCCAGCTGGCAGAGGGATTTTTCAGAGCACTTCAGGATGGCAGCTATGCAGGGGCAGCTCCCAGCAGGGTGAACGAGGTGCTGTGGTGGGGAATGGTTGGAACAGAGCTGGGACAGCCCAGCAGGCAGTGCCACATTCCCTGTGCTGTGTTTGAAGGGGATGGCTCTTGGCAGCTCTGGACTGGAGCTGCGAGGAGCATGGCTGGGGAAGGCTGGTGGTGACCAGGCGCTCACCTCGCGTGTGCTTGGAGCCTGCAGCCCCATTTATTAGCACTTAAAATTTGCTGTCTCTGCTCCAAACAAAGTGTTCAGAGCATTGACACAAACAGCTGTCCCAGTCAGCCAGATCGTAACAAATGGGAGCTCTGGCTGGAGTGTTATTTTGCTGCAAGGGGGCAATACATCTTATTGCTAAACAATGAAGCTGGTGATGGATGATGATGAGTCTCTTTGCTGTCTGGCCTGACGATCCCACTGAAAAAAAAAACATATAGCCAGAGATGTTCCCAGGGATCTAGACGAGGCCTTGCATTGCACCTGGGAAGAGACAGCTTTGAGTTTCTCTGGGGCCTTAGCTGCAAAAGCCTCTTCATCAGGCTGATGGTTATGCTGCCTCTCTCCAGAAGAGGTATGGTGGTTGGGGGAGAAAATCTGAGGAGAGAGAAGGAGGTGCTGCTCTGTAGCAAGACCTGAAGACAACTCATCTCTTCCCTGGGAATGCTGCCAGGCTCTTGTCCTTGCTCATGTTGCCTGTGGTCTGGCTCTGAGGCAGCACAGGCCAAACAGTGTCATTTCGATTCAGCCTGGAGCAGGGCTGTGTGTTACAGGGAAGCTCATGGCTTGCAGGAAGGGTGTGAAGTGAGGAGGAGGCACATCATCCTGCTGCTCCAAGTGACTCGAGTGGAGCACCGAAAGAGCTGAAATAAATGATGAGCTCGTTTAATGCCAGAACGGAACCGGAGGGCTCGCACTCAGCAGAGAGGGGGTGAGCTGCTCTCATCAGCCACCTCTGCTGCTGAGCTGCAGCAGTAAAGCTCAGCCCTTGCAGGTACACTACCTACAACTCAGTCATTGCAGAGGTCTGGATGGGCTGCTGGGCCGAGCTCTGCAGGAGCTGCAGAGGAGAGCTGGCTCTGGCTAGAGATGGTGTGTGACTCACTACCCTCCTACACACACCTTCACCCACGCACCCTTCTCCTGCTGTTCTTAAGAGCAGCCAGCACGAGGACTGCTGGATTTTCTTATCTGCTCTCCCCCACCCTATGGGTGTTTGCTTTTAAATGTGAGCTGTGAAATGATCAGAACAGGTGGTGCTGAGATTTCACACCAGAACAGATATATTCAGAGCACAAGCAGGGCAAGCAGAGGAGCCCGGTGGGAATCAGCATCTCCTGTTTGGGCTGTGTGGATGGTGATGGAGGGTGCAGATGCAGCACAACGGGGCTGACAGCAGTGACAACTGGCACGGGTTGTGAGTGACACGGGTAGTGTTGGGAAACCAATTAAAGCTCATTTAAAATATTAGCATATCAGCAGGCAGGAATTCTTCCGACCGGCTTGGTTTCAATGGGGGATCAGGGAACGGGGCCAGCGTTCATCTGGCGGCTTTGCTTTCGGCATCCTGACCTGCCAGGACATTGCTGGGATCTGGTAGGGGAGAGCAGCAGAGGGGCTTGGTGTGTCCCCTGGGAAGGATATTCTCAGCATTTGCGCTCCTGCAGCAGGAGTTGTGGCCGTCAACGGCAGCGCAGGGACGAGCTCTCATCGGGAATCATGAAAGCAAACAACAAAGCAGCTCTGTTTCGGTGTGTGTTTGTGGAGCAGAGGAAGGAGGGGGAAGCTCCTGAGAATCCCAGTACTCTTCCCAAGTTCTCCCCGATATGTGTTTATATTTAGTATCTGTTTAGCAGAGAAGAGGGGAGGGCTGTCTGGGAAGGGGGCTTGCTAAGAGGGGGTGGGTTTGTAACCCAGACAGATTCAACGACAGACTGAAATAGAGCATTAATGGAAGAGGGAAGCTTTGAAACTGCAGTTATTTGGGGAAAAAAAAAAAAACCAAACCCAAGCTTTCTGTGTGTGCTGGCTGCTGCTCAAGCAGTGCTTGGTCCCTGGGTGGAGGAGCTTTCATTTCTGTGCACATAAGCACCCCTGAGAGTCGTCTTGCTGGTTTTGGGGGGATTTTTGGATCAGATCCTAAAAAGATCAGGAAGAGAAGAGAGGGAGTGGAGCTGGCTTGCCCCGTGCCTTGTGTGTGTGCACCACGGTGGAACGAGCAGTGCAGCTGCCAGCCTTGGGGCTCTCTTGTCTTTCTCCAGACAGAGTGGGAAGCAGTCTGGCCTGGTGGTCTGAACATTGCAGTCACGTTGCCTAGTTACTGTGGGGTAGAGAAACTGCATGGGCTTGGTTTCCGTGGGTGGCTGCAGGTGAGGGTGCAAGCAGTTCCCTAGCAGCTGCTTGGGAGAAGAGAGGAGTTTCGGACCTGGAGTATTGCGCTAGAGATCCAGACGGAGTGAGAGACTGAGATGGGAAACAGTTGGGTAGACACTTACCTTTGGACCTGGGTGCATGATATTACAAGAAAGTAATCTGGAAAAGGTCTCTGCACTCCCACGCTGGAAGTAGATAGGGAAAGTTACAGCCTAATGACATCCATGTCAGCAAAGAATCACAGCCTGGGCCCTGTGTGCAGACTTCGACAATTTCCTGCCAGCGCTTTAGCCTACGAGTCTGTCGCTCAAATATTTGCTGAGGAGTGAGGTTCTTAGCTCAGCCTGTGCCTGGCAAGAACTCATCCTTGCCAAGGAGGCACAAGGATGATGGGAGAAGTGACCTGGGCTGGTGTTGATTTCTGCACCCGGGGGAGTTTTGCCCCTGCAAAATGCAAATGTGTTTGGAACCGATTTTGTTCAAGAACGTGAACAGACATGCCAAGGATCTTTTTTTCACTCCCCATGACTTCTCCTTCTCTAATTGCTAGGATGAATGCATAAGCCCTTATACTGAAGTGTTCACAAGAGCGAGTTTACTCATTTTCCTCTCTTTCTTGGCATAAAAGGCATCTTATTAAGCAGGTTTTAATGTTTGCTCACCAAGAGACGTGGATTATAAAGCTTTAGAAATAACTTGCATCTGGAAAAGCCAATTAATAAAACAAAAATTCTGATGTCACTTTCACATAAATTAACAATTTATAGATAATTTCCAGTGCTCATATCATTAGGCAAATGGACTTTAAATTGATTTCAAATTAGTGGGTTAATGATTTCCCACAGGTATGGTTTCAATGGGCAGCACATGCCTGGTGTGTTCTCAAGAAAGGGGTAGGTGTGCAGGAGCAAAGTCTGTAATTGAGGCAGTAATTGGACTGGTGGTCACATTCAAGTCCAGCATTGATCTGCACAAAAAGTGCTGACTGTCTCCATCACTGTGGCAAAGAGGGGTTGGAAAGCCTGCAGCCTGTGCATATTTCTTGCCTAACAACTTTCACTTGGTATGTGTTAACTCTGGGTGCTACCTTAAGGTAGCTGACTGGTTTAGTATTGAGAAACAGCCTCTGGGTCATAGCCCTGGACAAAACACTCAGCCAGGTTCAACTTCTAGTTGTAAGGGAGCAGTCTGTCTCCAGACTGAGTAGAATTGGGGTGATGATTGTGTGGAGTCTGAGACCAACCTGAAGGAAAGGGCTTTCAGGGCTGCAAGCCTGGCCTCGAGCCAGCCTCCCGCCTTGCCACCACTCTGGGGTCAGTTTCCATCGCTGTTACTTTTTCCTCCCTCATCGTTCTTTTCCTGTCAGTTTGTCCTGCCTGCAAAGCGTGTAAATACTTTTACGAGACAGCCTGACTGGCTCTTGTATATTAGCACAGGGAGATAAGGTTGATGCCTTCAGGTGCCAGCAGGAGGTCAGCAATTGATACCACAACTTGGTGAACTCCAAGTTGCCCGCAGGTCCAGACTGGTGTCCAGTTGGAGCAAACCTGCAGCAACTCCACTGTTTTGGTTAGTGTTTCTGTGGGCTTGTGCTGGCATTAATTAATTGATGACCTGAGCTTTTTGTGTCTCATCACCCTAATGCATGAGGCATGAGAAAGGCAGATGAATCCCTCCTCTGGGACGTGAGGAGCTCTCACCCCTGCCCCACAGCTGAGGAGCTGGGCCAGCAAAGGCCATGAGAAAGAAGGAGCTTGCTCCCATCCTTGCAGCACTGCTTTCTGCCAGGCCTGCTTTCTGTGGTGCATGGGGCAGAGTGAGGCTGTGGAGGTAGGGCTGTGCTGGGCACAGATTACAGCCCAAACTGGCAGCGCCCTGAGCGGTGCCCTGGGCCTTGTCGTTCAGCTGCACAGAGGAGGAGGGCCGAGTGCCCTGGAGGATTGTGTCTGGAGCAGGGTGGGCAGTAGCTCATGAATTAAGCGGCTGTGGAGGAGAGTTTTTGTTGGCAGCACAGATATGTGGAGCCCAGTCTCCCTGTGGCTGACTGTTTACACAGACTCTGCTGCATCCAAGCTTTGTGTTGCAAAATTAAATTCCTGCTGCACTAAAAATGTGTGTTGGATGAAGAGATTAGTATATTGGAACTTGGTGAGAATCTCCCCCTCCGTGCACGTTCACACCTCCTTTAGGTGTATCTTGCCTCTGAATGCCAGCTGATGATCCATGTCGTGCGAGATAAGGTTTCTAATTACCTTCTATCAGCACTCTTTAGGAAGTGGAAAGGTGTCCTTAAAGAGGAGGCAATCCCTATAAAGATGAAATTTATACCAGCTGAGATGTTGTTATTGCATCCCGTAGCATCGCCTGTGCTTCCAGAGTTGTTGAAAAGAACCTACAGAGATAGATTTATGGGGAAGCCTCTTTTCACAATGGGATACTTTGGCTTCAAGGACACTGAGATTCAGTCGTTTAGTGCACAGAGCTACCTGTGTCAGTACACAATTCAGCCTGTAATTATAGCTTTTCATCTTATTAGCATATGTAGGAGTTTATCTAAGTTTTAGCCAAACATTTTTTAATTCATCGAGTGTTCTTCTTGTATCTGCTGTGTCCTGGGGGTAAGAAACACTCTGCACTTGGTTTTGATGTAAATTAGACCTTAAAGATGCACATAAATCTGTAGACATGCTTCTACCATTTAAAAACGGTGCCTTAAGATGCACAGAGTGAAGGGAGCCAGGATTTAAAGTGCCATGGCAGTAGAACATGCTTTATTTTGTGTATGTTTTGCAGGAAAGCAGATATAGCAGTGCTTTGTGAGAGGAGAGAAGGAGAAATGAGGTTTGGGAAATGAAAGTGGAAGCAGACCAATGGTGATAGTGGAAGTGAGCAGCAACTCAAGGTAGAGATGTAGAACAAGGCAGAGGATGGATGGGAAGAAAGGGTGGAAAAGGCTGCAGAGACCTCAGAGTGAGGTTGGCACCACAGCAAACGTGTTCTTCCCGACAGCCACCAGGAGTGCTGCACCTCTGCATCTTGTGTGGGAGGCAGGAAGGATGCAAGACTCTAACCCCAGGCTTGGTATTGCTGGAGCAGGCTTGGTCCTGCTCCTTGCTCTTCTAAGCAAGGGTGCTTTCACACATGGTGTGAAGGGAGCCCAGTGCTCCTTGGAGAAGACCATGTTGATGCCAGCTGTGGTTGCAGTGCTCCGTGAACTGCTGCTTCCTCTGACCACACAGCACTTGACCTCTTCTGTATGAAATTCCTTTTCCCCACTAAATCACATGCCATTTATTTCTGCACAGTGTCAGTCTGCAGGAGCTGTGACCTGAAGGGACCATCTGTTTCTGCAGGTGCAGCTTGCTGGCAGACAGGAGGGGTGGGGGGGGCTGGGGACCAGGGTTTCAGCTCCCATATGCTGCTGTTCCCTGTGCCTCCTTGCTGCCTTGGTACTTTGAAGGGGGGGGTGGGAAGCAAACAAGACCCCAATCCCGTTGCCCTGGGCAGCTGTGCTGGAGTCAGACTGAGTGTTTCTCCTGCAGATGGAGGCTGGGAAGAGGCTGGCTGGCTGGAGGCTGGCTGCTTGTTTCCTCCCTGCTCCAGAAACCCCTTGGTCATGGCAGTGGCCTGGCAGGCAGTGCCATTTTTCTCCAGCAGCTGCAGGGCCTTTTGCGTGTGCAGCAGATCACGTTTGTGGGGACCCAGGGGACAGACCTGGGAGCACCTGGCTTCAGAAGGGCTTTGTCTGATAACACACCTTTGATTTACAGTGGTCAGAGCCTCAGTAGTCATCTTCAGAGAAGCATGGCAAAGCTTTGGATCGAGCTGAGGCTCCCAATTTAGGAATCCAAATGGAGTTTGATGCTTTTGCTGCTGGCAGCCTGTGAATGAAAGCCCCTGCCCCGCGGTGCTATCTGTAAGTATCTGTCACTCCATCTTGGTGAGAGTGGGAGATACAACCTCTGATTAATGCCTTCAGGGAGTTCCTGCACTATTGTTTTGCAAGCAATTGTCGTTTAACATTAAGGTAAATACCTTGCAGCTATGAACCAGAAAGCCTTTTTCCCTTCCTTTTGAAAACAGCCTCTTGGCTTCCCGAGCTCTGTGGCTAACGTTAAACTGCCTCTTTCATCTGCTAGAGCTGCAGCCAACCTGCTGCTACCCCAGAGCTGGCCCTGAGCAGCTTGTGGTCATGGCCAGAGCAGGAGCTCTGCTACTAGGGCTGGGAGACCTGGGAGAGGAGGAGTGCAAATGGAAAGGAAACTTGATGCTTCTGCCCTTTTTACCTCTTGGAGGAGGAGACTGCTGGTTAGTTGGCACAGGCTGGTGCTGAGTGGTTGGATATGTAAATGAGCTCACTTTCATCAGGGATCTTGGCTATATGAAAACACAATAAACTCCATCACGGCTTTTCTCTTTTAATATCTCTGTTTCCCCTACAGACAGCCAAGTTTCTAAGCAATACTTTCCTATCAGACTCTGATGACTTTTACTTAAAGTAGCTTGCTGAGGAGACACCGCTCCTAATGTTTTTCCTTTGTCTCTAAATGATGTGAAGTCTCTTTCAATTTCCATTGCTTCTCTGAATTGTTTAGCTCCCACCTTTGCTTGGTCCTCCTTGCCTCACCTGGTTCTCACTGACATAACCCAAGCTGGTGAATGTGGAGCCAAAACCCATCACAAAATCCTTCCCACTGCACTCTTCGCTGGAAACCAAATTGGTGTTTTTGGGGTGGCCACCGCAGGGCAGTGTCCCTGGGAAGGTGGTGCCAGTTTTCCTCAATGAAGGGCAAGACCCTCTCCTTTTTCCAGCTCCTCCAAAGAGCCAGCAGCGTGCCTTGTTCTGGCTCCTTCACAGCACCGCAAACAATTACCGTTGCGTGACAGCCGCGGCTGCCCATGCTTTAACAGCACTGCAAATTACACTCATAAATTCAGAGTGCAGCTAATTGTTGTTTTATGGAGTAGATGTTCCTTAGGAGAAAAAAAAAATAATAATCTGTAAACACTCTGATGCCCTGCTGAGCAGAGAGCTGTTTGTCTTGGGTGAGGAATAGCCTTCCGGAGTGATGCAAGCGCAAGGTGCATCTCAGACTCTTCAAGGGCACTCGCGTTCCCCTGGTGTGTTTCTGGGCAAGTGGCATCTGGAAGGGTTGGGTTTTTTCGGTGTGGGGTTTCACCTGCTGCTAGCCCAATGTGCCCTGTGATTACAGTGTCATCACTTGTGCTGGAAGCTAGTCTGGCCTGGCTGAGATCAGGACTCCCCTGTGCTGCCTGCTGCCCTTGTGAAGGGGAAGGATGCAGTTGGCTTGAAGGATTACACTCCAAGTGGATGTGACTGGCAGGGGACAGAGATCTAAAACTCCTTGTGCAGAGGAAGCGAGGCTCTGCTTTGCTAATTTGCCAAGATGCTGTTGTGTGGTATTTGTCACCATAAGGAGGTGCCATCAGAAGGTTTCTGCCCTTCATCTGTCTTGAGTCTGTCTGAGGATTGATGGGAGAGCCAGGAATGAGCTGATCTGGAGTCTTGGCCCACAGCCCTGACTTAGAGTGGCCTCATCCTGCACCCAAGGAAGTCAGTGGTGAAGTAACCCCTCTGTGTGCCTGGGAGGTGTCCAGGCTCCCAGCAGTGGAATGATCCTGGCTAGGTTTAAGCTTTCCTCCTTCAGACTCTGGCATTGGTAGGTCAAGGAAGAGCTGCTGCTTCTCATGGTGACAGTCCTGCTTTCAGGGTCTGCTCCTTGTCCTGCCAGCATTGCACTCTGCCTGCAAATGTAGCCCTTTAAGGGGCTGATTTGCTTCCCTGAGTGCTATGATTCTTCTGAGCCTTCCCTCTTTTTATTCCTAATTGCATCCTCTGTACTCAATTGTCTTCATCTGTGGAAGTGTTACAGGGGTGAGGTTTCAGCAGGTTTTCTTACCGTAATTTATTATATTTTAATTCTGCTTTGGGTGTGGGGTGACTTGGCAGGGTGTGTGATTTACAGGGAGGCGGAGTGGGAGGCTTTATAAATCAAAATTCTGTGTCTATTCCGTCTCCTTTCACAACCAGGGACTGACTTTCATTCCACCAGGGCAAACCTGGAAGCTTTCCACTAAAATTCAGGGTAACACCAGCATGGTGCTGGTGTAGCAGAGCTGAGGATCTGACTGCATGTGAAGTGTCAGGGCTGTATCTCCCAGGGCTCTAAGCAGACAATGGATGTGTGTGTGTTTTAATAACTGTAACCTCCACAGTGAGAGCAGATCCTGCTGAATGTGCAGAATGTGAACCTGTGGTACAATAGCTGGGAAGGTTGGCTGTGGGAGGCTTTTGATATACTATTTGGACTGGGCTTTGCTTTGCTCCAGCAAGGCTCTAGGAGGGAATGATGTGCTAACTGAATTCAGCAAGTAACAGCTTTTAAAGGGCCATTGTCTAGTAAGGTAAGAGACACTTCTGAAAACACTTTCATTGCTTAGAAGCAGGTAAGGGAATGTGCTTATGGGCTGCATGGGACACTTTAATTACAGGTAATAATGCTGCTTTGAGCTTTGGGAATGCTCTGTACATTCAAAATGCTTTTGGCCCTTCCCTGTGCTGCTAATGTGAAGCAGGTAAGGACAGGGAAGTTTGCTCTGTGGTTTTGCCCTTCAGCTCATGGAAGGGGCTGGTGGGAGCTGTGCTGAAAACAGTGTCTCTTGCCAAAGTCCAGCTCCTGAAATTTGGAGGAGACTCAAGTCCAGCTCCTTGGACACTGTAGGGAACTTCAGTGTAAGTGCTGAGTTTGGTATGTCGAGTCCTACAGTGAGTGTTGCTGGACAGCCAGTCTGACCCTGTGCAAAGTAGGGCTGGGACTCAGACTGCTAGGCACATACTCTGCTTCAGCTGGGGTGACTCCTGTTGTAGCACTGCTCTTTTAAAGGAGAAAACATTTGTAACCTGTTGAAAGTGAGCAAAAGCACTTGAATTGGAAATCGAGCCAGGCTTTCAAGTGCAGAACACACCTTTTCCCCTGAGAGCTGTGGAGGCTTGTATGGAGTGCACCCTTGGCTTACAACCCTGGGAGAACTATGGGTGATCTCTTCTAGGAGTGGGAAGGTCTCCCAGGAGGTGTAGTGCTGCTGCTGCTTCTGGAGTCTGGTCCTGCTTCAAGAGGAACAGACTCAAAAGGGGTGCGATCAACAGCATAGCATAAGAGTGGCTCTCTGACAGTGGACTTGGCTGCAGCTCTGCTGCCCGAGGACTTGGGACTGACCTGTCTGAGCTGAGCTGGAGCACCTCATCACTGCTGCTGAACCATGGATTGCTCTGTCTTGGGGTGAAGGAGGCAGAGGCTTCAGCCAGCACTCTGCTGTAGTTGCTGGGCCAGAGGGTGTATGTGTGGTCATTGTGAAAAGAGAATCGCAGCATGCATTGGTTGGAAGGGACCTCCAGGGGTCATCCAGTCCAACCCCTGCAGTCAGCAGGGACATCCCCAACTAGACCAGGTTGCTCAGAGCCCCATCAAGCCTGCTCTTGCATAGATGGTGAGGTGGGTTCCCTCAGTGATCCTGGCTCTTGGCAGCTGGTCAGAATGACTGGAAGGGTATTAAAAAAAAACTTCATCTATCGTTTTCAACCCCAGATGTGATTTGAAGGAGTCCATTTTTGTTTCTGGTCTAGATGTTGAGTAGGCTCAGCCATATTTGTGTGTGATCTCTCTTGCTGCTGCTCCAGGGTCCCTTGGACTTCCACTGCTTTACCTCTGCAGCTCAACTATCTCAGCTCCAACACTTTTAGCTTTCCTGGCCAAAGTTTTCAAGTAGAGCATGATGCTTTGCAAGCAGAGCGTGGGTGAATGTGAGTAAAGCCAGCAAGGTGTTCAAATTCATGGAGGTCAAAAGTGGGAGAGAGAATTTCACAGGAAACACTGGGACATGTATTTTAAGTGATTTTGTTCCAAATGGAGGCAAAGTCCCCTCCTTTTTTTTTTTCCCTCTTTTTTTTCCTTTCCCACTCAAGTTTTCTGGAACTGAACCTGAGAAATAAATCCCTTCCACTCTGCAAATACTCACCCAAACTCTAAGCTTAATCAAAACATTTACCTGCAATAGCTTGTGTGAGAGCTGTTCCAAAGTGGTGTGATTTAGGCTTGTTTCTGAGTTGAAATACCTGCCATCATTCAGCAGAGCATTTGACAAGTTGCATTTCAGTCCTGCTGCCCTCACACCAAGTCGGTCCCTTCTGAAGCAAGTGCAGTGCTGTGACCTTGGTAACGATGCGACAAACCTTCCACCATGCCATCCTGCTGTCAGTAGGTGCCCTTGGGCACACACTTCTGGTGCTTTCTGAGTTGGGACCTGGTGAACAAACCCTCCTGAAGTTTCACTGTAACCACAAAAGTCCCTTGTTCCACTGTCACTCTGCCTGCTGTGTGGGAGTGCTGCAGTGGTGTGGGGAGGGGGAGAGGGAAGGTGCTTCTGTGCCATCACAGAACTGAATTCATGTGGCAAGTGTCTTTTTCCTTAGACAAAAGAGAAAGCTCTAGAAATAAGAGGTGTAAATTCGGTCATCAATAGGAAGGAAATAGGGCTCTGGTTGTGCTGCTGTAAACAAATGAAGCTGATGTTTGTCTGAGCAAGGGATAGCTTGCAGGCAAGTGAATGAAAACCACTCAGGATGTGACATTTCTTCAAGGAGAGCTTAATGTTTTGATTTGCCTTCACTAAGGAACAGAAGGTAGTTGTGTTAGAGGAGCTGCCCCAGCCCTGAACTTTGCTGGCTCCAGCGAGTCCATGTGGAGAGGAGCTTGGCTGCAGCTGGCTGGTGAGACAGCTCTTGTGCTGCAGAAATGGCTTTGCTTAGAATCACAGGATGGTCTGGGTTGGAGGTGACCTCTGGAAGGTCATCTAGACCAACCCTCTCTGCAGCAATCAGAGACATCCTCAGCTAGATCAGGCTGCCTAGAGCCCCATTGAACCTCACTTTGAATATCTCCGGGATGGGACCTCAACTACTTTCCTAGGCAACCTGTTTCAGTGTTCCACCAGCTCCCTCCATGTGTGTGCATCTGTCCTGGGGTCTCAGAGGTCTGAGGGTTTTGGAAGGTTCCTGTGGGTGTTGCACACAAAGTGTGTGGCTGTGTTGCCTGTATCAAGAGCCCATCTGCAGGGAAGAGCTGCGAGTGAAGCTGTGGGTTGAAGCTACTGTGTGATGTGCCCAGCAGAACGGTGGGGGTCAGGCACAAGCAGGCATGGCAGCTGGAGTGTTGCAAACCCTGTGCTGGCAGCCCCCAGACTGGTTTCATCCTTGGCAGCACTTTGGTCACCCTGTGGACAAAGCTTTTGGCGGAGCACCTGGGAATGCAAACTTGAACAGTTGGGCAGTGTCTGTCCACACCATGGAGCAGAGAACTGAAGCACCAAACACCTCCTTGACATTCCCTTGTCACACCTCCTCAGCCACTGAAACTGCTGCTTTGTGGCTGTGAGCAGCAGGAAGCAGAGAAACGATTTCTCCTTTGACATTTAAATTACAGGCGACGTTTCCAATTAAATTTCCCCTTTTTTACTAGCTGTTGGTTCAGGTGTATTAGCCTCTCTATTTTATTAGGGTTATTACCTGTTGTTGAGGTTGCTAGCAATGCAGAATATGCTGACATTTTGGCAGAAAGGATTCTGAAAGCATTGCCTGCTCTTAACCTCTGGGAAGATGTGGGACTCTGCTGATGGGCATTTGCCAAGGCCATGGCTGTATTAAAAGCTCTGCCTGTCTGCTGGGATCTGCAACTCCAGCAAATCCTGGGGTGTCTTCACCTACCCTTTGGCACTCTGCCTAGGTAGAAGATTGGCAAGGACTCTGACTCTAGGAGGGAAACCCCAGACTTGCCTCCAAGAAAAGTACAGAGCTGGGTCCAGTTATTTCCTAATGGCTTTGCTTTCCATTCTGCTGGCCAGATAAAGGTTTTCTTTTTCTCCTCACGATGAGAGATGTTCTTTGTCAGGGATCTCAGTCTCCGACACTGTGCAGATAAATTACAGACCTGAAAGGCAGGTGAGGAGGATGAAGCTAGTCAGGCAGAGAGAAGGAAGCTGAAGAGAGAGCAGTGGAAGGGAAGTAAAGCGGGAGAAAGAGGTTAGGGGAGGGTGAGTTATGTCACACTCTGTGTGTTGTCCTACTCTCCCAGGCCGTTGTGAATTAGAACAAACTGGGTCAGCAGAACCTTGCTGGTCTCCAGCAGAAGCATCAGGAGATGATGTACAGGGCTTTAGCTGTATGATTTTTTATTTATTTATTTATTTATTTTTATTATTTAATTCCCCAGCACTGTGGCTGGGGCTTAGCTTGGAATAGCTTTACAGAGAAACTTGCAAGGCAACAGTTGTGACATTACCCAGAGCAAGCAGGAGCTGTGTGGGGATCAGCTGCATGGCTGTTTCAGGCTTTACAACAAGTATGTTGCAGGGATTTTGATTTGTACAGAGCTGTGTAGTTAAATCCTCTTCAGCTTCTTTATGGCTGCTGCTGTTCATGTAAGGTACTTTCTCTTCTGCCAGAGATAGCTCTGGTCCTAGTGTGGTGGGAGAGAGGAAAGTGCTTTGCCTCACAGGATATCGAGGGCTAATGCAGCTGCCTTGGGTTATTCTGGAGGTGTTTGGGTTGCAGAAGGAAGAGGGCTTGCAGCCACTTAGCTTAGTGCCAGCAGCAGTGACAATGGTCTAGAGATAGAGGTTAGGGGGATGCCTTTTGAGGTTCCTCAGTCATGCACCCTGAGTGGATGACTGGGATAGCTGTGCTTTTTGCCCCGTGGGACAAGATGGATTGCCTGGCTATAAAAGCTGAAAATACCCTGGGCTCAGTCTGCCTCCTGCCTGGTGCCTAACTGGAGGGATGTTGCTGGGGTTGTTAAATGCACCAGCCATGCAATGCAAGCCCTACTTTCCTCTTCTGGGCTGCAGAAACTCCATTTAAGTGATTGTTATCTGAGGGTGGGTCAGACCCTGCTGGTATGTAGGGTAAACAGGGCACCTGTGCCCCCAAGATTGTTGCTTGCTCTAATCAAGCTCAGGATTTCTCCTGACAGTCCTCTGCCTCTGCATAGCATCCTCCATGTCATGTCTCTTTACCAGCCTTAATTACCTGTTGTTGTCATCACATCCCTGCAGAGCAACATCATTCTCCAGCTCACAGATAGGAGCTTTGAGGCACGGAGAGGCTAAGGTCAAGAGGAGAGATGTGTAGAGAATGGTAATCCAGACCAGCAAAGTATTCTGACATGTAAATTCCTTCTGATTCTGAAGGAGAATCAGGAATGCTCAATTATCTCTGCTCTGCAAACCTCCCAAGCCATGTACGTGAAGAGCAGCTGAGGAGAACTGCTGCCAGGTGACTGCCTTAGCAGGGCATGGGACTGTCTGACTCTCACCAAGAGAGGTTTGGAGCTCAAGATGTGTAGCAGGAACGAAATGCAATTTATGAGGGCATAGATTTAAATGAATTGGTTCATTTATAAAATCAACTTCTCCAGGCTACTTAGCTTTTTGATGTCTCACCACTGTTTAATTGTCTTAACTTGGTCTTAATAGAATTATTAGGTTTTATATCTCAGTAGATCTTGATTTATTTCCCAGCTCTCAGCCTATTGGCCTGTGGCAACACTTCTGCTAAGCTTTGCTTTGCAGGGGGAGAAAAGTTATTAGACCAGCAAGTTTGTTCTGCATTAGCAAGGAGAACAGTTCTTGACCAAATCATGTGGTTTGTGCTGCAGGTTTTAAGTGGAATGTTGCTATGGCAATATTTACCACACTGGCTGTTTCTTGATGAGTACATCATCATCTTTTCCCATTTTGGAATGGCCTCTGTCCCTCACTATTGCAAATCTGAGTCTTGCTGTCCCAGCTTTCTCAGATACAGCTCAGCCATGGGACTGGGGGAGGTGCAGAACCGTGGAGGCTGTATGAGGTCACAGAGGACTTCATTTCAGAGCAGAAGGCTGCACAAAGAACTACTAAGCCCATAGGTTTGCAGCCTGGTCCCTGCTGCACCACATCTCCCTTCCCCAGTGGAACAGTAGAGCTCCTTCAGCTTGCCTGAGCTCTGTCTGTGCTTCTCAAGGCAGCAGCAGCTGTCTGCACAGCCTGTCCCCCAGCAGCAACTGTCACAACAGAAATGCCCCCGGGTTTGGGGCACCTGCTGCCTTTGAGGCCTTCCCCTCTCTGATGTTGTGAGCCCTGGGGGGCTGCATGCAGGAAGGGGATGGTGGCCTTGCTCTGGCTAAGCGCTGCTTAGTTCTTGCATAGTTGCTGCTGCTGCTGAGGAAGGAGGAGAAAACCTTTTCCAAGCAGAGCTGTGAAACGAAGTTTCAAATCAAACCTGGGGACTGGGGAGTGATGCGAGGCAGGAAGATAAATGTTTGAAGTTTCAGTATTTGCGTTTTTCTGAAATGCTTAAGTATGTTTTGCAACAAAGTCTATTTGTTTTCATCCTGTTTGATACCAACCAGGATTTCCTGGACCTGAGCCAAGATGAAATTTCACTTTTTTTTTTTTTTTTCTTTTTAATCTTCCTTGGACAGTGACTAAGTTAAAGCAAACAAAGGGAGGAACGACTGCTTCCCTGTGCTGCCAGGGAAAAGAGACTGGCCCCTTTCCTCAGGCAACTTGCTTTCTAGAGAAGAGGCTGGCCAGCAGCAGGCTGGGGAAGGCATCTTGGGACACCAGTGGATTTAGCTCGTAACAACAGCAGGGGTCAGTGACAGCTCTGTCTGTAGCTGATAAGTAAAGGAACAAGCTCAGAACGGCAGGTCAAGAAACAGCAGCTGTCATTACCCTAGAAGCCTTGATAACATAATCCTTTAATAATACCAACATAATACCAGCAGCTGAGGGCAGGGGAGAGAGGAGAAAGCCAGAAATCCTGGCCCTGCATTTGGTGTGGATTGACTTGGGAGAGAAGAATGTGTGCCTGGGGTGCAACGCAGGTGAAGGTGGATGTCCCTGGACATGGCAGGTGGCTTTGCTGGGAAGGAAGGATGCTTTGCTGCATGCCCTAATCTTTTCCCTCTTGATTCTGCCTTGTTTAGCTTCTGCTGCAACTTCTCCTAGGGGGAGGAATCTCCTCTTTGGTTGCCCCTTGGACACTCTGAGCCCAGATAGGCAGTGCCAGCTCCATGGGGCTAGGGATCCTGCTCCTGCTGAAGATCTTGTCCAAGGCTCTTGGAGGCAGTGGTGCTTTGGTTAGCCTCTCCAGAGGATGTCCATGTCCTCGGGGCTGTGCAGCTCTTCAGAAGTGGGGAGAATCAGAGCACTCAAGATAATGCAAAAAGTGTAGCTTGCCCCTTCCTGGGTATGTTGTCCTTCTGCCCCCAACTTAGGAAAATATTGCCCTCCATATTCAATCCTGTAACCCATTATTCATGAGGTCATTACTGTTTAATTTAATCACCAAATGTCAGCTGAATCCCATTTATTCTGCCAGCTCACTGGAGATTTACCTATTTATTTTACATTTCAAATGAATTGCTCATTATTCTGTCATTCTGGGATTTTATTCTGTAATTTATTTTGTGGGCCCTGACAAGCTGAAAATGAGCCTTGGCTCTCTCCTCTCTCTTGCATGTTAATCATCATGTCCATGGTTCAAGTGTTGGCTTGCAGGACCCAGGGACCTGACCCAGTGTTCAGGGAGGGAAGGGAACCAGGCTGTGTAATCCCACAGCTGCTGTTGCTGACTCAACCATGACAAAAAGGAAATACTTTTTCTCTTCCCTCATTCTCTTTGCTTCTCTGGTCAATGTCAAGGGACAATCTGCCCTGTGCAGCTTGCTGCTGAAATACATCATGGCAGTTCAGAGGTGTGTGGTGTCCCTTACATTGCCTGGGCATGGAGTGGGTGTGGGGTTGGAATCGTGAGAACAAAGGCTGTGAAAAGAAAGGCTGCAAAGAACCTTGGCTGGTTAGGGGCATAAATCAGCCTGCTGTTTGCATGAGATTAGGATGAAGTGGTCCTTGGTGAGGAATCATCCTTACAGTAGAAGAGGTTTTGTGAGAAGCAGCTGAGGGAGCTGGGTTTGTTTAGTCTGGAGAAGAGGAGGCTGAGGGGAGACCTCATTGTTCTCTACAGCTGCCTGAAAGGAGGTTGGAGTGTGTGGGGGGTGTTTTCTTCTCCCCACTATCAGGTGATAGCACAAGAAGAAATGGCCTGGAACTGTCCATGAAGAGGTTCAGGTTGGAGCCTAAGAAACATTTCTTTCCTGAAAGAGTGGTCAGGCATTGGAGCAGGCTGCCCAAGGGGGTGGCAGAGTTACCATCATGGGAGGTGTTAAAAAAACAAGTGGGGGCATGGTCTAGTGGGCATGGTTCTGTTAGGTTGAAGGTTGGACTCTGTGATCTTAGAGGCCTTTTCCAACCAAAACAGTTCTGTGATTGTGTACATGGCCTCTTCTAACTCTTTGCTTTCCTTTCCTCTTGTTTGGTGCTGGAGGAGACAGAGCAGTGCTGTGCTCTAGCCAGCGAGGTCCCAGGCTCCTGTGGTATCCCCTCACCAGGATTAGGTTCTGTTGCCTGCTGTAGGTCCTGGGGCTGAGCTTGCAGATCAGATCCTTGCCAATGGGTTGCTGTGCTGTTGTTTGCCTGGCTGCTGAGATCACTGTGTGTGATCTGAGCCTCATCCAGCCTCTTTCTCTTCCCTTTGGCAGAACACACAATATTATGGAAAAGCAATTTTCTGTCCGGATTAGTTCTTTATCTGCCAGTTGAGTGCTCTGCTCTTTTTCTCAGCTGCCCAGTGAGCTGCTGGGACCTATGGGCCCTGCAATTTGCTCCTTTATTATCCAGTTGAAGAGCAGCTCTTGTGTGCTGGAGAGAAGACTTGTTAAGGAAATTCACAAAAGGCAGAAGACACTTGCAGGCACTAGAAAGAGCAAGAGGAGGAATTTGGAGTATACATGAAGGGGATTCCAACTTCAGGCTCGTTTCTTGGTGGGATGTGAACTGAGCATGTCCTCAGCTCTGTTGGAGCCAACAGCAAAATATCCACAGCTTTGTCTTTGATGCCTTCCCTGACTCTGACACAAATCCAAAGCACCTCATTGATTTTATGCTTTGCCCAGCCTGAGATCAGCAGTACGAGATTGCTCCTATTTGCTGGGCTGAGTTATTGCCTGCTGCTTCCAGTGAACTTCCCTGGCAGGTGTGAGAGTTGGATGGAGTAGACTTGTTAAGGGTTTTTTTGGTTTTTTGGGTTTTTTTGTGAGATGCTGTTGTTGGTCACAGTATTTCCATACCTTTCTCAGCCTAGGTGGTTAAGGGCATGTTTTAGAAGTCACTGTTTTACAGGAGTAGAGGAAGCTTTCTTGGATCTGCTTCACCACTTGTGAAGTAAGCTCAGGCTGTCTAGGCCAATACTTATGTAGCTCTGCTAAGAAGTCATCAGGGCCATCACTGGCTCTGAGAGTGGCTGTAGCCAAGCTGTGCTACTTCACCTGCCTGTCTCTACTGCTCAGCCTGTCCTGTCTGATTTACTAATGTAGAATCATAGAACCACTTCAAGTGGGAAAGACCTCCAAGATCATTGAGCTCAACCATCAACCTAAGATCATCGTGGCCATTAAACCTTGTCCCAAAGTACCACAGGCACACATTTTGTCCAGGGCAGTGGCTAACAGATGTCATGGGTGCTGCTCTGTGAGGGGAGAGTGGCTCTGCAAGCCAGGCTGGTCCAGCTGGGCACCTGTGTGGATGGGGAGGGATGTTCTTGGTTTGCACTTGCTCAGTGTGGGGAGGGCTGGGATGGGCGAGTGCTCAGTACTTGGAACAATGGCTTGGGCAGTGTTATTTTCCACCAGGATGTCAGGCATGTTCATTTCTGGGAACTTAAGTACTCTTGACCTGGCCCTAACTGAATTTGTGTCCTAGCATTTGTCTTAATTATGGTCTCTGATTCTCTGCGTCAGTGTTTAATTAGAGATTAATTGGAGCAAAACAGCGGTATGCATCCTGCTAGAGGAAATGGATCATCTGCATGGTTCTTTTGTCTTCCAGGCAGGCACTAAGGAAGAACCCAGTTACATTTTGACCTCATTCTCTCCTTTAAAGGTCTGTGTCTTTTCTGCTTCCCCCTCTGCTGCCCTGCTGGAGCCAGGAAGGGTTGCTGAGTCTCTTGACTATTGCTGGTGCCAGAGCAGGGTGGCTGTGCTGAGAAATGCAGAGAGCTGAGCAGACTCTCCATGCATCTCCTTGCACCCCGGCTCTTTTACTTTTGATGAGGAGGAGTGTCAGCCCATCAGTAGATGTTCAGTGAGGAGTTCAAGCCCTGCTTTTTTAGATTTTGCCAGAGCAAAGCTCTGGAGCCCTGCTGAGCACTCCTGGCTTTGCCTTCAGCTGAGCATGGGATGACGAATAGAGGTTATTCCTGCAAATGCTCCTTCCACCCATTAACAAGCAGTTAATGGTACAGAGATCCAATAACAATCCCTCAGACTGGCTCCAGAGGTTGTATGGCAGTGTCCCTGCCAAGCAGCATCTCTCTCATCCCCTGTGACTGAGAGAGCAGTGAAGGGGATGAGGGGAGTGCTGCCAGGGTAGCTGTGCAAATTTAGAGGGATAAGCTCCTTACTCTGCCCTCATAAGGTGTAACCATGACTGGCACCATCTTGGCTGGGCTCTCTCTGACAGCCAGAGAGTGCAGGTCTCAAAACCTGCACAGTGCTGCAGGCAAACACTTGCTTTAGGCTCCTTTTCCCCAAAACTTGTTCCCAGTCAGGTTAGGAAAGCAAGGAGCAACCTCCGCTCCATTCAGCAGGCAATGTCTGTGCTGCTTGGGGTGGCTGTTTGATGTTGCCAAGCTCCTTGTACCTTTTAACTGCAAAACCTCCTGCTCCTTTTGAAGCTGCATAAGCAGACGCATTACTGAGAGCGCTAAGTAGAAAACAGAGCCCCTCAGCATCTTCCCTGCTGCTAACACATTGTGAAAAGCTTCCGTTCCTTTTGAAAGGAGCAAAGAGCTTTGCTTTACTGCCAATAGAAGATGCATTTCTCTGGCAATCGACGTAAAATAAATCTATTTAAATAGAGGTAATTTGGTGCAAAGGAATTGATTTTGCTATCACAGGATGCTGGATAATGCTCCTTTGTTTCTGAAAAAAATAAAAGAGGGGGGTGGAGAGAGGAGGGAGGATTACAGCTGGGTGCTTTGCACAGCTGTATGACTGCTTCCATCCATGTTTTTGCAGTCTCAGAGAGATGTTGTTGGTTTACGATTTGGGGTTTGTTTTTCAGCTGATGAATTTAGTTTTGCTGTTCTGTTTAGCATCAGAAATGCCTAGTTACTGAAGTGCTGGCTAGTTACTCAAGTCCTGTACTCCAAAAATACTCCTCTAATTGTGGATCATAGAATCATAGAATGGTAAGGTTGGAAGGGACCTCAAGGATCATCTAGTTCCAACCCCTGCCATAGGCAGGGACACCTCCCACTAGCACAGCTCACTCAAGGCCTCCTCCAACCGGGCCTTGAACACATCCAGGGAGGGAGCAGCCACAACCTCCCTGGGCAACCTGTTCCAGTGCCTCACCACCCTCACTGTAAAGAACTTCCTCCTAACATCCAGTCTAAATCTCCCCTCTGCCAGTTCAAACCCATTGCCCCTTGTCCTGTCATTGCAGGACCTTGTAAATAATCCTTCCCCAGCCTTCCTGTAGGCCCCCTTCAGATACTGGAAGGCTACTATCAGGTCCCCTCGAAGCCTTCTCTTCTCCAGGCTGAAGAGCCCCAACTCTCTCAGCCTGTCCTCATAGGAGAGCTGCTCCAGCCCTCTGATCATCTTTGTGGCCCTCCTCTGGACCCGCTCCAACACTTCCATGTCCTTCCTGTGCTGAGGGTTCCAGAACTGCACACAGTACTCCAGGTGGGGTCTGACGAGAGCAGAGTAAAGGGGCAGAATCCCCTCCCTTGCCCTGCTGGCCACGCTGCTCTTGATGCAGCCTAGGACTCGGTTGGCTGTCTGGGCTGCATGTGCACACTGCAGACTCATGTTGAGCTTTTCATCAACCCAGACTCCAAGGTCCTTTTCCTCAGGGCTGCTCTCCAGCCATTCACCACCCAGCCTGTATTTGTGCTTGGGATTGTGCCTACCCAGGTGCAGGACCTTACACTTGGCCTTATTGAATTTCATCAGGTTGGCCTGGGCCCAACTCTCCAGCCTGTCCAGGTCCCTCTGGATGGCATCCCTGCCCTCTAGCAAGTCGACTGTGCCACACAGCTTGGTGTCATCTGCAAACTTGCTGAGGGTGCACTCCATTCCTCTGTCCATGTCACTGACAAAGATGTTAAACAGCACTGGTCCCAGCACTGACCCCTGAGGGACACCACTTGTCACTGGTCTCCAGGTGGACATTGTGCCGTTGATCGCCACTCTCTGGGTTCGACCATCCAGCCAATTCCTTATCCAGCGAGTGGTCCATCCATCAAGTCCATGCTTTTCCAGTTTGGTGACCAGGATGTCATGTGGGACAGAGTCAAATGCTTTACTCAGGTCCAGGTAGATGACATCAGCTGCCTTTCCCTTGTCCACTGTCGCTGTGACTTCATCATAGAAAGCCACTAAATTTGTCAGGCAAGATCTGCCCTTGGTGAAGCCATGCTGGTTCCCACCAATCACCTCTGCTTTGTTTTCCATTTGCCTTAGCAGGACTTTCAGCAGGATCTGCTCCATGATCTTGCCAGGCACAGAGGTGAGGCTGACTGGTCTGTAGTTTCCAGGGTCATTCTTTTTACCCTTCTTGAAGATGGGTGTTATGTTTGCCCTCCTCCAGTCAGCAGGAACTTCACCAGTCTGCCATGACTTTTCAAATATGATGCACAGTGGTTTGGCAACTTCATCTGCCAGTTCCCTCAGGACCCGTGGGTGGATCTCATCAGGCCCCATGGACTTGTGCACATTCAGGTTTCTTAGGAGCTCATAAACATCATCTTCTACTATAGTAGGCAGATCTGCCTGCTCCCAGTCCTCACTTTTACCCTCTGCAACTTGGACATTGTGGTTGGAGCCCTTGCTGTTGAAGACTGAGGCAAAGAAGTCATTGAGCACCTCAGCCTTGTCCATGTCCTTTGTCAGCAGCTCTCCATTTTCCTTCTGTAAGGGTCCCACATTGTCCCTAGTTCTCCTCTTCTCACTAACATACCTGAAGAAGTTCTTCTTGTTCCCTTTAATGTCCCTGGCCAGATTCAATTCGAGCTGTGCCTTAGCTTTCCTTACCACACCTCTGGCTGCACCTACAGTATCTTTGTACTCATCCCATGTCCCCTGTCCTTGCTTCCATTCTCTATAAGCTTTCTTCTTGCTTTTAAGTGTATCCAGGAGCTCTCTATCCATCCATGCAGGGTGATCCCCTTTCTAGAGGAGGATTGGTGTAGAGATGACAGTAGTAAGGCTGTGCACACCCTAGGAGATGCAAGGCCTTAAAGCATCTGATCATTGTAGCATCACACCACTGGTTGCTCTCAGCTAAGTACTGAAAAGGAAAAGCAGAGGTGTCTAAAGAAAATGAGTCTTTAGTCAGCCGAGGCTGTTGAGCTGTGGAGCTGACTTGTTTGGTCTTGGTTCTTTCCCTCTTTGTCAATAGGATGCTTTCCAACACTGACAAATTACCCCAGGGCCACGTCAGTCTGGGTGTTGGTACACTGGTTTGGTACCACAGTGGTCTCCTCTCCCAACCCCTTCTTGAGGCTGGCTCTGAATGCCCTGGTGGAGGCTGCAAGCTCCCTGGAGTGTTGAGGCTTGGGAAGAGGCTTTGCTTCCTTTGTGCCCTTTGAAAGTGGGGGTAGGATGTGAAGGGAAGGGTTGAATTATGGCTGGAAACCCACCAAATTTCTTCTTTTCTATCAGGAAACCCTTCAAGTGAACCTCCAAGGCCTGGCTAGTCTAATAATGAATTGATTTCTCTGTGTCTTGGCACGTTTTACAGAAGCCCTGTCAATATAAGGCACTTGATTTAGTCAATAAGAAATGGGCTAGAGATTTCAGACTGGGATTTAATCATTGCAGCATTGCTGGTGACATTTCAAGTGACAGATTTCCCATTAACCTGGGGAACCCTGATTGGCTTGTCTCTGCCATGCCCTCTGATCAGCTAATGTTTGGGGGGAAATCCCTGCACAGACATGGATGCTTGTGCCTGCAGGACCAGGGAGCTGAGCAGTAGTGGGGAGAGAAGAGTGAGACTCAACTGGAGTGGTGCTGCTCCTCCTGCAGATGTGCCACTGACTCTGCACTCATGTTCTACTGCAAACTTAATATTTGGAAGTAACTAATTACCCTATAGAATCATGGAATAAAAGAACTGTTGAGGTTGGAAGAAACCTTTCAGATGCAGTTCAACTGCTTGCCTGGAGCTCACAATCCCACCACTACTGCTAAGCTGCCACCACTAATCCATGTCACTCAGCACCTCATCCATGTCATTTTTAGCCAGTACTATTTCATTGTAGCGATATTCCCCTGCTAATGTTTCATCTTCTGCTTGGTAGGTTTTCAGAGTGTTCCTTCCACGCTAGGGGCAGCAGTGCTGCTGTCTGTGTGGTGATTGTGACCTGTCCAGCTGCACCTCGGTGCTGGTGGAAGGGCTGTTCGGGCAGGGCTCATTTGGCACTCACATGCAGGATGTGGTGCTGCAGGGCCGGCTCTCCTGCCAAGCCCCTGGGGTCCATGGAAACCTGAGACCGAGGGACTGAGCTTGGCCTTGTGCAGACGTGTGCTGCCCTTGTTATGCCATCTGGGTAGCAAGCTGCTTCTCTTCCAGCATGGTGGCTGTGGGCTGCCTGGGCTGCCTCCTGTTCTCCAGACCATCACTGTGCACCATTCTCTTAGCTGCTGTGGGAACAGGGCTCTCTTCCTTTCTCCAGTGGAGCTGAGATGCTGCCTGCTCCTGAGCCTGGAGCAGAAGTTGGGTTGCTGCCAGCTCTGCTTTTCACCAGAGCCCTTTCTTCTCAGCAGGGCAAATGGAAAACCCATGACCCCCTCTGCTGGCAGTCATCTCCCGTTGAAATATTATTTCAAACCAATATAAAATTCATTCACATCATCAGTGTGAAATGAGGAGGCAAGGGTTTTCCTTGCTTTTCCCATTAAGAATAAATCTGCCCTCCGAGACAGCCTGTTTACATCCTTTAATGAGCCCTGCCATCTGAAGCAGGATCACTGCCTGCTCTGCAGGATGAGCCACGTTTGCTGAGCACCCTTTTGTCTCTCTGTGCCTCCTACAGGGATTGGGAAATGCTCCCAAGTCACTTGTGCAGGGCTCCTGAGACTCCCTCTCCCAGGACAGACTATATTTCAGTTTCTCTGCTGACACCAGGGGTTTGTTTGGCCAGGGCAGCCAGAGGATGCTAGGACACGATGCAGAGACTAGCTGAGACTTCAGGAAGAATTTCTTTGTGCTGTTTTGGCAAAGGAGTTTATTTTGCTAATTAAACTAACTTGGGGCTCCTAAGGCTGGGGGTTGGAGTGTGTTAGCTGAGGAGGTACATCGGCAGTGGCACAAGATCTGGGCTGGAAGCAGTTGTGTGGGCCAGGCTGGAGGACAGTGGAAACATTTCCCAGCTTCCTTCTCTGAGGTAAAGCCTCTCTAAATGAGGAACTGCTTGCTTCTCTTCACTGGATCTGTTTTATAGGTGAAGGAAGAGAGTAACAGAGGCAGAAATGTAATTGTATCTCTTGCAGTGTGGGGCTGTTCCATGGCAAGACCTTCACTCTCTGCCTGGTGGTGAGCAGCAGTGCTCAGCTGCAGCATTTCCACTGAAGAAGTGATGCAGTTGTTGGCTCCCTCCTCCAGCTCAGAAGGCCAACATGCACAAGCCACACCGAGCTCACACTCCTGCAACAGTGCTGAAGGAAAGCACTTCACTTGCAGATGTGATTTTTCCAAGCATGCTGTGTGGTCGGTGGAGACACCCAGTCCTCATCCTCTTCTATTAGCAGCAAGCTGGAAGTTCTGTTTGTTGTCTATTGATGCTTCTTGACACTGACAGGAGAGCAAAGTTCTTGTCAAGTGATTCAGCTCATAAAAGTTGTCTCATCTTTGCTCTGTGCTGCATTCTCCCTTTAAACCAGTTCTAGGAGACTGGGAGTGACCTGCTCACCAGTTGTATCAGCTATGCAGGCTCTTCCTGGAGCACCTCTCCCATGGAGACAGACTGAGTTGGGGCTGTTTAGTCTGGAGAAGAGAAGGCTCTGAGGAGACCTTATTGTGACCTTCTAGTACCTGAAGGGAGACTACAGGAAAGCTGGGAAAGGACTTTTTAGGATGTCAGGTAGTGATAGGACCTGGGGGGTGGAGCAAAACTAGAAGTGAGTAGATTTAGATTGGATGTTAGGAAGAAATTCTTCACCATGAGGATGGTGAAGCACTGGTACAGGTTTCTCAGGAAGGTGGTGGAAGCCTCATCCTTGGAGGTCTTTAAGGCTGGGCTGGATGTGGCTCTGAGCAACCTGATCTAGTGTGAAGTGTCCCTGCCCATGGCAGAGGGGTTGGAAATAGGTGATCCGTTTGGTCCCTTCCACCCCTGACAATTCTGTGATTCTTTGGCAGCACCCAAAGGTGCTGTTTGTCACAGCTGTGCCCAGCAAGAGGCAGGAGGTATGTGTAGGTAACTGGTGGAGCTGGAAGAAGTGGGTGTCTGGCATGTAACTAACATGCAATGAGGTGGTCATCCCCCTGTCCCCTGCTCTCTGGACAGAGGTCTGGGTGTGTGAAGGAGCAAGAGGCTCTGTGCTCAGCTCACTCTTGGCTAAGAGTGGGGTGCATTTGGCTGGCTTTTGAGACTGGATAATGTCCTGACTTGGAAGCACTTGGCTGCACAACACTTGTCTGACTTGGCCTGGGTTGTGGACGAGAGCAATGCATGTTTGCATCAGCTGTGGTGCTGACCTCGTAACTAGAGAGTAGGGTTTGTGCTGAACGATGGAATTGGTCCAATTTGGCCTGTACAAAGCAGCTTTTTAAAGCTTTTTTTTTAAGGAAAAAAAAAAACAAAAACAAAAACCCAAAAACAACAAAAAAAAAACCAACCCCCACCATCACCCTCCATAAAGAGATCTTCAAGACTTTATCCTAATTGTATGAATGCTTTCTGAATTAAAGCATTACTGTAATGAAAATGTGTCAAAGGCTTTGCTGGAAAAACCATTAAAACAGATTACAGCATCTATCTGCATCGTAAAAAGGGTCTTTTAGTTGAACTGCCCTTAATTCCAGCTGTCACAAAATAAGAGACTCCTGAAATGCCCTGTGAGCAACTGTTCCAAGAGGGGAAGACTCAGCCACATGGTCTGGCTTTGATTGTTTTCAGTGCTTTGACCCCTGGGCTGTCATTGCTGGGGGAATCTCTGCCTAGAGGACTTCATGAAGCCGGGAGCATCCTTACCTCAATTCCCAGCAGGCTGTGGGGAGGGGCATGAAGGCAATGCTGTGTGATGGGCTTGCTCATGGTCTCCAGACTTGTCCTCATTTCCCTGAGCATAAACATGAGCTGGTCAGACAAAGGCTGCTGTGATCAGAGCCTGAGAGGAGCAAGCTTCAGCAAAGCTGGCAGAAGGAGTTTGCAGAGGCCTGCTCAAAGGCAGAGACTCTAGCCTAAGGTGGGACAAGAAACTTAAGCTTCTTTGTAGCTCTAACAATCAGAACATGTTCTTTTCACTGGAGCAACTTTGATTTTTATCCACATCCCTCATTTCTCTGGCAAGTATATGGGCTCTTTGTAAAAATAACATCTTCCCTTATCTCTGAGACTTTAGTTTAGCTGAAATGACATTTTCACTTGAGGAAAAATAAGAGGAGGGGAACAGCCACCTTGGTCATGATTCTCACCCATCTGCAATGAAGTAGTGGAAATGTAAGGGCAGATGCACAGGGCTGAATGAGCTGGGGAATATCTGAGAGAGAAGAGACAGGATCAGATTAGAATCAGTGCTTCTGGGTTTCTGCCCTAGTAACAATTCAGACACCAGTCCCCAGCTCCTTGTTTTGATCCTTTTGAGCTGGGAGTATAAAAGGAGTGCTCCTCCATATTCAACAGCTGCATCTGAAGGAGGTGCAAAGGGCAGAGAAGATGCCAAATCCTTTAACTTCTTTGAAGAACTGAGCACATAAAAGAATGGGGTTTATTTTAAAAGGGGGGGAATTAGCAGTGTTTAAAAACTGAATAAAGAAAAGGAGGAAAACGTGATTTTTAACCTATAGTTTTCCTCTCTACATTCATTTTACTACTCCAGAGGTTCTTCCTTGTGCTGTGAGTTCTCACAGGTTTTTCCCTGCTCCTAAATGCAGACTCTGGGTGGGATGCTGCTTTACCTCCTCTCCTCCCTGCTTTACTACCTGCAAAAAGAGTTGCAGCCCTGGGAGGAGGCCTGCCCTTGCTTATACGCTCCTAGTATATGCCAGCACACAGCTGGAGCCACCTCTGTGAGTTCGGGGTGGTGGTTTTTTTCCCTTTTATCCATGTGTCTCTTCAGCCACCTGTGTGTTCCGTGATGATTCTGCTTTAGCCTTGAGTGAACAAACACTGCAAGCAATGTGTGGTGTTGGAGGTGTCCTCTCTGGTCCCACACAGAGCTTGTTCAGAAAAAGACCTTGGTACAGGCAGATGATTTTTCTCTGCTGCCTTTGCTTCTGGCATTTTACCTTGAACAATGTGCTTTTAATGCGGCCTTCTTTGCTAGGAATAATTTGTCTTGCAGTCTCCACCTCGTGCTCCTTCCCTCTGCTGATAGCCCCCCGTGTTCTGTACCAGAGAGAAGCAGGTGGCATGGTGCCTGTCCTTTAGCAGGTACTTGTGCCATGTGAAAAACTCCAAGCAGATAGGCTTTGGTGAAGAGGGGCAGCTGTGAGCACCCTCACTGGTGGTAGCAGTTTAGCAGGGGGTCTGCATTTCTTTTGCAGTGTTTTGGTTGGATATACAGATTATTTTATAGTCTGACCCCCCATGGGGATCTGCTGAGGTTTCTACTTGTGTTCACCAGCTCTCCTAACGAGTGTGTAGGGCGGCGGCTGGCTTCGGAGTGCAGCTCTGGAAGTGGTCGCTTGCAGCAGTCCGGTTTGCAGGGGCTCAGGTTACTTTAACAGCCATGCAAATTATTGCTCCCGTTTCAAATCCCAAAGCAGGGGGAATCCTTCCTCAAGAGAAAACACCAGAACAAGCCACATCATAGCTTTGTATTACTGCAGAGCCTGAGCAGTGACTGTACAGTGCCGTTGCATTTTATTTGCTTCCATTTCCAGCCAATTGAGTGACCTGCGTTCTGCAGAGACGGCCCCGTGATGGGAGTTTAACGAGTCAGTGGCATGAGGGACAGAGACAGGTGGCTCCTCTAAGCGCGGGTGAAAGGCCCATTTGTGTGTCTCATGAGTTATGTTAGAACTGATGGCAGCAGATAATAACCTAAGTGGGCTGGCATTTACCAGTGCTCTGCGCTGCCCCTGGAGCCGCTAAGGCTCACCCATGCGGGCACCAGGACCCTCCGGGACAGGAGCTGGTGTGGGCAGCATGCAGCAGCGGCAGTGTCCCCCGAGGGCTCCCTCCCAGCGCACAGCTGGTGACCGAGGGCAGGCGAACGGTGGCTGCTCTGGTTTTGTCCTGGTTCTGTACCAAAACAACATGCATCTGCAGTGTTCTGCTGCAGGGATTCCAGAGGGACTCTCATCAGAGGCACAGACCTACCAAGACTGGGTTATGTTCATGCCAGCTTGGGCTGTGGAGTGCAGAGCTGTGGGTTTCTTACAGAATGCATCCATTTGGGAAGAGGCACCAGGAATCAGCCCCTCCAAGGAATTCACTGTCACAGGGCGTCCTGCTCAGGCACAGTGCCAGACTGAGGGCTCAGGGCACCCCCATCTGACTGCTAGAAGCAGCCTGGGCAGGACCAGCACAACCCAGAGCTGAGACTGGTGAATGATTCCCTTGCTGCTGCTGCTTTGTAGCACGAAAATAAACCATTTTTATATATGAAAGCCTGCAAGGTAATTAATATCTTAGCCATTAAATTTCTCTGCAGTAAACTCAGTGTTAATAAGCTAGCTAAGAGCTCTGCTTGAAATTAATAAGTTGCAAATGACCCAAGGGCCACTGCTTCATGCTTGCTTTTTTCCCCCCATTTACCCACCCAAAGTTACAGAATTTAAATAGAAAGACAATTTTCACTTACGAGCCAGTATCATTATTCATAACTGGAGACTTGTAAGGAATAAAAAGCCTTTCCACTTAATTAGAAACTTCAGCATCTCAGGGAAATTGGGAAGGGAAGAAAACCTGAGTTTGACTGAGGTGCAAGAGCATAAAGCACAAATCAGAAAGAAGGCTAATGGAATTTCTGCAGCACCTCCAAAATGCTCCATCCCAAAGGCTCAGCTCTCCTGTGCTCTCAGAATCTCGCTGCAGGGAGCATCCCAGGAGGTAGAGCTGCTGCATGTCAAGGATGTTTCCTCACCTCCTGCCTGCTCCCTTTCGGGAGAGCAAGGCAGATGGATGTGTGCCAAGAAGGAGGAAAGCAATGGCCTGATCAACTTCTGATCTGAAAGAGGTGGTCTCTCTTGCTGCTCATGCCATACAACTCTGGAGCTTTCTCCTGGTGCTGACCTGTCTTTGGTGAGCTGCTCATGAAATATGGGAGAGGCACTTGAAAGGAAGCAGGAGCAGAACTGGGCAATTCCCCTTGGAGTGGCAGAGCTGAGACTACTTCTCTTTGGAAAAAAGGGTCAGGATGGGAGAGCCTTGGAATACCTTTGTGTGTAACTGTGGCTTTTTTCTTGCTCTCAGGGCTCTCGCTCTGCTTTCCTCAGTCAGCAGCAGAGTACCTAATTAAAACAAATTGCAAGAAGACCTAGAAGTATAGAAGTGTTCTGCTAATTATGTGGCTTGTTTTGTGGAAGAGTTAGGCTGTGGTTTTATCAGTGTCTTTGTTCAGAGGTGCTGGGGAGATAGAGGGAACAGCCTTGGACACTCAGGTTGTGTCCATTGTAGGAGTGTGGACACCTCTGTGACTCAGAACCAGCCTCATTCCTGTCTTCATGTGGCTTTTCCCACACCCTCTGGAAGCCTCATGATCCTCCTGAGCCACTCTGTTCAGAAGCATCTCTAATGTGCTCAGTCCCCCTAGAGCTCCAGATGCTCATCTTCTCCTCTTCCTTCCCTACCCCATCCCTTAGGGACAATTAAAGAAGAACTTGTAAATCCATGATTATGGACCTTTTCAGACCTAGATTAGTTCCTCCAGTCGATCAGGTGAATGCATATTTATAAGTGTTCTTAAAAATGCACCATCCTTCACTCAATGAGCTGTAATGAATCCATCATGTAAATACATGCTCAGGTGCAGAATGGAAAAATCCTTAGGGTATTTTTTTAGGATTATTAGAGAGATGTTCTTGAGTAGCTTGGCTTCTCTCAAAAGTGAGAATAAAAGCCATTGCAGTGTGTACAATGTGCAGCAGGAAGTTGAAAGAACTTCAGCAGGAACCCATCTATGCTGCTGGATCAGGCTGTGAAGAGTGCATCTTCCAGATATAATTCCAAAAATCCTGGTTATTGGTACAAGAAATGGTGTTTGAGATACCTGAATCTGGCAGTTCTTGCCATCTAGTCTCTCACTCTGGTTAAGACTTAATGGGTTTGCATTTCTAGTTTTGCCATGGAACATGGAATAAAGGCTTTGTGAAGATGCTGCGCTGGTTGAGCTTGTCCTGGTGCTCTGATTAGGGGTGGGACTACCCCAGGCCATGCTGTGGGGGACCTCAGGGTCTTCAGCATCTGAGGTAGTATTTGAAGTGCTGCAGGTGAAGCAAGGTGGGTTTGCAGAAGCCTGCTGACTTGCAGAGGCAATCTGATGGTGTAAGTGTAAGCCCTGGTGGGCTGAAGGAGGAGTTGTGAATCCAGAGTCCTTTTTACTGAGCTCTGCAAGTCATGACTGTGGGGGAACTGCTGGTAGAAATCCAGGTCCTTGAGTCTTCCCTATGTTCTGATAAGTACACTCTTGTCAGCACTGTTGTCCCTAGACACCTGGTACCTGATGTGTGCCACTGGCCCAGTGGTTCTGCTCTGCTTCTGCATTTGGGGAAGCTGAGTGCTGGGACTCGGGAGGCAGTTGCTGGAAGGAGGTGGCTTGTAGTGAAGGTTGGGGTGTGACTGCTCTCAGCCAGACCTTTCTCCCTTCACATGAGCTCTTCTGAGCTCTGCCATGAGAGATGATGACAAGGAAGGAGTCGCTTCTCTTCTAGGGCAGCCACTGGGTCTGGAGGGCTCTTGAAGGAGGCTGATTTGTGCGGCAGTCATTGGCTCTGGTGCTACTTCGTGGGTAGCCTTGAACAACCTTCCTCGTCCTGCAATTTCTCTGCCTGCAGGACCTAGCATTTAGTCCTCTTCTGAGCATTTAGTTCAGCATTTTTCTACTCACAAATGTTAGTAGTGAATCTTAAAATAACAGTAGGGTATGTCTCTGGGACACACCTGTGATTACAGTGAACCATGGCTGTAAGTGCTTCCTTGGACTGATGCCAGGGCACTCAGACACACTCTCCAAGTCAGGCTTGCCTCTCAAAGCCTTCAGGAAGAATGCACTTCCTTGGGGCTGCTTGAGTGCCAGGAGAGGGGAGTGCTCAGCATTACAGCTGGGAGTGAACCTTTCTCTTCTGTAAGCCAAGTTAGGAAAACTTGCAGGCTCCTATTCTGACCCTAATTAATAGAATCTTTCTACTTTCAGTGCATGCCACTACTTCTTAGAAAGGAGGAGACAATTATTCTGGAGTGTTAATGACTACCCTAATTTAATCTTGTGTGGAATAGCTGATGCAGAAAGAATTCTGCAGTTTTATGGCTACAGCTCTCCAGAGTCTGCCTACCTAAAGGGAGAGGACTTTGTTAGCCAGAACAAAAGAAGTGTATTTTGTAAAACAGTGAGTCAAGAATTTCATAGAAAAGGACAAAAGTTTGGGTTCCCCCCTCCCGCCCCGGTGCCTGTTTTCCTACAGATTCATTAATGGCTGTGTGCCACAGAAGGCAGAAATTGCCTCTTCAGCAGAAGGAAAGTTATAGCCTCAGCCCAGGTATTTTCAGGTAAATCCTGTGAATGTGGTGACTTTTGTTTGTTATGCTGGGTTATCCCTCTGCCTTAAGGTGATGTGCAACACACCTAGAGATACCAGAGCCAAAAGGTTCTGCATGTCTTGGAATCGCTTTGCATGCTTCTAGCCCAGGCTGAGTTTGTGTGAACCCTACTCATTAAATCCATGAGTTCTTGCTGCAGGTTACAGGCTGCCACCAGACACAGTCCCCAAACACCAGGTCAAGTATGTGAGCACAGGACTGCTGGGCAGAACAGAGATCAACGTACAGAGGAGGTTCCTCCTTTCCCCCTGACAGCCTTTTCTACTAAGCAGTGTAGCTGTCTGTAGATGCTCTGAGTTAAGCCAGGTTCTCTTAAGGCCTTGAACTCCCCCACTGAGCTCTGATACAGAGAAACTGCTCCTGAGTGCCTCCCCGAACTTTGCTTGCTTGTTCTGTGAGCAGTTGTGGGACTGTGTATTCAAGATGCTGAGCCTGGGGCTCTGCTGGTGTGGAGCTGTTCAAGTATGGCCTTTCCAAGGTGCTCTCTGCCTGTTTTGGTGAGACCAGTGTGCCAAGCTCATGGCTTTGGCAGTCCCTGGTGACTGACAAGTCACTGATGGATGAGATCAGCTCCTGGCACTAACTGCCAGCAGATCCTTCCTCGGTGATCTTCTTCTCCTTTTATAGTGTCCTGTAAAGTTTATCTTTTAAAATTACCATTTCTAACATTGCAGCCTGAAGATGCTGTTTTAAAGTTTCATTAATTATTACAGCTTATTATGGGTTTAATTACTCCTTTTTTTTTTTAATGTGGGCTGAGCTCTCTGTACAGCAGTCTGTGCTCAGCTCTTTCTTGACGTAAAGCTGAGTGCTTTGCCATCTAATTACAGTGGACTTCACAGAGTTAGCTGAGGGACAGTATTAATTACCCTTTGTCTTAGTTCGTCTCTTGATGCATTTTCTAATTTCCCAATTACTTCTTTTTATGTTCTTTACACTGTGAAGCTAAGGGATCCAACTAAAAAAAGCAACCAGGAAGGTCAAGGCTTGGGGTGGAGGGAATTAAGTTCAAAACCTTGTCCACTGCCTCTCTGCACTGCTCGTCTGTGCTTGCTGCAGCTGGGTGCAGCAGGTCGTGGTGGGGAATCCAGAGCTGGCACACAGCTCTTTTGGCACTGCTTTACCTGCTCCCTGTTCTCTTTCTGCTCCTGAGGTTACAGAACTGATGTATTTCACCCCTCCCCACCACCCCAGAGTAAACTTAAAGGTGAAGTGAGCGAGTAGGGGAGACACAAGGAGGCAGCTGGCAATAGAGCTGTGGCCAGATATTCATTAAAGTCTCCTCCAACTCTCACAATGACCATTAATGACTAATTAGTTGTGATCCCAGTGCAGTACTGATTAATTTAACAGGCCTCACCACTGCATGCAGTACCCACACGGGAAAAGGAGGTCTGAATGGCATGCAGATGCCCTGCTGGCACTGGGACATCCCCAGCCTGAGCAGTGGCCAAGAAGGTGGCTGTGCTGTCATACCCAGGGTTGGTGATGGATTTGTCTGGCCATTTATGAAGCCAGCTCTCCTCCTCCTTGGCAGAGAGCAGTGGGGGCTGCTGACTGCTCCCTGGGAGTGTTTAAAAGAGGCAGAGATATGATGCTGAAGGACATGGTTTAGCACCAGACTCTGTAGAATTAGAAAATGGTTTGACTCAATGATCTTAAAGGTCTTTTCCAATCAAAATGATTTTGTGAGGGGGGGCAGCAGGCAGGAGATGACTTGCAGCACATGCTTATGGTGGCCTGCATGCTCCTCTGGCTCCTGCTGTAATTTACTGAGGCCCCATGGTTTATTAACTGTAGTCGGAGAATGATGGATGGTGCTTGTTTAATGCAAACCTGCCTTTGGTGCTGCTACTTCAGCAGCTGCTGATTTGTTTTCTTCCTTGCTCTGCACCAGAGCTGGTAGTAACCTGTCTGGGATCGGGAGAAAGCACTGTTTTCTCTGACCTTGATGTGAGCAGGAGCCTGTCCCTTTTCCTCCCACTCCACCAGCCACCTCCTCTCCCCCTTGCCTCAGTAAGAGTGAGGTACAGGGCAGAGAGCAAAACCGCAGGTGGGTGCCAGTGAGTTTGCTGGGGGCAGGAGTGGGGAGCAGACAGCAAGCAGCAGATACCTGCCAGGTGCACAGGGCCAGTGCAAGGACACTGACAGATGCCTCTCCAGTCTGCAGCTGTGCCTCAGGAGGGGGCCTAGCTCTGTCCAGCATTCAGAAGGTTTCCTACCTGCTGGGTCTGGAAGAGATGAATGAATTTCGCGGGCTGCAGAGCAGCTGGAAGAGACAAGAGGATCTGCTGCCCTCCTGGCAGCCTGGTGCTGGGCAGAGACAAGAGGCAGCCTGGCCATGGTAGACAAGGACAGAAGGAGCAATGGCTGTGGGGCAGGACTGGGCTGGCCTGGCCCCCACTGGTGTGTTGTGGAGAGGCTTATTAATTGTGTGGTGGTGCTGTGTTATACAGCCCATTTGCAGCTTTTTCTTGTCTGTTTTGAAACTGTGAAATGAGGCACAGTAATCAAGAAGGGTTTTAATAACCATCCCAGCTCTGACATTTAAATTACAGATGGCATTTTCAATTAAACAGACACTCTCAGCAGGTTTAATTTAGCTATCAGTTCTGCTTTGTTCTTTAAGTGCTTTCTTAAAAACAGTGATGAATTTAAAACTTGCTCCAAAGGGAGAAGATGCTGAGGAGGGGTTGGAGCTGGCTGGAGAAGGGGAAAGCCCTTCAGGGGATGCCGAGTGTGCAGAGAGAAACCAGAGAGTGAGGAAATGAGATGCAGACTCCCCCTCCACGGGATGCCTGATGAGCTGCTCTTCTCTGCACACACAGTCACAACACCCTGATTCCAAATGCAGGGACAGCTGGACCTGGGCACCCCTCGATGTGCCTGTGTGCCACATGCCTGCCTGCTTCCACTCTTTTGCTCCATGCCATCTTCGAGGGCAGTACCTTATGCACAGTCTTAGAAGCTGTGCCTGGCTGACGTCACCAATGCACACAGAGAAGGTTTCACCTCAACGTGAGGGGAAGCTTCTTTACAATGAGGGAAGTGGAGCACTGGGACAGGCTGCTCGTGGAGGTTGTGGGGTCTCCTTCTCTGGAGACTTTCAGAACCCACCTGGATGTGTTCCTGTGCATACTACCCTGGGTGATCCTGCCCTGGTGGGGGGGTTGGACTGGATGATCTCTGGAGGTCCTTTCCAACCTCTAAGGGTCTGTGATTCTGATCTTGGTACCCACAGCATGGCATGGGCAGCCTCATGCCTGGTTCTACTCCAGCTCTGGAGTGGGTGGCTGTGCCCATGCACCCACATAGTTTCTGCCAGGAGCCATGCCCTCCTCACGTGGTGCTGTGCTCCTGCCCTGTTATTCCCCCTCTGTTTCCCTGCTGTCCTGCCTCTGCCCTTGTGTGATCCCCCACCTGTGCAGCCTGTGAACCTGCCCATGCCCAGCTGCACTCACCTGCAGACCACAGCTGTCCTTTCTCTCTTCACACAGGTCTGCTCCCATTCCACCAGGGCACCTCAAACATGCCTGAGCTCTCCCTTGCACTGTTGATATCTGGCTTGCGTCTTCCAAGCTGGGGTGAGGCTGCTTCCAGCTCTGCTTAAACCACAACCTAAGGAGAGAAGACCCTTAAGGGCATGGTGGGAGTGACTGGTTTGGTTCAAACTTAACTGTCTCCCTGATGGCTCTGACTTGATTTCCTCCTTAGTTACTAGATGTGCTGGTTGCTGATGCACTGATCTTGGTTTGCAAGTCCTGAGGAGCACTGAGAACTTCTGTTGTTTGGGTCTGCCTGTGCCATGCATCCAGATACCTCCCCAAACCAGGCAGGGAGCAGTGAAGGCAGGGGAGCAGTGCGGTGCCTGGGTCCCACAGCTGGGGTAAGGCTGCTGCTGAGAGCCTGCGTGGCCTGGCTCTGGACCAAGCAGTTGATACTTAGGTGGAACTTGCTCTGTAACTGGACGGGAGTGAAGCTGAGCTGGGGCAACTCCAGCTTTGATGTGCTTGAGGCTAGCCTGCTGCATTGCTTGTGGGTGCCTCTGCTCTTTATTTAGTATGTTTAATGTCTGGTGAGCAGCCCTGGAAAGCAGACTGTGCCCTGCCTTTCCTGTCCCTCTGCCTGGTGGATGACTCTCCAGGTCCTTGTGGTCCTGCATGCTCAGATCCTGAGTTTCTCCTCTCCTAGTATGGCCAGTCTGGCTACCTGGTGCGTTTGGAGAGCAAAGCTGTATGGCTGGCTGCTTCCAGATCACTTCCTCATCTCCAGGAATTAAATCCTGCTTGACTTCTTTTGAGGCATGTGTGCTGCCAGTCCTCCATGGCAGAGGTTGTGGTCACCTAGGTCAGAAACGTCTCCTGTTGCCTCTGTACCTAGGTGAAGTAGCTGAAGTTCTGCCTGGCAGTTATGGGGCAACCGTATCCGTACTTCGGTATTGATAAAGGAGACTCATTTCAAGCAGTACAATTTGCAATAGTCCTGCTTAGAGCTCAGAAAGGGGATGGGACTGAGAACTGTGATGCCAGTAGCTGGATCTCTGCACTGTGATGCCACAAGGAGCTGGAGGTTGCAGTGTGGGTGGGGATGCAGTTCAGGAGGACTCAGGTGCTGGCGAACTCTGCCCAGGTGAGTGCCACATAAGTTAAGGGCATGGTCCTGAGCCTTCCTCTGTGTGGGAGCTCTGTGGCACTGGAGAGGAGCCTTTCCCCTTCTGCTGAGGGGAGCTGCTGCCTCCTGCTCCCTGGCAGCTGAGGTGAGGAGCCTGCTGCCTGCCTCCCCGGTGTAAAACAGGGCTGGATAATTTCATCAGCGCTAATAACATTTCTAGCGAGGCAGGCTACAATAATGATAAGGGTAATTGAATCTCATGCTTCAGGGATAAGCTGAGCTCAGGAGGGGGATCAGGGAGGAATTCATTTCCCCCTTCCCTGCGGAAGCTGCTTTGCACAGTCGATCGTTTGTGTGGAAAGGCTGATTTCCTGCTATGGCACAGGGGCTGGGCTGCCCCTGGCAGGAGGGCTCCAGAGGAACCTGCTTGCCTGCTGTCTGTCCAGGCTCTCACTGCTCTGATCTGCAGCGACAGGGGGGCTGGGTTTGCCTGCAGCCATTCCAGGAGAAAGTGGAGAGTGGTGACAGGGGCAGGTGAGGCACTGCCTGCCTGAGGCACCAGGCACTTACAGCCTGATAGCATGTGCTGGTGTGTGCTGAGAGGCCGTGTGAGTGGCCAAGGGTGCCAGGAGGAGCAGAAACAAGCCACGAAGCCAGGGCCTGTGTGTTATGTTCCTGTGCAACTGGAAAAGCATGTAAACAACTTGGTCAGTGGTCAGGTTTGCTATGCCAGAGCACTGCTTTGATTTTCAGCTTTGGGTGGGGGGTGAGCTATAGGCACGTGTGCTGAAGTGAGGAATATGAAGGCAGGATACTCTGAAAGTTTCCAGGAGAGAACACTATTGTCAGCTGGTGTATGTGGGCTTTGGTGACTCTCATCCCCAGGACTTGCAAAGCCTCCTCTTACCTCTGATCAAAGCAGTGAGGAGCTCTAATTTGTGCCATTGCAGGAAACTACAAAAGCTGTTCATAACTTTAAGAATTAGAGAAAATTCTGATTTGGTCAAAACTTGGAGAAGACTCAGGAGCCAAAAATGTGTCTGCACAGCTGTTTTTTATGTTACCCTCCCAGCTCCTAACACCATCTTGAGATGGATGCATTGCAGCAGGGTCTGAGGGGAGCTCTTAATACCCTTCTCTTACCTCCAAGGAGCATTGTCCTTTAATTACCTCATTTATTCTGACTGGGGAGCTCAAAGCTGCCTGAGCCATGAAAGAGGCTGCAGAGGACAGTCTGTTGTTATTTGTTAAGTGTAAACCACAGAGTGCTGCAACTTGGCTAAAGGGAGCTTTCAGTCCAGTCTGAAAGGATGGCAGCTCCCACTCGAAAGGCCTGGCTGGCTGAGCTGGAGGGGGGAGATGCCTTCAGCACCGTGGGAGAAAGATGTCAGCAGTGAGCCACTGCCCTGGTCCCCTCACTGCACTCCGTGTCTTTGAATGGATTTATTTCTTCTTGCTCTAGGTAGGACCAGGTCATAGGCTTGTCTCATGGTCTGTAAGAGGACATCTGAGACCTGGAAGATGAAGTGACGTGTTCAAGAGCCATGCAGGGATGCTGCAGAGCCAACACGTTGAGTGCAGCAGCACAGAGGTGTGTGCAGGAATGCTCTGGAGTCTTTTTTTTTTTTTTCCTCTTCTAGGAGAGACCTATTCTCAGCTGTGGGCTAGTCCTGGAAGGAGGGCCCAGGAGGCAGGAAAGCATTTCTATTCATTTTTTTCCCCTTAGCAGCTGTGAATTATTCATGGAACTCCACTGACTTAGTGCTGGGGAAAGGATTTCCTGTTCATTATTTACTCTCCTCAGAAGCATTACCCTTTTTTCTTTCCTTCCCTCCTCCCTTTTTTTTTTTTTTTTTTTTTTTTCCTTTGTTTTTTTTTGTACGAGGGAGTTTGTTCC
>VWZE01024406.1:1831552-1858877 GCA_013396675.1 Eubucco bourcierii
GCAGCAGGAAGTTTGTCCCTCTGGATTTCCAAAGAGTCCTTTGCCATGATGCCTTTGTTATTTATTCTTTATAATAAAGCTGCTAGAATTAATTCCTAGGAAAGACAGTGTAAAGAAACATCCCTGTCATTAAACAGCCTTCAGAGCTGTGATTAAAAGATTTCCAGGGGCCAAACGAATGCCTCTGTGGACTCTGTGTCAGTTGCCTCACCATGTGACTGATGGTCTCTGGTCTCACATCCAAGCTGTCCTTGATGTCTATCTCCTGGTTCCTTCCTTGGCTCTGAAGGGATGAAAAGACTGCGGTGGGATGCTCCAAAAGCCCTGGTGACTGTGCTAGGTAGGAGTCCAGCAGTCTGACCTGCTGGCCCCCTTCTGAGGCTAGCAGCCCCCAAATACTCAGGCCTTTGGGCTAGTACCCTTGGATTTTCTTGGTCAAGGCTGTGGTGTGTGGGATCTGTGCCTGTAGCATTGTCACAGGTTGTTTCTCAGACCAAGTCTGGGTCACACTCCCATCCCTTCTGCATGATGGGCTCGATGGCAAATTTGTCCTTTCTGTTCTGGGGCTGGGTGTCTGAGTGAGACCATGACACAGCTGCTGACAGTCCTGCACACCCAGGAGCTCTCTCAGACTGCTTCTCACTGGAGTTTTGCTCTTTTTTTCTCTTTTCTCCAGCCCTAGAATGCTGCACAAAGCTCTGCCTCCTGTTTTTCATAGGCCATCTCCTGCTTTCTATTCACCTTTATCTAGTGATTTGAAGATACACTTAGGGTAATTTCTCCAAGGTCTGTTTTCAGGTGGGACTGTGATAGTGTCAAATAATTACCTGGGCTTTGTGGTCTCTGAGGCCAGCTCCAGGCTTCTGAGCACCAGTGTGGATGAGCCAGGGAGTTGCTGCTGTGCATGTTGATAAAGACAAGCTTTCTGTGGGAGCCTGGCAGGCTTGGGACAGGGGGAAGGCATGACCCAGAGGTGAGTGAGCCCCTCTGGCATTGCTTCTGCAAGCAGGGCAGTCAGCTGGAGCTGGGACAAAGCCTTCCCTGGGGCACCATGGGCAGAGATGAGACAGTGTGGCTCTTTGCTGGAATGCTCAGGCAGTTGTGTGTTACATCCCCTGTGCTGTGCTGCCTGCTCTCAGTTGTGCTTGCTGTGCAAGATCCACCTGCTTCTTTGTAAGGTGCACCACTCAGCAGGACTTGAGTTGCCAGGAGACCCTCCTGAAGACTTTTGAAAGACCAGAGAAGCAAAGTGAATGGAGGCATGAAACTTAATTAGATGCAGTCCAAAGGCAGGCAAGCAGTTCATCTGGGGAGGAATTGCTCCCACCGTGGCTGTTCCTGCCTCTGCCTAGCCAAGATCGTTAGATTTATGAAGGAGCAAGCACAAAGGAAAGGTTTGAAAGCAGCCTGGAAAAGCAGGGCTGAGTTTTTCAGGTTGGAGTACACAAGTCATTAGGAGAAGAGCAGCACCTCTGCCTCTCCATTGTCTCCAGCGCTCTCTGGAGACGCAGGTTAGCTGTCTGGCCGGGCTGCCCTGTGTGGAGGTGGGGAAGTGGCATGGTTAAATTATTCAGGCAGCTCAAAGGTCTCTGCAGGCGACTGCTCCTCATGTACGTGCAGGGGAAGGTTGTGGCATTGCTGGATGAGTGTAACCCACTAGGGAGGAGACCCAGAGCATGCTGCTGGAGCCTGGCAGTTCTTGGCTCCGGGGTGTTCAGTGACTGCACTGATGTCCAGGGGCTTGGCAGGACAGCTGCTACCACCAGCACTGTGCCACTCTTTGATAAGAGGCACTGTGGCCTCTTTTTTTTTTGCTTTGTGGCAAACACTTCCCAGGCGTCCTGGGGTACTTCTTGCCTGTTTCTCTACCTGCTGGCCATAACAACCCTTTCTGCCAACAACTTTCTGCCACACAGACATGCAGCAGTGATGTGCTCAGGGAGAGAAAGCTTGCGTGGATTCCCACCAGACAGAATATTGTTATTGAGGGAGGTAGAGCTTGACAGTGGGACTTGGAAATGAGATGAAATGTCATTCATTTTGCATGCAGGCAAAAAGCACAGTAAATGAAAGGATTAGATGGAGTATGCATGAAGGGAGAGCTCTTGTCCTGATCAATAATTTAAAAATTCCCAGGCAAGTGAGAGTTAGGCCTGCATGTACAAAACAGTTATTGGACACTTGAAAAAAAATAGAAAAGGGCAGCAGCAAAAAACCCTTCCAAAAGGTATTAAAAAGACTGGTTTGTTCAAATTTACTGGCTGCACTTGAGCTGGAGGTTGCAGCTGACTGCAGCTGCAGCTTGTGCATGTACAGCAATTGATAGTGATTTCTATTCAAATTGCCTTCAACTCTGCCATATCAGAAGAGCAAAAGGGAGAATAAAATGACTAAGATAGCTCTGTCCACTTAGAGGAACAGCTTTGCCTTACTGCAGTCATAACAGCTGCAATACCTTCTTTGGATGTACACTGCTGGTGTCCAAACTTCTGTGCTGCATGGCCACATGCTGTGCTGGAGGCTGTGAGTGAGGCTAGGCTGGGGAGGAAGAGTGCCTCAGGAAACAAGGCTGTGCACTTGGAATTCTTGGCTGTGCTTGCAGGCTTCCTGTGCTAAAATAGGGATAACAGTTCATAGGAGGTAAGAAACTCTGATAGTTGAGTGGCACGCAGAGTCCTCCTTGCTGGACCAAGCACTGCCTAGATACAGAGCAGGAAGTGATGCATCCCTTGCTTTTACTCTTTAGTCAGGGTCTTGCTTTTCAAGTTTGCCTGCTGTATTTTTCCATCCATGCCAAACCCCAGGCTCTCTGCAAAGAGCAGAGACACTGATCTTCATAACTGCCCATGGGCAGCATTTCCTTTTCTGTAAGGACAGTGTCAAAGTAATTGCAGCAGCCTCTGGTTTCCTTGAGCTGCCACACTCAGTGCCAAGAAAGCAGTGTCCTTTCCTTTGGCTTCTCTGCTTTTCCACATTACGATTTCCAGAAAAGAAAGAATTCCTCTGCTGCTTCACATGTACCATGATCCATTTTCAGCACCCCCTGTCCCAGGTGATGTAGCCCATGCTGTGAGAAGGAGTAGCATAGGGGCACCAGCAAGTGTTAGCATCCTGTGCTCTCTGTGAGAAGATGATTTGAGGGATCTCAGCTCAGATGTCCCACTGGCATTGCCTCTGGGGTTCCCCAGAGCCAGGTGAGCCAACTAACCACCCCAGAGCCATGCAAGAAAGAAGGGGCAGCTTATGTGTGCTGATCCAAACCTGTTCCAAATAGGGTGGCATCCTGTGCCTGGCATAGCTGTTGGCCTGCCCCAAGCCTGGGTGCAAGGAGGAGTGTTCTCATGTCTGTGTCAGTGGGTGTGGATCAGTGAGCTATCCCCTGCACACATCCACCGAGCCCCCTCACACGTGAGTGCTGTCTGCCGTGGATTTGTGCCTGTGGTTCTGTTTGCTTACCAACAGGAGCTGCCTTGTCTGGGGTATTTTGCATTCTGACTCTGCTGGCTGCACCCAAACCTGACGTGGTCCCTGAGGACACAGAACTCTGCTCTCTGCTTTGTACTGCTGGTGGGTGACTGTGCAGGAAGAGGGGGACCAAGTGTCTGAAGAGAGGATGGGGCTCCTTCTTGAGATTTTTAAATGTTGCTTAGAAACCAAACTCAATATTGCCTAACTACACCAGATCTGCAGTGCAGAACTCTGTGCACAAGGGGAAAGGAGAGGGTTTATTTTTATTATTATTTTCTACTTTTTTCCCCCCCTTTTACAAGAAATAACTCACTTTTCAGCTGTTGGAGAAGAAAGTAATTGATCTAGAGCTTTGCAGCTTGCCTTCCGGAATGGTTTTATTCTTAATGTAGGAATAAAACTCAGTTAGGTCAAATACACAGCAATAAATACAAGAAGCACATTAGCTTTAATATATTGGATTATTCCACTTGGTGGAGACGGGGGAAAAAACAAGGTTTAATTCCCCTGGCAATGCAGGCAAAGAAAATCGCTTTTCCTGCCCATTTTTTCTCTGCTAAGTCATTTTTGTCTGTCAATGCGAACGCTGCAGGCTTTGACAGGGTTTAATTTTTCTTTTTTTTTTTTTTTTAACCTGTTGTGAAAGTAAGAAGTATTTTCTGCAAGTAAATTGTCCACAAATTCACTCAATTCCTTTTATTTCTGGCTGTTACAGACTCCTTCCCTGGTGGGATGCGCAGAGCTGTCAGTGCTGTCAGAGAAGTGGAGGCTGTCAGCACCTGGCAGGGTAGGGGCAGCTGCTGGAGTGGGGCAGTGAGTTCAGCACAGCTGTGCCCCTTTTTCCCAGGTGTCTTTGTGTTGGGTTCTGTTCCCACCCTGAACCTTCCCAGCTACAAAGAGGGTTTGTCTCTCCGTGCCAGCTGTTTTTGTGATGCAGCATCACCCTTCAGTGCCAGATCTGCTGCATCTTCCCTTGTGGCTCACAGGCTTCTGGTGGCTTAGGGCTTTTGAATGGTGGTGAATGAACCCAGGTGATGTGCCTTGCACTGCTGCAATCTTTGATGGCATCCCATAGTCAGTCTTTGTGCCAAGTCCTCTCTCATTTCCCTGGGAGACCAATGACTCTGGATCCTTTTCCTGCAGTCCCTGCTTCTTTCTCCCCCTCCACTTTCTGGTTTATATTAGGAACAGGGCAGACTAGAAGGAGCTTGTCATTATGGCAGGCAGGATCGGTGCTCTGCTGTGGGCCAGGCAAGTAGAGAGAGACTGCAGCAGAGCTTTAGCTTGGGGAACAGAGTGGAAAGGTCTCAGTGTGGTAAAGGGCTGTAAGAAAGGACATTCAGGTGGTAAAGCTTTCATAGCCAAAAAGGTTTTATGAATCTGTATCAGGAGCAACATAGAGATGGGGAGACAATTGCCACAGAAAGGAAAAGGGGTCTTGGAGCAAGCAAGCCTGGGTTGTGTGGCTGGGGGTTGTTGTGTGTTGGTTTTAAAGCTTCTATCTGCTGTGTGCAAACTGGCAAGAGGGACTGGGGAAAACCAAGGTGGGAGACTCCATGTGGTAACTGAGTCCTTGCACTTGCTTCCAAACTACAGGCAGAGTTACCACCCCAGGAAGCAGGGCTGCTCCACCAGCACCTAGCCTCTATCTGGTGGTATTTGTCTAAGAAAAGAGAGACTTCACAATAATCCTGTTGGCAATTAATTGGCTTTTGTTCAGCAAGAGTGAACAAGATCTCATCTTAATCTATTTCATTATTTCTCCTTGTATAGCACAGTCAACACAAGATTAGGTTTAATTTACAAAAAAATGCAAAGTCATTACTCATATCTGAATCAGGATTTTATCTGCTTCGTTTTGCAATGCTTCGTGTGGCACTGTTAATGAGAGGAGCTGCACGGTGTGTAGTGAGGTGGAAATGGCACTGCTTGACTTCAGGACCTTTTGCAAGAAGCTCTGATATCCTCTTTCCTCTACCCCCATCTCCTGCCCTTCCTAGGAGAAGCAGCATTGAGCTCAGGAAAACCAGCCTCATCCCGCAGGGCAGGGAGCCTCGGTGCTCAGAGCTCTCCTCTCCAGCACCCTTGGGCATAAGTGTGGAAAAGAACTATAGACCCTGAAAGGAAGCATTGTGGAGGCTGTGGCAGTGCCTGCCAGAGGTGGATCTCATGTGATGCCAAGAGAGAGGCTGTGCCAGTTCCCCGTGGTGGTCAGTGTCTGAGGACACCCTGGTCCTGGCAGTGCACAAGGGCCACAGTGGTGGTTTCTGAAGTGCTCTGTGTGGCTGTGGACAGGTGCAGGGGTAGATAAACCCACAGGCACATGCACAATGTGAGTGCCCATGCAGCCTGTCCTACTAACCAGGCTCCCCTCTACCTTAGCCCACAAAGAAATTCACAGCATCTTCCCTTACCCTGGTTCTCCTGAGCATGGTACCTACGTCTGTAGCATGTCCAGAGGGAAGCATCTTGCTGCCAAAGCTTGTCCCCTCCCTGGTTAGCTCTGGGCTCCCGTGTCTGCTGCAGTTAGATGTGTTCCCCCCCATCCAACAGCCCAACGAGCACTTGGACTTCATAGCTGCCTCTTATCTTTCTGGGAGCACTGATTGTGCTGTGGTTAATGGGTCAGATACCAGCTCCAGATGAGCTGCTCCCAGTGCCTGCCAGGGAGGTTAGCCAAGGGCATGTGTACCAGAGCTGGGAATCCTGCCTGGCTGTGGGGCTGCTGAGCTTCATGTGCAAGGAAGGCAGCGGAGTGGCTCCGTGTGCCCGGGTGTGGGGTAGATGGGTTTGCAGACAGCTCTGCTGCTCTGAGTGTATGTGGGCTGGAAGGTAAGAAGCTGCTCTGCAAGGAAAGGAATGTTACTGATCTGAGTGACTGTAAGGGAGTGTTGCTGAGCTGAGAGTATCTCTTCATAAATCAGTGCCCTAGGTGAGTTGTGCTGCTTCCAATCAGAACTGAAAGGCAGGCCCTGCTCTGTCTTCCAGAAAACGTTTGCCGCTCGCAGGTGAGTGTGGTACAGCTCAAAAGACTTTGCCTGCACCCAAGACAAGTGTGCTGTGAGCATCTTGTCCCAGTTACTCCCAGCTCCAGCTGGCAGGGATAAGCACTAGGGCCTGTGTAGCAGCCCTGACAGCTGATGTTCAAACAGGGCAAGAGGAGAAAACGCTAACTGGAGCCGAAGCTGCAGCGATCAGACAGGCCTGGAGACCCCAACCCTCGCCGGGGTGCGCTGGGTGCAGCTTTGGGCGTCGCGGAGCAGCAGGGAGCAGCCCGAGGCTGCTGTGGCTCTGGGCTCGCTGCCTGCAGCCCGAGTGCCCTCTGCTGTCACCGCGGCTCCGCGGCGGCTCCGGCAGAGACAGACGGGGCGGGTGGGTGCCGCAGGCTTTCGGCATTACCCCTGCAGAGCTACCCCACTCTGTGGGTGCCGTCAGCTCGCTAGAGCTGCTGGAGGACAAAGCAAGAGCACTCGGGCACCTCTGCTGCAACCTCCCTCTGCGTGAGCGGAAACTCCCAGAGCTGTGCTTGTGTTGTCGCTTGGCTGCATCTGGCTTTTCTTTTTCTGGCACATCTCTCCTTCACACACCAGTCCTGGCCATGTCTGCCCTGTTCTGCTTTGGGTACCTTTGCAGCACCTGCAGGCTGAAGTGTAAGGAGCTCAGCTCCAGCTGTCTCAGGCACTTTCCAGCTTCTCGGAGGTTTCCCAGCTGAGCTCACTACAGCTGTTCCCCGCCTGAAAGCCTCTTTAGGCCCTTTTTTCCCTAGTAGTTACAGAGGTTGAGAAGGACAAGGATTGCCCCAGGGATCAGGAAGAACTAGCTAGAGGGGAGGAGAAGCAGTAATCAGGTTAGCTCATTGCCAGTGCTGATCATCTCTGGACTTTGTTTTTCCCAGAGACGTGTGGTGTGGGACAACAATGAAGGAGATATGGGAATGGCTGTGACTGAGCTGCAAAGGGAGGTGTGTGCCTGGGGGATGTTTTTTCACTAGCCCAGTGCTTTCCAGTTCTTCAGGGATTTTCTATTCCTGACAGGCTCATGAGCCCAAATGCAGGGTGTGATGGATTAGAGTGGATTCCTCCTCCAGTAACTTCTTATAAACCTGCCCCAGAGAGAGTAAATTCATTACAATTCAGAATTTGGAAAGTCATCAAAATGAAATTGTATTTTTTACCAGTTTAAACTTAATGTAACAGCATAGACAGAACAAACTACCACAGAATATAGTAAACTTAGAGAAGACTGAGATGGGGACAAGCAGCAGTGAAGCAGCAAAGCAGCAGCCAAAGCAGCGGTGAGGGAAGATAGGAGCAGGTGCAGCAGAAGCAGCAAAGGGGAAGATCCAAGCTGTGCTTCCAAACATAAAGCTTTCGATGTTCCAGTGAAATTATATTAACTTATCCATTGTTGCCATTTTGTGCCTTATCCCTGGAATGTTCACCTCTTCACTCAGACTCCAGTACTTTTGCACTTTTCTAAGTTTCTCTTTGTTTTTTTATGTCTGAGCTAGAAATGTAGCTCAAACAGCCACACAAGGACAAGGCACTGGTACTCCATCCCATTCCTGACCATACTTCTCTGGACTGCAGCTTCAGGCTTTGCAGCAACTGTGGCCCTGCTGTCCTGGCTCTCAGGAAGTGCTGTCTCCAGCCTCTGCAAGCTGTTTGGTTTAAGGGGACTCAGTCTCCTAAACCATCCTCCCTTTCACAACTGGCTAGAACAGCTGGGCTGCAAGCAACAGGGAACTGGCAGGTATGTTTTTCTCCCCTAGCCCTCTATCTCCAGTCTTGAATGCCTGGCGGAAGAGCAAACTCTCCCATCTGTCCACAGCCCCCTGAGGAGGATAATAATAGATGCTTCATATTGAAAAGTCCAATTAGATCTGACAAGAGATTTATGCTACTTCTTCCTTGCCAGGGCCTCATCTTGCTCTGTTCTGCCCCTTTGCAAGAGGCTTGCTTTAGAAGCTGTTGTGAAGAAAAGAAACTCAGGAAACTCTTTTTAAGTATGGTGGTGTTTATAGCCAGGGCTAGCTGTGGCAGGCTTTGGAGAGAAGGAAATGACAGTGGGGATCTCATCCAACTGCAGCCACCAAGATGCAATTGGCTGCCCAGAATATCAGGTGGCAGCTGTTGAGAGCAGGAAGGGCTTCACCTGGGGCTTCTGTTGCACCTAGGGCTTCTCTGGCTGCTAGAGATGTGTTTGTGCAGGTGTCTGAGCCGAGGGTGAGTTCATGACTTAACTCTCCAGTTCTCCTCATCCAGCTGTTGTGTTCTCTGTGTGGTGTCTGGAAGGCTAATTCCCCTCTCCCTTTGGTGTAGCTCTACAGTAGGCCGAGTGGTGGCTGTGGTGCACTATGGGCTGTATGAGCCTGTTCTACAGCTCTTGGTGCCATCTTCAGGACTGGAGGAGACCCTAATGTGTGGTTTGTGGATCTTCCTCCAGCATGGATGCTCTAGCAACACTCAGTTTTTGTGTTTCTCTGCTCAGATGTCTAAATAGTCTGAGTCTGGGTGATGAGAATCTCTGTTACAGATTACCTGGGGCTAGACCTGTCTGCACAGTACATATGCCTGTCTGGTCATCAGTGCTCCCCAAAGCTCCTGTGTAGTGTCACACAGCTGCTCACTGCTGTTGGCACAACAGGAAGCAGAAGGAATTAATGTTGAAGCTGTGCGTGACAGAGTCCTTCAGTGGCTGGGAGCCTCAATACACCTAAACTCTTTTGTCACAGTTGCAGTGACTTTCTGTAGTCCTATGAAATTGCATCGTCTCCATTTCCATGTAGTCTGTAACATGTGAGACCCAATTAACCTCCTGTGCATTGTTCAGCTCTGACAGATGAGCTGATAGCCTCTCAGAGCTGGCTCTGTGTGGATGGTGTAGATTCCAGAGCTTCAGACCCTGGGTATCTGGGCAAAATTCAAAAGGCACTTGGGCCAAAATACTTATCACATGAGCACGACTGCTTTTCCCCAGCAGTTCAGTCAGACACCTGCTCTGGGACTGGAGCTCTGGTGTGGCTGAACACAGGAATAAACACTCCTGAGATCAGCAGCAGCTTTGTGGAGCAGAGGGAGCTGTGATGTGTGGTGAAGCAGTGAGGCACTGAGTGCCTTGGAAAGCACTGGGAGGGGAGTGGGAAGGTCAGGACAGCTTTGCAGGATGCCCCTGACAGCCAGTGTGAGCATCAGCCTGCTCACATGAGGGGCAAAGTCCCCAGGCAGCTGTAGAGCTGCAGAGGAGGCTGTGTGCATTTAGTAGCTCAGCCCAGATAAGCCTGAAGTGGGGACTGTGGCCCTGCTCTGTATTTACAAGGGACACAATATCTGAAGGCTTAATTCTGAGGCTCATCCTGACTCTGAGATGGTGGCTTAGGAAAGGTTCAATTTAACAGTTACAACAGGACATGGGATATTGATCCCCCTCCTGCTCTTATTTCTTAAGGACAGACAGAGGCTTCACTTCTCTTGTGGAGCAGAGCTGGCAGGGAGTTGAGTGCTGACTAGTAACTGTCAGCTGCATTAAAGGCTGTGGTGAATAAATGGTGTGACACTGTGTGCAAGGGTAATGGGGGGAGAGGTAAAATTTGAACTGTTTCTGGTCTCTCCTGGGTCAGGACCAAGGCTGAGCTCACAGCAGAGCTACAGCTACCAGTGACCTAGAGGGCATCCGTGAGGGTTGGCCTGTGCAGGAGCCTTCCGGGACTCCTCTGTGTCATGCTTGAATTCCCACTGTGTTTTAAATGCCCATCTGCCTGCTGCTGCTCTGCAAACCCTTTGCCCACCAAGGGCTTCTGACAAGTCCAGGCTGCTGGGTTGGGGAGCAGAGCACACAACTCTCTCTGGGGGACTCACAGTGCTACACAAGACACAGTGACTCTGGCTTGGGTAGGAGTGGTTGACATCCATCCCTCCATAAAACGCCGAAGCCAGCTGAGGCACAGGACACAAATACCCACGACACGAGGGCAGATCCACACACAAGAGTGGCACTTTATTTTGTCTGCCTGGGCACGTGGCACAGCTGTGGCCTGAGGGCCAGCAAGCCCCAGGCAGCCAGGCACAGGGTGCAGAAAGCCCAACAAAGCGAGGCTGAAGCGAGTGGCACAGCTCTGCTCTGGCTGCAGCAGCAGCCTGCACTTGTGATGCTGCACTTTGATGCAAAGTGGCATTCAAGTATGTGTGTGCTGGCAGCCCAGGAGGGGAAGACAGACAGGTGGGGCACAGAAAGATGCCCGTCTCTCTAGGCAACACCAGCTCTATTAAGGGGATGCTCTGGAGGGCTGACTAGCAGGGCCAGGTGGGGCTCAGGGCAGCCGAGATGTCTTTGCTCAGGATGGTGGCTCACAGCCCTGAGCAGTAACAAGAGGCACCAGTGGGAGTAGCTGTGAAGTGCTGCCTTGGCAGTGAGCATATGGAGTGCGGGCAGACAGGTTCTTTCTGCAGACACTGCTAGTGGGTAGGAGGAACTGAGAGGAATTGGGGCTAACAACAGTTTTCTGCATGCAGGGGGTGTCCTGCCTGAAGGGAACCACTCTGGGTGACCAGGGTGCTTGCTGGTCACCCAGAGCAAAGGAAAAGCAAAGTCATCTCTTCTTTCCTGGCCTTTACATGCTACATGCTTTCAACCTGTTTCCCTAAGTCCTTGTCTCTATGCCAGCAATTAGTCAGTTGATATCTGCCTGAAGCCCCAGGACTGGACACCACAAAAGTTTCAGTTGCAAACACTTTCCCAGATAAACAGATGCTGGGAAGAGTGTAAAAGAAAAGGCTCCACTCTCCCTTGCTTTGCATTGCCACTGAAACACAAACTAACAGGGCATGGCAGCCCAGCCAGAGCTCCTGTGTGGCCTGTAGTGACCTCTGTTCTTTATCAATGGGAGGAGCCAAGGTTCTTACTGCAGGTTGTGGAAGCAGTAGGTGACAGAGATGTGACAGGGCTCTGGGTTTCCCTGCTATGTGATTTTTTTTTTTTTTTTCCTTCCTTTTTCCATTCTAACTTCCAGAAGATATACCCAAAGTACCCTTTACATTTAAGGGGTGCCCAAGCCTGGGAAGCAGGCAGGAAGGGTGTCTAGCTCAGGCTGGGTGCTAGGAGTTGATGGCCAACAAGTAAGGTCTGCAGGGTGATCTGATGTCTGCCAGAGGACATGAGTGTGAGCAGTGAGGCTGGGTCCCATGTGGTGCACTCACAGCTCTGTTCATGTTTGCTGCGTAGTCTTCCTGAGGGGGGGTGGGCGGTGGCCCCTGGCACCTTGCACGCACATTCATCGCCAGAAGGGTTGTATGCTCTACAGCCCAGAAGCAGCACCATGCAGGAACCATCCAAAGGCCATGGGGTGCCCTGAGGGAAGTCATCTCCAGCATGCAGGCTAAGGCTCCACCATCACACTGCTGTTGGTGACACGGACCCTGTACCACCCCTTCCAGAACAGGGTGTCCTGCCCACCGTGCTCAAAGCGCACAAAGCGGACCCCAGGCCCATAGTTGGAGAAGGTGTGGGAGATCTTTGGGATGAGAGACAAAAGGGTTGTTAGTAATCATTTAAGCCACCATGAACCCACCCCTGTTCAGCACACAGAGCCTTCAACCCTGCCTGCCCCGTCATAGCCACCAGCTTGGGCGACAACGAGGACGTTTACAGTGGTGTCAGTAGGAGGAGCTCTGATCCCACTGCTGTTCAGAAGCCACCGAACCTCTCCCAGCCGGGTATCTCCTACATTTTATACATGCACTAGTGGCTCAGCAGGTTTCCAAGTTTTATGTAAGGTGGCAGCCTCCCAGAGTAATCTCTTTGCTCAGTCAGAGTCATGGCTCCACAGAGCACATGACAAAGCCTCCTCCACCTCCAAAAGAACTCTAGAGCCAGCTTCTCTCTGCTTGGAAATAGTCCCAGTTCATGCAGGTTGGGTGTCACCAGCTGAGCCCACAGCTGTAGCTCACCTCAGTCCAGTTGGCATCGTTGTCCTGTGGGATGGCAATGGTCTCAGTTTTGTACTCGGCCAGCACGTCCTCGTTCCCCGAGAGCAGCTTCACACACAGCTCGTAGAGGCAGCCGGCGTCGCTGCGCCCTGCGTACCTGCAGGGGGTCCCAGCCGCTAGCAGTGCCTGGCTCAACATGCACAGAGCCAGAGCATGACTCAACCAGGCTCCACCAGTCCCATCGAGCCGCTGGGGCCTTGCTTTCAGGTGGAAATCTGTTACGGATCAGCTCACCTCCTGCCCTCATTCCCAGCAGGAGCCTGGGCTTTGCAGGCCACATGCACCCGTGGGTTGAAGCTTGTGGGAGCTGCCATGGGTGCCGTAAGCCAAGAGCCAGCCCTGTGCCACATCAAGAGGATCCTGGCAGCCGAGTTCTCAAGACCCAGTGCAGGTGTATACCCTCCCTGCCTACCCTTCTCGATTCCCCACCTGCCTTCTGGGTCATCTTTGCTACTTACCAATCTCTTACCACGATTTTAGGCTGGGTTGTATCCATCAGCTCTTCCCAGTAGCCCTCAGCCCTCAGGTCAATGACCTGAGCCTTTCGACACCACCTGGAAGACAAGATGCTAACTGGTACCACAGTCTCCCCTGGGACTAGGGGAACCAGGAGTGTTCCCTTCCCTCAAGAAGGAAAGAAAGCAGCCTTACTCAAAAGATGTAACAAAGTATTTATGGACTTCTTCACTAGGGAATTCTGTTCCAAAGTCCCCAGGGAGCTCTTCAATTTTCCAGCCATCACCTCCATTCTCTACCTCTCCCCAGTGCTGCAAGTCTTCTGCAAATGGCAGAAAAGAGACTCAGGTGAGCTTGGTTTCTGTTGGGCTGAGGAACCTGATTGTCTCCAACTGACACCTTGCTCCTAGAGGCAGCACTCATTTTGTATGTGGATTATGGAGATTTTTAAACAGAGGTCAGGCAAAAACTTTTGGTTTGGCTGAATATTGACAAAGTTTGCCTTTCCCCACCAAAATGGCTGTGTGCATGGGAGTTTGCTTGAAGGGACCTGATTGAGCTATTCTGATCTGTGTCAGCACTTCCAGTGTCATCACACAGGTCAGATACTTTATTCCTCCATTTTCCAGATGGCTGAGTGGTATCTCTAGAAGCAGTATGGCCTGACATACTGGGCTCTCCTGGTCTGAGCTGGGGCAACCTGGCTGTTGGAAGGGCTTGCAGAAAAATAATCTGTGAACAACAGAGGAGCTGTGTTGTTACTTGGCCTTGGTCTGTGCTGTGTGAAATGTGTCTGTGCTGCTCGGGTTGTGAGATTTGGTTGCTGCTGTTGCTGCCGTTTATCAGCAAGGGTCTTGTAGATCTGGCAGGTGAAGTTCACAGATGATCAAGGGCATATGGGGGATGTGCACAGCTCTGACATGGGCTCTCACAAGAACCCACCTGAAGTACCTGGTGAGCTAAGGGCAGATTAGCTCCTGAGGGGGAAAAGGCTTGAGTTTTCCTGTCAGTTTGGCATGAAGCAGTCTGCAAACAGAGGTCACCACCATTACTGCGCTGCAGAACTGCAAAGGACAGTTCTGTCCCTCAACTGTGAGTCAGATCCATGCAGGGCCTTATCTAAATTTGATGTCAAGTACAGCCCTTTGCAAAAGCCAATTATCCATGATTTGATTGCATGCTTTAAAGGATTGGACTCTTGGGCAAGAAGAAAATGCTGCAACCTGATGGTAACTAAGATCTCTTTCCAAAGAGGGGAGATGCCCAGACTGGTCATCTCCATAAGCCCTCGGGGCTTGTGCTTGTCTCTCACCTTCACCGCATGGGTTCTTGATGAGGTTCTTCCTTTTCTTACTCAGGAAGTAGAAGTTTTGCCAGTTCTCTGCATCCTCCTGTGACTCAGCTCCAGTGAGGCCTTCCTGCTGACACTTCAGGATCCAAAGTGCAGCTCCATCCACCAGGTTCTTCCACTGGCAGCAGACCAGGCGGCACGCCAGCACCAAATCCACTGCAGGTATGGCAGCCAGGATCCGGATCAGGACTGCCTCGGGGAGGGACTCCATCCTTGGGCTGGCTGGCTGGAGCTTCTGGAGAAGGAAGAGGGAAGGGAGTGGTGACAGAACGGTCCTGGAGACATGGGTCACCCCAGCCTCAGTGATGTCAAACACTGATGCAGTAGAAAGAAGGGAGAGCAAGCCTGGTATCTGAAAGCAGGGTTTGGGGGGCAGAGATTGCTTCCCTAACCTCGAGGCCTTCTCACCCCTGTTAATACCTGAAGTACATGAGCAGAGGAATATTTTATGTTCTGTGTGAGGCCCTCAGTTAAATCCATCCACAAAATGCAAGCAGCTGACATCTGCAACTGTGGACAGTTTGTCAGCTTCCCCAACTGGAATCTCTGCTGCTGTAGATGCAGTGACCTCCTTGGCAGAAGGTGCTTGTTCTACCTTGGAGAACATCACTGATAATGAGCAGTGCAGAGGACTGAAATAGCAGAACTAAAAAAAAAAAACTCCACTGATATTCTCCAAGTTCCTTTTTCTATGGCCTTAGAACCTAAGCTGTTAAGTTCAGAACTTCATCTGCTGATTCTGTGTTCTGACAGTTCTCTGCTGCCCTGAGCTCCAGGGCCGGGTGCTGTAGGAGTAAGGAAGGATGAGGGTGCAGATTCAGAGCTTGTGGCACCATGTGCTGTGACTCTGCTGTCCTCTCAGCTGAGCACTGGTGCTGGGAAGCTGCCGAGACTGCAGCAAACGCAGCTAAACTCCTCAGGAGGAAAGCAGGAAGCCTGGAAAGGCACTGACAGCACAAAAACTGACAGGGGAAGGAAGACAGAGTCCCTACCCTACCACCTTCCTAAATCTAGATGTTCCAGTTGCAGAGCTATCCTGTGTCCTCCACTTGCACTGCAGACAGCTGGTGGAAAGCCTTTGACACTCCCTGGCTATTGTAGGGGTAACATCGGGGATTTCCTTTTAGCTTTCCCGTCTTTCCAACCTTCAGTCACAGTCCTGAGAGCCAGAATGGGATTTTTAAAAAGCCAAAAGCCGGATCATGATGGTTTCATCCCCTGCAGGAATGTCACAGCTCTGGCCAGCTCCCTACCCGGTGCTGGACATGACCTGACAAGCAGGGATGCCCTGGGCACTCAGGGAAGCGGCGACAGTCCTCGCCTGGCCTCTGTTTCCCACGGACAGAGCTCCCGCGGTAGTTCCCATCCCTTGCCCGGGCTGCACGCTCCCGTCCCCCATCGGCACCCCCCTACCTCCCGTCCCCGTGTGCCCGGCCTGGACAAGCCCGCGGCGGCAGCAGCTCGGGGTGCCGGCCTGGCCCGGGGCTGCTACCGACAGCTCTTACCTATGGCGCTCCGCACAGGCGACTGCGGCGGGGGGGGCCGGGGCCGGGGCCAGGTCGTGCGGCGCTGTGCTGGAAGCTCCGTGCCGGTGGGGCGGGGACAGCGCCGGGGCCAGCGCCGGGGCCGCCTCCTTCCCCGCTGCCCGCCCCGCGCCCCGCCCGATGCGGAAGGGCCGCGGCCGTCGCACATCCGTGTCCGGAGGGCGCAGGCGGGCGGAGCCCAGGTGGGGCCGGGACCGGGTGGTGGGCAGCCCGGGGCGGGAGTTTGCCGGGCGGGGTGCGTTAGTAACCGCTGCAATCTCTGCTTGTTTCCCTAAGCTCGGCGCTGTTGCTGCCCGGGGATTTTCCGTGGCTCACTCACGCAGCTTGTCGCCGGAGCTGCGGTCTGTGATGACATCCATTTGCGACCTCCCCGAGGATGCCCTGGTGGAGCTACTGTCGCTGCTGCCGGCCAGGGATCTGGTCTGCACCTGCAGGCTGGTCTGCACGCAGTGGCGGTACGTGGTGGACCTGACCACCCTATGGAAGCGCAAGTGCCAGCGGGAAGGCTTCTGTCTTCAGAACTTGGACAGGAGCATCTCTGACTGGAAGACCTTCTACATGCTCTGCCACTTGAAGAGAAACTTAATCAAAAACCCCTGTGCAGAAGGTTTGTTTAATTATTCATAGTGCAGGGTTAAGAGTTTCCTAACAGCCAGTGAGTCAGTGTCCCAAGTTACTCACGTACTGCTGGTGCTGTGGGACTGCCCAGCTCCTGACAGCTCTCTGCTGGGACAGAGCCACAACTAAAGATATGCAGTGACACTCCCGTGGATAGATGAAGTGGTTGTGACCAGAAAAATCATCTGCAATCAGGAAGGCCCCAGCACTGCAGACAGTGATGGTTCATTAGGACAGCAGGAAATCAAACTCCCAGGTTTGGGGATGAAACATTTGGGCAGCGGGGGAATTTCTCTTCTCCAAGACTTGCCCGATACGGCTGCAGTAGTTCTACCTCACTACCGATTATGAGTTTATGATGTGGTCACAAAGTTGCTGCCAGTTGTAGGGACTGCTGACAGCCACAGCAGAAGTAATGGTAACATAAAGACTGGAGTCACGCTCCTTGTTATCTGCAGCTGAACCTGAATACTCAGAGTAGGTTCTTGGTATGCTCCTGCAGCTGATTATTTAACAGAGCAGAGACACTGATGGAACTGAAGGAAGGTCCCAGCACTCAGCTTTAATATCTCTGTTTTCAGAGCAATTTCAGCACTGGAAACTTGACCGTAATGAAGGAGATAAATGGAAGATTGAGAATCTGCCTGGAACTCATGGGCAAAGCATGCCAGACCCCAGAGTACACAAATACTTTGTCACTTCATTTGGGTAAGAACTGGAGTTGAGACCTGTTTCCTCCTTTCTGGTCACTGGACATTAGCCCATGCGTGAGAAAAGGAAGGAGCTTAATGAACCTTTTGTACTAGTTAGTCTGAGACAGCTGCGCTGCTGAGGGAACTAGCCACAGCTAAGTGTTAAATCTTTCTGTCTGTACTAGGAATTTTCTACAGCTTTTTGTTTTTATGGTTGTGACCTGCTTCTCTTCTACTGAAGGTTAAGGTGTGGCAGGCTCATCAGATGCATTTACTCGACCAGGCCAGAGCTCTGTAAAAGCTTTTAAGAGCAGTAGGTATGTTTGTCATGCCAACAGCTTGCAATAAAAGCTGTCAGCAGAGGAGGATTAGCTGCTTGGACATCCATGAAGCACTTTCCTGTTACAAGTGCAGAGATCCCTCTTAATCCAGGTCGTAGGTAACTATCCCTTTTATCTGGGGGTGAAGCTCATCAGATCACCCCCCTGTCAAGTTATAGCCACAGAAGGTGGCACATCTTAGCCACGTCAGCCTTGTGGCCTTGTGGGGTCTCGGTGGGCTTCTGGCAAGAGTAAGGCTGTTGGGGAAAGCATGGCTGTTGAGAGGGCAGAGATGTGGTTTCTGAAGCTATGACTATTTCTGTTGCAGGCCCTGCCTGAAGTCTCAACTCATCACTCTGAAAAAGGAAGGGTACTGGAATGAGCTGATGGATGAGAAACGGCCTGAAATTGTAGTCAAGGACTGGTAGGTATTTGTACTGACAACTAGAATGTCTGGCATGGGCCTAGAGATGAAGCAGGCTTCTGAGGCTTTCTCATACTATAGAATTACTTCTTGCTCCTGTGGGAGCTGTACTTCTTGAGGCAAACACAAGCTAAATGTTTATTCAGTGGGCTGTGAGGAGGTGGCAATCTCGATGCTGGTTTAGAACTTCTTCACAGCAAAAGAAGGTGGCATTCCTTCTCTGCAGGTGGGGATCCCCTTGCAGGCTGCTTCTGAACACTGAAGACTGTCTACACAAGCCTGCCCCTGACTCCTCCCTGCCTCTCTAGGTACGCTGCCAGATTTGACTGTGGGTGTCGCTATGAACTCACCGTCCAGCTGCTCTCTGAAGACTACCTTGTCCTGGAGGAATTCTGCCCCGAGCCAGTAGTTATAGAGCAGTGGAGCGATGCAATGTGGAGAGAGGTGAGCAGCAGCCCTCTGGGCTGGAGTTTTACGTCGTTATTGTGACAGCTGAACCTTACAAGTCAAGGCCAGAAGTCCCAAGTGGACCTTTCTTCTCTGCTCCTCAGCCTCCTCTACTCAATACAAAAGTCCTTGCTGTCAAAGAAACAGCAGTGCCAGGAATGAGTCCAGTTTGGTTAGCAGGTGCCCAGGGTTTTATAAAGAGTATCCCCAGGCCTTCTGTGTTAATTTTGCTCAGTCTCTTTAACTGTTTCTGGTTTTAACTTCAGTTTCTGTCTAAAGAACCAAGTTGTTAAGGACAGTTCCTGTTTGTATTGGATCAAAAAGCTTTTAAACCGAAGTAGTGCATGGATGTAATTTCAGGTGTTGCAGGCACTACTCTTCCTAGAGCTAAACACGTTTAACTGGTTTGGTTGTGGGCAGATGACCTATTATGTTCTTGCTGCTGTGTCAGACATACCTAAGAATTAAGTTTAAGTTACAATGGATGTGGAGAGACTTCAGGGCAGCAGGCTGAGCAGGAGGCTTTCGCCCTGTCTCTCAGAAAGGGGCCTGATGCACTGTCAAGGACAGACACCTTAGAAAGAGCTTTTCCCGAGACCAAGCCTCACTCACCTGCTGTAGCTGTCTGAGCCTCTTAGGTCACTGCTGGTTTATCTAGAGGGGTGAAGAGGATTTTTTTGTTTTCCCTTTTTCTCCAGATCTCTCACACCTTCCGGAACTACCCCCCTGGAGTTCGCTACATCTTGTTTCGCCACGGGGGCCAAGACACCCAGTTCTGGGCAGGGTGGTACGGGATCCGAGTGACCAACAGCAGCATCACCGTTGGGCCCCTGACATCGCAATGAAGGCACAAGCCCAGGGTTTGCTCTTACCTCAGGACTGTGACCGGGTGGCCTCAGCTGCACTTACTGTCTGTACTCTCGGGGTGACTGTCCTGGCTTCGTCTTGCACAGCTCATCTCAAACGCAAGTGATCTGCTCTCCTCCTTCACAGCAGAACTTCTGCAGGCCCAGCCCTCTGGAAGGACTTCTGCCTTCACCTTTCATCCTCCTGTAGTGTGGCTGTTACTCAGTTACTAGTGCCCTTCCTCAGGAGGAAGACTAGGACTATTAAATCATTCTCTCTGGTATAGTCAGTGTCTGTGAGCTACACCCAAACTAAGTCTTAAATAGAAACCCTTTCTTGTTTGTGTGTGGAACACAGGAACGATAAGGCTAAAATGTTTCCTATCAGGATCACAGAGTGTCAGAGACTGGAAGGGACCTTGAGAGAGCATCAAGTCCAACCCCCCCTGCCAGAGCAGGATCACATATACCAGATCCTACAGGAATGCATCCAGGAGGGCCTTGAATCTGCACTGCTGTACTCAAGGGCTCTGCTACAGAGAGACTGATTTTGTATGGCATCTTCCTGGTTTGTGTATAGACGTGGAGCTTTCAAATCAAACCTGCCACAGCATAAGGAAACTCTCAGCCCTTTTCCTTAGAGGTTGTGTTCCTGGTAGTTAATTCCTGGCTTTCTAAGTTTGTGATCAGAATGGTCCACGCTTCCCTGAGTACAGCCCCCTGTTGTTTAAACAAGCAGCTAGAGAAAAAGAGCAAAAACTCCCTTGAGGTGGCCTTACAGCATAAGTGCCTGCTGGGCTTCCTCCACCCTACCTCTGACCTACCAAAGTACTTGGTTTGTGCTGCAGCCTCATCAAATGTTAAAGCAGTGCCCAGCCTCCACCTGTACCATACTTGCACCTCTCATCCAGAGGAAGCAGGCAGGTGCTGTACTGCCTGCCCAACAAGCTCAGCTCAAGCACTCTGAGTTAATGTCTTCTACCCCTGCAGGCACAGAGCAATAGCAAGGCCTCCCTCAATCTCCCTTGAAAGGTACAGGTTTAACAGCACTCCTTTGTCTGTCCTCTGGTAGGAGTAGGACATCTGGCAAGTGTCCCAGTTACTGGACAAACTCCTTGCTAATGCCACCCGTGGGTGAAAGCCCTCCCATGGAAAGGACCCAAGCTGTGTAGTCTCTCACAGAACTGACAGATTGCACACGTTTCAGAAAAGGTGTGGACAAGTGGTGGAAGTGCCATGTGAAATACAAAGCTCCACAGAAAATGAAAATACTTCCTCATTTGAGGGGCTGGTTTGGACAGAACTGAGCCCAGCTCAACTGGGGTAAAACTGAATGTTTATTGAAGACTACTTGGGACAGTCACAGTGGACAGACACTACATAAGGCCTCTCTCACCCCTGGTACAAGCCCATTGCTCTGGTGGAGCGGGTAGCAGGTGGCTGCCGCTGCGCAGTGGAGCTGCCCTGCCAGGCTGAGAACGGGATCTGCACAAAGCACCGACTGCAGGTGCCTGGATCCTGCCCCAGGGGTTAACCCCGACAAAACCTGTACCCACACCTGAGCGCACGTGGGGACAGGCTCTGGCTCCACATTCCAAGTCAGTTCTATATACAGTGGTAAGAGCACTTGAAATCAAGAGGCAGCAGCTGCTCTACATTCACCCAGAAGGCCAGCTGGAAGAGGCGGGTATCAAGGTATGGTTTGTGAGATCTCTTATTCCACTGGAAGATCAGATGAGGCTTGAAGGCAAGGTCTGAAATCAGGTACCTTTGTGGGCTCGCTCTTCTACATACAGCTGCATCTGTAGGAGGGAAACAAGCATCAGTTCTATTTGATACACAGGTAGGTGAATGGAAAAAAAGTCTGCAGCACACTAAAGAGGAAGAGTTTGCACCATCGCCCATAACCAGGTTTCTTATTTCATTATGGGGAGCCTTTCCCTGTTTGATTCTTGGCAAAGGCACCTGCAAGACGAAGCTGCTGCTCTGCAGTATTAAAACTGTTACCCTACAGAAAACTGCAGGGCTAGCATCAGAGCAAAGCTTAGGTGTCCCTGCAGGTTCAGCCTGCTGCTGGGCCAGCAGACCCTGCTCACCTTTAGGATGTCAGAGGTCATGGTTTTGAGGGGAATAAGCCGGGGGTCATGCATGTGCACATCTTGCTCGTCAGCAAGGATCCATGGGAAGTCCTAGGGCAGGAACACAAAGTGCTTGACTTGCAGAGGCTGGCAGGCTGTAAGCTGAGTGCTCCTCCTCAGTGTCAAGTGAGCAGAGAGCTAGTGGCTGAGGGAGGGTAACTCAACAGGTAACTCAAACCTTCCCTGTCAGCAAAACCTAACACTTGGCCCTGAGACTCAGCATAATTACCTTGGGTTACACACCAAACTGTAATGTTAATCCCCTTCATTTACTCTAAAGGTGGCATCTCACTTCTGTACAAGATACCCTCTCAGCTCTCCTGAACTAGCATCTTCTGTTCCTTGCACCAGCATACAAAATGTTCAGGGTGTGCATTTCTGTCCTGCCCTGCTGGTTTAAAGCTTGCCCTACTATACTGCCAGGCTCCATTACTAAGCAGAATAGAGCAGACTTCTATTTTGAAGCCATTTCATACGTCACTCCCTTGATTTGCTATGCCTTGGGGCACCAAAAGTAACTTGGCTCAGATATTAGAAGTAGTAATAATAACAATAAATGTTTGTGTGCCCAAACCCCACTGCTTACATGGATCTTGCTCTTGCTATATATAAAGAAGCAGCCACCCACACACGGTGAATGTGGGCTGAGGGTTTTGTTGTTGATTAAATTCAAGTACCTGTTCTGTGTATCTGAGTGTTTCTAGGTGATGGAGCAGGCACTGTGCAGCAAGTATGGTCACAGTCTGTGTCAGGTCCCGTGGCAGCTGCTGCCGGTGTGTGGTCAGTGTGCTCAGTCAGCTCAATGGTATAAACCATTTAACAGACTCAAAGCAAAGGGCACTGTGTTTGTAAGACACATGTTCAAGTATCTGGTGACCTTAACCTTAGAGATGCCCCAGCTCTAACTGCCAGTCTGTGCCCTGCAGCCAGAGGCATCGCTCACCTTTATCACCTGGATCTTCTCCATGTTCCGTGTGGCTGCTTCCCGTGTGTGAACCAGAACCGTGAAGGTGCAGCCTGCAAGAGAGGCAGCAAGCTCCAGCTCAGGGGACAGCCAGCAGAGGATGGGACACTGCCTCCCGTCCCAAGCCAAGCAATCCCAAGGCCGTGTGAACGTCTTTACCTGGGGGGTTGTTGTCAAGCACAGCATCACACACACTGATCTTCAGGATGAAGGCACGCAGTAGCTGCTCCACATGGGACAGCAGGGACTCTGAACTGTGGGGACAGCTGGCGTTAGTGCTGTGCCGCAAGGGGCCAGGGCCTGGAGGTCCCTGCAGAGACAGGTGTCAGAGGCCACAGGCCAGCAGCGACAGAAGCTTTACCTGATGGAAAGAAGAGGTGGCTGCGTGATCTCAAAGACAAATCTCTCCACGGGGTGGTGCTCTTTGTCCAGGATTACAACCACGACTTTCTCCACATCATTCTGCAAGAACAAAGAGAGAAATGCCTTCATTAACACAAACTGTCATCTGCCCCCAGCGTGCTTCACAGGCTTCTGATGAAGTGGGAGTAGGCTTATTTGTTGTGGCTCATAGCACTAGCAGCTGTGCCAAAGCTTTGGATACTCAGACTACTCTTACTGATCACAAAAGAAATGCTGTTGCAAGGCAATTTCTTGCTAGATATTAAACTGACAGTTTATGGCTAAGACCTAGGGAGGTGAAGTGCACTGAACAGCACATTTCTATAGCTACTGCTCTGGAACAAAGGAGCAAATGTGCAGCCACCTCACTGCATCACTTGGGAATGGACAATAAGGAGGAAGTCAAGCTTAGACCATTGGCCTAGTGGTCTAATACAGCAGCTCTGTACTGCCAAAACCATCTTAAACTATTTTTATTCCCTAAAAAATATGTTAAGGTAGTCTGTAAAAAGCAGGGAATGGCAAATCTGCCTTCATCCTGCCACATTCCATATGGACACACCTTTTTCTTCTGAAACCTAGAGTTCAGTCCTACCTCTGCTTGCTGGCTTATGGCAAAGCACTGAAACCATTCTGCCAGAGGTGCTTAACCTAAACATTCTGCTTCTGAATACATCTAACATGTAGGGGGATGTCACTGAAAACACACAGGTGGAGATCCTCTAAGACAGGTATCAGATGCAACCAAATGCCAGTCATCAGCAAGGCAGGGCCTCACCCGCAAGGAAAGGTTATGGATGTTGCTTCTGTTAGCTGCTGCTTTTTGTTAGTCATGTTTCCAGATGTGTCCTGGACGTGGTGGATGTTTAACTACATCTTGCAGTGAAGGTGGTATCTATGTTCTCTTACTTTCTACCCAGCCCACTTGCAGTACTGTTGCCCAGGTCTCACCTTTTCAAGCAGAGGCTTTACACAGTGCAGTGTATCCTGGATGTACTGGTTCAGCTCTGGGTGGCAGGACATCTGCAGCAAACACAGGAATAGTCAGAGCTGTGCTCTGATGGGATCCAGGATGCTGCTACATGGGAAGGATTTGAACAGAAGGTGGCAGGGTGGCACAAGGCACGGTAGCCCTGCTTTAAATAGCATTTTTTTATCACCAAGTCATTAATTCAAACCAGCAATTCCTTCACAGAAGGGCTCATAAGCTGAGGCAGATCACTGTACCCACACAGTTTACTACAACTGGGAACACATATCCACAACAGGATATTGGGAATAGGACATCCCAACCAGCTCTAGTCCCTAGGAAGCATGCTTTCATGTTACCTTACTGCTCATAGCTGGGGCAGCCGCCTACTACTGTTGTCCATGATCTGCTTGCTCCATGAGTACTGCTGTATCCTCAGCTACGGGGCTGTTTTCCCTTTTGACAGGAACTAAGTTCTCTTCAGAAATGAGTTTGCACATTAAAACAAACTCTGGCAGTGACTTAGTTTGGTCTGGTGAGTGTTGACTGATCCCTGCTATTTCGCTTGTCCAGGTGGCTGTCAGTGTCCAGGAAGATCTCCTACCTGGACAGGTACATTGTATTTTTTCCTCTTCTGAAAGATCCCAATAGGGTAAACTTCTCTGACATACAAGATAAGGTGAACAGCCACTTCCAGAAATTCTGAAAGAACATCTGCAACAACTGAAAAACAAAAGTGAAGGATGTTGAAGTAGATAATGGGGGAGGCATGCAGAGCAACACCATATACTCAGTCATTTTTTAAGGTGTTTCTCCCTGCATAATCACTTGCAGGAAGCTGAGGGCTACAGCAACCCTCCAACAACAACCCCATGAGCTCCTGTGCCACAAGCACAGGAGCTTTCAGCTTAGCACATTACCTTGCCCAAAGTTAAGGTCCTGCCGTGTGAGAGTGGTCATCTTTCCCAGAACCTGGAAGTAATCACAAAGAGAATGTTTATCCTCTGGCTCCTGCACTGAGCTCAGCCCCTGCAGTCAGTCACAAGTGTACGAACACTGCCACAACACATCGGCAGGGCCCCTGTGAGGGGTTTAAGCACCTCTGCAACCAAAAGTACAGCGTCGGAAATCACCGCCGGTGCAAACACCAAAGCCAAAAAACCATTTGTCTTCTGGCTCACACCTCAGCCCAGCAGACTGCCCATCATTTCGTTTCTGCTTTTTCAGCTCGGTTGGATTGCAAACGTAAACTAAAACCCTGCGCAATGCGCAGCTCTCTACTCCAGCACAGGCCATTTCCTAACCCCTATGCCCTATCAGAACACAACTACTGCTCTGTCTTATGGGTTTATTCTCACAGTTCTTGTTCAGACTGGGGTCTGCATCTCCCACTGATGCTACACATCACAGATACTCATGGTAGCTGCCTGCTACCAACAGCTTCAGAGCATCTCTAGTCCCAAGGAACCCAAGCCCCACATGGCTGCATGACTTAGTTAACATGGAATTTGTCACGTGGAATCACAGAAGAGACCCTTAAGATCATGGAATCCAACTCCCTGCTATTTGCAGGACTACCTAAAACTAAACCACACGACTAAAGGCATCATCCTCACTCCTTGACCTCCAACAGGCTCCATGCCATGCCCACTGCCCTAGGGAGTCTGACATTGGCACCAGTTCTAAAGGGCAGCACATTATTGTACCAACTATCAAGCAGCAGAGAGTGGGCTTCAATTTTGCAACAGCTTTCCTTGTGCCTTAAGTCAGAGTGCACAAAATTGTCTACTACAAATTCTAATTTGTTTCATTACTTTATCTGTGCCTTCTGCATGCAAACTCTAACCACTAATAGCAGCACTACTGGTTGTGAACTCTCTGTGTCTTTAAATGCATCACTCACACAGGTGGAGGTCTCACAGAGATCTCTGACAAGCCACAGACATTCCAAGCAGTTGTTTGGCCACTGATTTTCAAGCTGCTCCAGCTGCACCAGACCTTAGTAGGTCTGTTCCAGACTTTCAGCCCTCACTAAATAGGAAGGTATTCCCATCTCCCTTTTCAACTCGGAATCTTACCACTGTATACAAAGACTGCCTGGAATATTGATATCTGCCTCCATAAATGAAATTAAGATACCAAAGCATCTCTTTAGCACCCCAGCTGCAGTGATTCTCAAATACATTCAAAAGATCCATACCAGAGTAGCATAAAGAATCTGGCTTGAGTTTAGGGTCACATTCTCACCTAAACATCACCCTCCCTTAAACGGAGGCCCCAGGGAGGTAACAGCATTCCCAGAGATCTACCCTTCAGTGCAGTCACCATGCCGGGCCCAAGAACCACACATGCAACCCTCCCTCGGGTTCAGGTTTGGGAGTCATTAACTGGAGCAATGCTGCAGTTCGTGGCCCTTCACTTACAGATGGGAATTTGCTGTCCTGCATGTCCGAGGCAGGAAAACGGCATCCTACCTGCCCGGCACAACACTCAGCATTGAGAGACGCTAAGGGGAAGCCAAGTGGTACTTCATCAGGAAAAGAAAGCCTGCACTTCCTTTGGGATGCTTTTTTTGAGACTAGCAACCCTTCCTGACCAAATTCCAAACGACAAAGGAAGGAAAGCGGACAGGGGTGTCACGTAATTTGCGATCCATCGCCTCCGAGGTGCCTATGTCTACTCCACAGGCTCCTGCACTAGCCCAGAACAACCAGCACAGGCCTCCCCCCGTAACCTGCGCTCTGTCCCGCCCGTTCCATGGCTTCAGAGTAGAGACAGGAGTCAGCGAAGGCTCCTCCACCGCCTCAGCACAGCGATCTCCGGGCAGACGGAAGGCCAGACCACGGCTCTCGGGACAGGGGTGAGTACCCTTGGGCGCCCCGGTCCCGCTACTCCCAGCACTGCCCTTACTTCGATATTCCTGCCCGTGCTACCGGTCGTTCGCACTTGCTCCGGACCGCGCAGAGCCCGCGGCACAGCCTTCCATTGGGACGATGCCCACCAGAGGACCCTCAATGCCCCTCACCGCCTCGACCCGGCCCGCAGACGACCCGCAGTGCCTCTTACCGCCTAGACCTGGCCCGCGGGGCCCCCGTAGCCGCCTCCCGGCGCCCCGCCCGCTCCGTACCGGTCCCAGCGCGGCTAGCAGGCGGCGGCGCGGTCGGGTGACGTCACGCCGCGGCAGCCCGAGCGTCCCCTGGCGGCGGGAGGAGCGAACCGGGTGAGTGCCGGTCCCGGGCGCATGCCGGTCCTCATCGGTCTCCGCCGCTCGCCTCTGCTCCCCGCTGCCCTCCTCTCAGCGGGCTCCCGGCCAGCATCCCCCGCACCGCGGCCTCAGCTACCTCCGTTGGGGCGAGGCTGAGTGCTCGGTGCAGGCAGTAAGAGATGCTGGTCCCCTGGCCCAGTTTTTCACCCTCTCACCGTTACGCGGGGGAGCCCCTGTTGGGAGCGAAGCCGCTATGCCCGCCCCGCCCCGCACGCAGGTGAGCGGGGACCTGGCCTCCTGGGCCGCCCCGCCTTTGTCTTTGTCCTTTGTCTATCCCGGGCTCTGCGTAGGGCAGGGTCTGCTCCTGCCAGCGCCCCACGGGACCGCGTATCCCGCGCCCCGTCACCTCCGCTCCGCACGGGCACCCCCGCACCATGCACCCCCTGCAGTGCCCTCCGCAGCACCCCCTGCACCTGCTGAGCCCCGCCACCCCTCCC
>VWZE01024406.1:1858915-1949200 GCA_013396675.1 Eubucco bourcierii
TGCCTCCCCTCCCGCTGCATGCACAGCCGCTGCCCTGCCTGCCGGGCTCAGCCCACGCCGAGGAGCCGAGCACAGGTAGGCAGCGCTGCCCTCTCCGCGCTCACCTTGCACCGGCGCCGAGCCGCGGGTGTTTGGGTGCTACCGAGCCAATTCCCCTTTGCTTTCACAGGGAGTGGGGAGGAGTGGGGTGCACTTTCCCACTCTCCGTGCGCCCCGGAGGAGACAAAGGCCGAGGCGGTGTATGGGAGGACGGGACGGGGGACCCTCGTCTCTAGGCTGCCTCTGCCGGGACGCCCTCGGTGCGCGATGTCTCGGAACCGCGCACCGAACTCGGACGGCGCCGGTGCCGCTTTCAACCAGCCCTATTGTCACCCGTGCCGGGGCGCGGGTCCCAGGCGCTCTTGTCGCCGTTCTGCCACCCGGCTCGGGTGGCGATATGCAGCGCCGTGCACCTTGCCGGTGTGACCAGGGTGGACTTTGGGGCTTGCACCTCACCCCGGGCGGCAAGTCCCGGCTACTTCAGGGGCTGCTGCGAGCTCCTGCTGAGATGAGTCTCACAGAATGGAAGGGGTTGGGAAGGAACTCTGAAGATCCTCTAGTCCTACCCGGGAGGCAGAGGCAGCAGCCTCTCGCAGGCAGCCGCTGAGCCCCCCGCACACCCCAGGGGTGCATCCCGGCTCTGAACCGGAGCTGCCGTGGAAATGGCCGTGGGCTGACAGGAGCTTTGCCCACCAAGTCATTGTGCTCACAGAGCCCTGCACTGCCGTGCACCGAGCCCCCGGGTACCCATGGGTTGTTCTCTGCTCTTTCTCTGTTGACAGAAGTGAGATCTCTTTTCTGAATTAAATCAATTTGGCATCAGTTAATGGCTTATTACAGCTAGCAATTCATCATGCAGGCTTGAAGAGACAGTTACCCAATTCACACCTGAAGTCTTCTGTCAACCGGGGGCTTTAATGGAAATGGGTTTTGCATTCCCATCTCCTCTCCCTTGCGGAAGGAAGCATTAATCCTGCATGGTTTGGTTCAAAGTGAGAGTGACATGCAGGGAAAAACGTTGAAAGCAGAGAGTAACTGTTCTGCCAGTCGGGACATAGCCACTTCTCCCCCCAGCGAAGACTGTGCCGAATCGGCCCCGTTCCTCCCTGTCACACTGGCGGCCGCTCTCCAGCCGGGTGTGCAATGACCTTTGCTATTGATTGTGTCCCATTTGTCACTAGGCATTGTGCATTAAACCGAAGAGTCTTGTCCGCTGTGCTGACAGCAAGCGACTGTATCGTGGACACTAATCTTGGAGTCATTGCTATTTTAATCTCATTATTGAGTAGAGGAGGCTCTGTCTGATAGCAGGTCGCCTATGATGGCTGTGTCAGCCACTCCATGAAGTCTCGGTGGGAAGCAGAGCAGAGGCTACTGCATATTCATTCGTGTACCCCTTTTCCACTTCACTACAGTGACTTGCTGGGCTGCTCTGTCCCTGAAGGATGTGGGTGCTGCACGTTCCCTGCTGACACTGAGAGCAGCGCAGCCCTCTGTGCAGGTCAGGGTGCCACAGCAGAAAGGGTGGCATGCCAGTGGCTGAGGGTGAGAGGCACATAGTGACTTGAAAGCTTTGCAAGACAACTGGTGTTCAACAGAGCCAGAGTGCCAGAGCTAATCAGGGACTGGGTGACAAGTACAAAGCTGCCATCTTCCTCCCGAGCCTGGGTTGCAGGAGAGGGTATTTCCTGGGTCATGCTGTGTGAACAAGCCACTTTTCTCCTCACTGGCTAGGAGGACAGAGTGCAGCCTGTCATCCAGAACTGACCAGTGAGGGGAAGGAGTTGTTTGGGCCTATGGGTCAGCAAAACCAGTTCCATCCCTTCAACTCATGTTGAGTGTGTGTTGCATTTCCAGTGGTGACTGAACACAAATTGCCTCAAGGAGAGGCTTTGTGGAGGCACAGGGGCACCTGCAGCCACTAGGCACCCCCCTGCAAGCCTGAGTCTGTGTGTCCCATCTCTCGTGCCACTTGTGTAATCAGTTTGGCTCTTTCTGTGGTGGAGTGCTGTTTGGTGATGGCAGAGTGAGGCAACAACACAAGCACAGGAAAGCAGATGTTTCAAAGGGTGGTGGTGGGATTCAAGTAGCTTGGTCTAAATGGAGGGGGAGGAATCTCTCACACCAAACAGAGTCATAAGGGACAGAGGAACTGTGGAGCCAGATAAATAGGACGGGCATTGCAGTGAGGAAAGGTGGCAATGGATACAAGAAACTTAAAAAAATGAGAGAAGCTCTGAAAAGGGACCCAAAAGGACTGGAGGATCTCTGAGCAGGGGACTCTTGCTCTGTTGTCCCAAGGCTTTCTGGGGCAGCAGAAAAAAAAACCCAAAACTTTACAAAGTGAGTGTGCAAGGCATGTTGGAGGGCAGAAAAGTGTTATCATTTATTGCCTCGGGGAGAAAAAGAGAAGGGTGCATCTCAGGTTACCTGTCTGCTTTTAAGGAACCTGGAAAGCTGGGAGAGAATCTTCTGAAATGGAAAGGTCTCTTTGGCAGATTGTTTATGAAGCTTCCCAGCATTTGCCTCCAGAAAGAGAAAAACAGATGGAAAGAGACCCAGCAGGGAAGTGAAATCTCATTTATCTGCACAATGCCATCCTCATGGCTCCAGCCAGCTCTCTGCATGTCAGCTACCATAGAGCCTACCCTGTCCATTCTGCTCCAGGCCTTCCCAAGCCCATCCATCACCCTATGGCTTCTTATTTACAGGGAGCCTTTGCAGGGAGCCTGGCACACGAAGCTGGGGTTATTGTCTATCATCTGTGCCACACATCCACGCAACACCCATGTAGACACATACACATTTTGTCTACTGCCACAGCTTGCAATTGTCTGGAGTCCAAGAAATCTTTGTACACGCCTGCCAAAGCCTGAGCTTATCAGAGCCAAAGAGATCTGGCCCAGTGAACGTGCTCAAGTCTAGCTTGCTTAAGCTTCTGAGCACACAAACTGCTTCACTTGTGGTCTGGGGTGAGAAAGCATCTTGATATTCTCTATTTCTTGGTTCAAGAGTTTTGTTTCTTTTGGGTGTGGCATGAAGAACTTACATGAAAAGTTGAAGCTAGGACTGTCAGGTGCCACATTTTAAGTAAGATACAGGGATGAGCAGAGATGTTCTGATGTTCCTGCTTTGTCAAATACAAAATAAATGCAGCAGGGGCAGTTTCAGAGCCTATTTCAGACCTACAGTTATGTAACTGTATTCATATGGGGAAAATATGCCTGAGTTTTTGTGTACTCAGTCCCTGGCTCACTTGTAAGGATTACAAGCAGAGAGGAGAGTAAGAGCAATTGTATCAGTGAGACCTGAGAAAGAGACTGACCTCAGGGATAGTTACCCAGGATGCAAAAAATGCCCTTATTGCCAACCCAAAACAGATCATAAACAGTGTCTGAGAGACAGGACTGCAACTCAGTCATCAGCACTGAACCTGCACCCTGGGTGGCTCTACGACCTCATCTTTGCTTCACACATTCTCTGGTTAGTTGGCAGATTCGCTCCCTCAAAAGGGAGGTGGCTCATAATCTTGAGGACATTTGAAGGGAGTGCAAGGCATTGGGTGGAGCAAGGAGGATGTAGGTTTGGTGGTGTGAAGGGGGAGCTTGACTTGGCAAGCACTTCAGCTGTTTCCTTTATTAATATCTGAACCCTAAGAAGAGGATGAATTTTGGACTTGTAACGTGTGTTTGTTTTAGAGCAATTTAGGCAAGGCGTCTCCTTCCAAGAGTTCTTTCTGCTTGGCATACATCTTGGGGTAGAATTGAATCCTTTGCAGCAAGGTGCATCAGCAGTGTGAGCACATTGCTGTCACCTCCACCCACAAGCCCAGGGCTAGAACGGACATCTTTTGTGGGCTGTGATCCTGACAGGAGGGGGTGGAGTTTGCTTTGGTGCTCACTGAGAAGAACTCAGGACACTGTTGTGTTGTCTGAATGCCTTTTGATGAAAGCTTGTGTGTGGCAAGCAAAATGAAGGAGGTAGGAAGAGGCTTACAGATCACAGTGTGGAAACAGGCGGTTAAGAGAAGGCTGGGACTCCTGTGCCTCTAGCACAGCAGTGTTACATTAACCTGAGGTGCCCAAACATGTCCCTGCACTGTTTTGGTTTGGCACACAGCTCAGCTCTCTGTGAACACAGTGCAGTACTGGTATTTATCTGCATTAGCAATCCAAGGTTCCCAGTGACACAGTAACACAGCACCTTAGTCTGCCTTCCCAGCCAGAGCAGAGAGGAGTGTTCAAGCTGCACTTTCATCCTGTGTCATGCCAACAAGACAGCTGGGCAGCTTAAATAAATGCCCCCAACACTTTGAAGCAGACCTTCTGTCAAACTGCCCTGCAGCATTTAGCTGCTTTCTAGATCCTGCTGAAAACCAAAATCTGCAGCTGATGTGCCAGGTTCACCATCAAAGGGCCCATGTCTGTGTGAGATTGGAGACACCTGCCTAGCATTCTCTTTGCATTTGTGCCCTCCTCTTGCTATTTTGCCTACAGATGAAAAGGTAAGATACTGTATCTAGCTCTTTGAGTTGTCCTAAGTGATGCCTTTATCCAGCTGGTTTGCTCTGGTTCTTTAAAATAAAATCCTAGGGAAAAAGAAAACCAAAGACTGTGGATGCAGAGCTTGGGTTGTGCATGGTTGTTGTTTGTTCCACTGGTTTGGAAACAGGAGTTGGATCCTTCATTAATAGACTTAGCCACCAGGCTGCTTTTCCTCTGTACCAGGTAGCTGACAATAAAATGCTATTTCATCGTGTTAAGCCTTCAGCAGATGAGCTACCAGCACTTTTTCCATCAGTCCTGAAGAAGTAGTTGTCCTTTGTGGCCTGCTTTTCAGCCACTGCGTTCCAGAGAAGGCCTTTTCATTGCCTACCTCATTCCAGGGGAGGTCTGCACTGAAAATTTGCTCCCAGACTCTGAGCAGTAACAGAGGTCCCTCTTGGAAAGGCACACTCAGCTGCTGAGTGAATAACCAGACTTTTCAGTTAAGAGGATGAAGACATCTCCCTCTGCTCCCCAGATGCTGAGGCTGCTGTGATGGCAGAGGTTTCACTGATTCTAAACACTCTGAATCTGTCTCATAAGTTGAAAGAAAAGAGGAAAGAATAAACTAGGGCTATTCTTAGGGTGTCTGCTGTCAGCTCTACAACAGACACGGAGATTGGCCTCAAAAGATGTTACTTGCTCCCCTTCAGGTCACAAGGGCTGGTCCAGCAGCAAAGCACTTGGAGGAGGGAGCCATTGTAATTATGCAGCCAAGTGGTTTACCTGGTGAACAGGCAGATGGAAATCAGGTGCAAGAGAGGGTAGGGTGCAGGAAGGATTGGGAGGAGGCTGAGGGAAGAGCTGTGGCTGCAATTTTGTGACAGTATTTCTCAAAGGGTTTTCTGACAGTGTCAGAGTGAACAGGAGCATGAAAGCCTTCATGCTGCCCAGATTGGGAGGGACAGTCTGAGAAAGCCACTCCAAATCGAAAGAACTCGCTGAAAATGCTGATAATCCCTTCCCTCTTTTTTTGTGGGCAAGGACAAGGGAGAATGACTTAATGAGAGAAATCTCTGACTTGTGCAGTGTCCCAAAGCAGTGCCAGGTAACACAAACACAGGGATGAAGGAAGACCATCCAGCAAAGCAGAGTGAATGGCAGGGGGTTGGAACTGGATGATCCTTGAGGTCCCTTCCAACCTTACCATTCTATGAATGAGAAGAATCTGCAGTCACTCTGCTGAGGCACTTGGTCTTGGTGACTTAAATTACCCTCCCAGTGACAGCTTGACATGATGGGGGGAGGTGACACGACCTGTGCAGGGTCAAGGAGGAATAGTGGGGCAAGATACTGAAAGCTCAGCCTGCCTCCCTGCCCCTTGATCTTCAGCCTAGCATGCCCTGCTCTGCTGACAGCAGAAGATTTATTTCTCTGCTACACTGTGAGGTATCAGCACAAAATTTCCAGCGTTTTTCCTTGCCCTGACCAGTTCCAGCCACCCTGAAGCAGTAGGTGTGTTCATGCACATGTCTCTTTTCTTGAGCTGCTCAGGGCTGTTGCTGGTCCTGTGAGGCCACCATCTGCCTCCAGTTCTATTCATTTTGACGTCTTCATTGCAAGGAAACCAGCTGTGAGGAGGGGCCAGTGCCAGCCAGGCCCGGGATGCCAACCTGGCAGTGAAGGGCCCTGCCCAGACAGCTGGTGCTGTGCAGGAGGCTCGCAGGAGCCAGCGGCCCGGCCCCTCAGATGGTAGGTTGTGAATGGAAGGGTAGGGGGGCTAGGACGAATCAAAGGGAAGTGTCCCACTGATTGATGGTTCTCATTTGCACATGAAACTGGGACCTCACAGCCCTGCAGGCCCAGCACTCATGTCTCAGCTGCTGTAACCAGGGCTGGGAGAGGAGGAGGTGACCAGAGAGGGTAAAACAAGCTTCCAGCTCTGGACACCGTTGCTGTTTTCATCTAAGTGTCAACATTGTTTGCCTTTACAGTTCCTAGAAGCTGGTTGCTTATTTTTTGTTCTTGTCTCTTAAGTGCAGGTGAGGCAGAACACCCAAGATTATGGCAGCTCCTTCCACCCTCTCTCCTCTCCTTTTCCTGTGTGTGCTGGTTCTTTCTGACACCAGTCTTGCAGTCTCCTTGGACCCCAGCACAAAGCTTAAAAATGTCCCAGAGAACAACCATCTTCAAAACCAAGAGATGTGGCTACAGCAGCCCAGAAGTGGACACCACCACAAGCATGGCTTGGCCAAGAAGGAGAGGGTTCTTGCCATGCCTTCCAGAGGGCGTCCAGCTGGAGAAGAGGTCCTCAGAATGGGCAGTGGAGATCCAGCTGTAGAAGAGTTGTCAGCAGAGGGGCAGCCAGCAGCCCTGAAGCAGAACAAGGACGTGTTCCTGGGGTTTGAGTTCCCATATCCTGAAAGGGAGAACCAATCCCCTGGGTCTGAGAGAGGGAAGAAGCTGAACCGAGAGCACCGACGACACAGCCGCAGGGACAGGCTGAAGCACCACAGAGGTATCTGAGCTCCAGGGGAGGCTGTTGGGTCCCTGCAAATGAGTGTCCCTTGTAAGAGGGCAAGAAGATGCAGCTGTAGCTGAGCCACATGGGTGTGTGGAGGGTGTGGATTCTGAGCCCACTTTGGGGAGAAATCTGCCAAACAAAAGAGGCACGATTAAAAAGGGGGAGGCCAGAAGCAGAGGTCTTTACTGTTGGCTGCAATTCTGTGAAAATGACCTAGGTTGACTCACAGGGAGAGCTCTGAAAGTCCTTAGGACTTGAGGAGTTGTTTTGGGGTGGCTTCCTTTTGTGTTTTTGCTTTTTTATTCAATTGTTTCATTTATGAACAAACATGTCCAAGCCATGCTCAGTTTCTCCATTTCAAAATATGACTGGAACTAGAAATAATACAAACCTCCTACTTCACTTAAAGATCAGTTTCCTCTACTCAGAGATCACATTCTTCTATATTTATGATGAACAAAAAAACCCCCAAAAAACAAAAACCACCACATTGTGCACATGTGAATACACATTTTGCATTAATTGCTTGAAAACATTGCTGGTTTCTGACTGGGACTGCTTGCCTTTGCAGGTCAAGTTGTGGGTGTGTGTCTCTGCGGTATGCTATGCTCAGTGTTCTCTTAAGGCCAGGCAATTTATGTCAGTCTACACCATGTGACAATCTGGGTGTCAATACCCCTGAGTTCCACCTATCACTCCTCTCTCTGTCTCTATTGTTTTCTCAAGTCATGTTAAGTTACAAAGAAGAGTATGAAACAAAGCTGGTCTGAAGCAATGTTGGCAGACTACAAACCCAGCCTTGCTTCTTTGGTTTAAGTTTAGGTCTAATGTTTTAAATTAATACTTTGGGAAAGCAGAGATTGGGCTGTGTAAGTAGCTGCAGCCTTGAGCTACTAAAATCAAGGAAGAATGTGTTCCCAGGTATTTGCAGAAGTCTGTTGGTTTAAAGAAGGTTAAAAGGCATATTTTGTACTCTTGAGATCAGCAGAAGAAATGCTTTGCTCGTCAAGCAAAGAGGTAGATATATCTTCAGCAAGGTGAGGTCATGTGTAACTTAAGTGTGTAAAACTCAGGATGCTCTGGACCTGATCTATCACTTTAACAGCAGTAACATGACTCATCCAACAATGGGCCAGTGGCTGGATGAAATCTGAATTCCTTTGACTCAAATGTATGGCATACAGAGAGAAAAGGGGTGGCAAGCTAATGCTACTGTACCTGTTGCCCTCTGCAGGGAAGACTCCTGATGCTGGGCCAAGCTCCCTGTACAAGAAACCTGAAATCTTTGAAGAACAGTTTCAAAACCTCCAGGCAGAGGAAGCCACAAGTCTGACTCCCACTGTGCTTCTCATGACTGCACTGGAACTAGCTGTTTCCACAGAAGAACCTCCTGCTCTTCCAGCCACATCACCACGGTCACAGGTAAAGAGTCAGCTGCTAACTGCACTCTGACTGCAGACAAGGTTCAGTTTCTCTTTTTTTTTTTTTTTTTTTNCAAAGCCCACCCTCAAAGCAACTCTCTGTCTTGGAGGCACCTAAACACCTCCCTTTTCATAAGGAGTTCCTTTAGTTGTTTCTCTTCTCTGCCCAAGCTCTCCTTAGCCAGCCCTCTTCATTCAGCTTCAAGGACCAGAAAGGCAGTAGGAGTGCTTGGCTGGAGAGGCAGCATGCCCAAATGCTCCTTGCTCACCTTTTGCCCTCTTATTGGAACAGCAGAAACTTCGCTCTTGGCCTCTGCTGCAACAAGGGGAAGTTCTTCTCATTTGAAAACAAGTTGTCAAGAATTCACAGTGGACAAGGCAAGGGTAGAGGGGATGGAGGTGGGAATCATAAAGCCTTTTTAAGGCATAAAAACACCAGGAGAAATTGTAAAGCCTTTAGTGTCACTACATAAGTGTAACCTGTTGTCTCTTTGGTTTGCAGGCCCGCCTCAGGCAAGATGGGGATGTGATGCCCACTCTAGACATGGCACTTTTTGACTGGACAGATTATGAAGATCTCAAACCAGAAATGTGGCCATCTGCTAAAAAGAAAGGTGCAAAAGCTCCCTGTCCCCTTCCCCAAAAGTCTTTCTGTAAGGCTCTTCCCATGCTTAGTGTTCACAGATGTGCTGAAGGATGTGAGATCATAGCAGTGAGGAAAGAGAGAAGCAGCATAATGATGATTGTGTTCTGTGCTCAGTTGCAGAATGTTTCTCATTTTGGATGAACAGTTTGAGGGCAGAGAAAAAAATGATAGCTGGAGGGTTGAGAAATAGGGAGGAGATTAGACTATGAAGGTTTAGAGTTCAAACTCATTGAAGTTTGAGGCTGTTTGTACCTTGGAACAATAGTGCCTCCAAAATAAAACCACTAGCACCAAATTTTCTATCAGCATCTGCTTGGTTTTTTTTCTCTCCAGAGAAGCGCCGCAGTAAGAGCCCCAACGGTGGAAATGAAACCGTGACGGCTGAAGGCGAGCCCTGCGATCATCACCTTGACTGCCTCCCAGGTCAGCATCAGCCTGGCACAGCTCTAAGATTGCTTGAAAGCCAGCCCAGGTTCCAACACGAGTCTGTTTCTAACACTGGGAGAAAGTTGTACCCAGAGCAAAGGGTAGAGGCTCTTCAGGCACGTCGTGGGAACAGACGATGTCTGTCCCGGGTCTGTGCCACGGAGCTCTCACAGGTGTCTAACCCTACAAGAGAAGGGCATAAATGATCCTTGTCCCTGTGTTGCAGGCTCTTGCTGTGACCTGCGTGAACACCTCTGCAAACCACACAATCGAGGCCTTAACAACAAATGTTACGATGACTGCATGTGCACTGAAGGTGAGTTCAGCTCTTTGCTCTCCTCCTTCCAGCTGGTTTCATAGTTGCCTGTGCTGACTCACAATAGTAGTTTATGTGTGAAACCAGGAGCTAAGCTCTGCTGCTCTTGGTCTTTCCCTGCCACTGACTCATAATATGACCATTGAGTCATCTAAGACATCTTGGTTTGGTTTTGGGAAGCCAAAGTCCGGATATCTACAAACCTAGCAGAGGAAGCCACAATATATTGACACTTCAGCAGTGCTTTGAAGCATCCCAAGTTATAAAACCAGACTGCTTTCCTCTGTGAATTTCAGCTGAATTTGTAGCAGTTTAGTAGGCGTAGGTAGGACACAGACTTTAGTTTCTTAAAACTATTTGTGACAAATCCCCAGCAGCCCTTAATAGGCAGTTGTGTTATGAAGACGTTGAGAGGCCTCTTCTAGTCTGAATGCCTTCAGGATCAGCTCTAGGCACTGACTCTTGTCTGCCAGAAGAAAACTCCGGTTGCCGAATTCTGTGACCTGTGTTAGGTACCTAGTGGCTTTGGCCAGGCCATTTAGCTCCTTTTTGCCCAGTTAAACAGACTGCTTTCCTGGAGTTGCAGTGTTAAATGGCAGTCACCTGCATGACTTGGGTGTGTCGTGTCACTTGAAGGTCTTCATCAGAGAGAATGTTCTTATAGATTAGCCTAGAAAAGTGCTTCTGCCTAACAAGGGCTGCCTCCAGGCCTGATCTATATTTAAGCTAGTTATTAGTTGATGCCAAATGTGCATCCTCTGTAGCATTAAAAAGATCCCCAGAGATGTAGGGTCCAGATAAGACAGACGAGAGACTTAGATAAGAGCAGAGTTCTGATCTTGTATGCTCTCCTCTGGAGGGCCAGTCTGCCCTGGGGAGACTGGTAATGAGGGGCAGAAACCCAACTTCAAGGAAGCTGGTGTCACCATAGCCCAGGGAAACACACTCCAAAAGGCTGCTCAGTGACCTGTGACATCATCTGGGTCTCTTGTGTACAAGTACTCAAGGACAGTTCAGGGCTGTCTCACAAAAGCTGTAAATCCTCAGCTTCCCTCATTCTGGGGGTGCTGGCACTTGTCATCTGCCACCTGCTCTGGAAGTAAAAAGAGTTCCAGTTTCTAGGATGATCAAATAACCCAAATGACCAGCTCCTGGGATACTGAAAATCAGGGCTGATTAAACTGAGCATTATTTACACATAAGCTGTACCCTGTCTGGCCCAACGGTTTTGGCATTCTGCTGTAATAAAGTCAGACAATAGACACCAAAAGATACATTTATTCATGCCAGAACCCGATGGGTTGCCCTGACCAGAGGCTCCCACTACCATTCCCTGCCATGGGAGAATATGTACTGATGTTCTTTACAATTAAAATGTCTTTTTCCCCCATCTTGGTATTCACCAACAGTGTAACAAAGAAACTGAAGGAGATCAGCACTGAGTTTTGGATCAGACCTCCCAGTAATAATGCTTCAGAGTCTCTTCCCTCCTCTCCTGAAGCTTCAGGGAAATAAATAGCAAGGGGAGGTCCCTAGCCATTGCTGCTGCACATTAAGCCTATAGTAATTTCCCAATGGAGAGATCACTTAGACACTAATGGGAAGTAATAGGGGGAAACCAAGCAAGGCTTCCATAAAATTGCTGGAAACAATCAGGATAATTCATTGGTGTTTCAAGAAGCCAGTGAAACCTTCTGCCTAAGCCAATGAGTCCCAGACCAGAAGAGTGAACCGAACAGAACAGCAGGGCTCAGAAAGCAACATGGCTTGCCCACGTGAGGCATTTCTCTGCCACCTCAGCTGACACAGCCCAGGCTGCCCAGCCCTGGGGCTGACCCCAGGGCAGCAGGCTCTGCCATGAACGGGGGCCTGGCGTTACTGCTGAGCTGAGCCCCGGTCCCGCTCACTGTGCCTGTCTTTTCCACAGGGCTACGCTGTTATGCCAAATTCCACCGGAACCGAAGAGTGACTCGGCGGAAAGGGCGCTGCGTGGAGCCCGAGTCGGCCAACGGAGAGCAGGGATCCTTCATTAACGTTTAGAAGGGTGGGACTCCTGCCTGGGTGGTCGGGAGCTGGGGTCAAACTGCTTACACCTAGCAATGGCAATTAGAGGAAAAAATCAAGCAAATGGCTGAAGCTGCAGGCTCTGAACATGCCAGGTTCCAACAAGACTGAAGCCCACGTTAACTCTAAATACAGTGTTCTCAGCCTTTTTCATACCAGCACTGCATTTCCTCTCCCCTTCTCTCAGCACATTCCTGTTGTTGAGCTGGGTCCCCCTCTCCCAGATGATCTTGGCTACCATTCTGATGGTCCTGGCAGGAAAAGGCTCTGTAGTTTCATGTCCTCTTAAACAGAGGCAAGGTAAGAAATATCGTTTAGGTTAAAGGAGATGTTAGCTTAATGTTTGCCCCTTTAACTCTTGCTTGAGAAGAAAAGTAGAGCTTTCTTAAGTATCAGAAGTTCCTAGAGGATAGGAAGCTTGTAGCCTCCAAGTGGAATCAAAGATGGGAAATGGATCAGCAGGAAGCTGGCTGCCTAAGTGAGAGGGGACCCTCTGACAGAGCTCTTGCTCACTCCTTCACTGCTACAGATGGATATTCCCTACCTGTTACACACTACCATTTCCTACCTGTCTCCTGTGGGACCATCTAGACCCGCTCCTTCCTTTCTTCCAGAGAACCACCTGGTTTCTGCAAGGATGTGGCAAGAGATCCCAGCCTGCAGCTCTCACTCATTTAGTTATCCTGCCAAGTCTGTTATTATTAATGATTATTTTTAGGAGCTTTCTGGGGAAGTGATAGTTTTCCTAGTGAGGCAAAAATAAGGTTTTTGGTAACAGGAGATAGGGACAGGCTGTTCCATTGTAGTAAATCCTGTGACATGTTGCATGTGTGTTTCCATGATATGTAAATAAAGATGTGATAGCTATTGTTTGTGCAACTCTTCTGCTTCTGTGTCTGCACCTAAGGAGTGGCAGCCAGAAAGGCCTGTAAAAGAGCTGACCAGCAGGTAGCACTGATGACTTCAGGTAGTCACACAGAGCAGTTGTGTCACTTGGTAGAAAAAAATACATTTCTACCCAAACTGGGGATCAAATCATCCCTGTATTCTCACTCAAATTGAAACAAACATCTGGCTACATAAGGCAGAAACCGACTGTTAAAAGCTTTTACTACTTGGTTACTGACTACAGTGATATATTGGAGCAATACAGGCTACCTGTGTTAAGACAGTGTTAGTTGGTGAAGGTGTTCTTTTCTACTGCTAACACCCCAAAACCTTGGTTTCTGATGATAGATGGCTCTGAAGCTTTTTATATTCAAGAACCTGGAGATGTACAGCATTTTGTGTAGGAACAGAAGTATTAATCCTAGGGGTGTGGTTAGAATCCTCTCCATGCTGCTTCCCTAAACTCCTCTGTGCTCTGTTTAGGCAGGCAAATCTCCGTTTTGCATTCCTGTTTCTGTTGTGACACTCGTCATTGTGTCTGCACTCAGATGCTGCTAGTGTAACAATTCATGCCTCTACTAGGATGACTACAACCCAGCCATGACTACAGACATCTGCTGTACATCCAGCATCAGTGCTGACCCACACACACCTGCACTGCCAGGAGGAACACTGAAGAAGGAATTCATAAAGCAGCCTTTAGACGAAGCCTCCCTCTCGGCTGGATGTAGTCCTTTAGGTTTCTGCTTACAGCATTACAGTCTCAGCTCAAAAGGCAGGAGTAAAGAAAGGTGGTTTGGCTCCAGATCTATGCCACAGCAGCAAGGAGGTAATTTGTTAACCCAGAGAGAGAAACGCAGCCCCTCCCTCGGCCCATATGCAGACTAGCGGGTGGTGCTGCCACTGCTTTTGTCGGTGGAAGCAGAGTGGGAAAAAGGCTTTAATTGATCACAGTCAATTGCAGAGCTTTCAAACCTCGTCTCTGTGAAACGGATGAGAAGCACAGGCACGGCCATTAGCAAAGCCAGGTTTTGCTACCACACTGCTTTCCAATACAGGAGCTGAAACCTGGTTGCAACAGTGCAGCTGAGAGAAAGCAGGGAATTTTGCAGGCATCTTTGTCCTTGGTCATGCAGGTGTATTCATTCCCCTGTATTTTCCATACAGTATCCTTGTAGGATCCTGAGCAGTGTTTTAAGCAAATCATGTGAAATGCTTGCAATCTGTGTTGCAAATCACGTGAAATAGAAGCAGGTGGAAACATCAATCTAAATTTTAAGCCAGCGCTCACAGACTCCAAAAGCAGACTTGCTTCTTCAGCTCTTGCTTTTAGAGCTTTGGTTCTGCTGTATGAAGAGCTGGCATTAATTGTGAGCACTAGTTAAATGCTTAAGATTAGTGAAAATACAATTAATAAATCACAGTGCAGAATTACTGGATTGACTGCTTACACCACTGGAGTTTCAGAAATAGAGCCTGTGCCTGCAACTGATTTTCTGCATCAAACCGTGGTGTTGCAGAGGTGAAGCAGAAGGATTGAGCAGCAGCACAGGCTGCACAGCCACAGCAGCCTGAAAAGAAACAGCCAGCCTGATTTACCTACGTTACAAAGGAGTACCTGACACAACCTATCAGCCAAGATCAACTACTTGCTTCACATCTGCAGCGCAAGGGAAAGCTGTTGAGTAAATAACATGCCAAGTTGTGCAATGCAAGACCAGCCTGTGATATAAAACCCCAGGGCAGCATTCATACAAGTCCAACCCACTTCTGAGTGAAGCAAAGCTTTTTAGTACCGCTCCGTGCTGTCTCAAGGGCATGAAACAACTACAGAGCCACAGTATCGCTGGGTTACATTTATCAACTTTCCCCTTCCTTCCCAGTATCTCCCAGTTTCAGTGCAGTCAGGGGCAGTTCTGCCTTTGAGGGAATTAGGTCTGAACAAGAGAGCAGGAGTCAAATGCCAAGGAAGTTTTGATTTACATGGTTTTCTCCACTGATTGTTTGAGAAACTCAAATTAGGAATCCAAACATCAGCTTCTCTCACTGTACACAAGCCACAGCTCTTGGAAGATTTCCTATTGGCTTGAAAGGACTTGGATCAGGCCCAAACCAGCCATAGCAGGGCTCTGTAGAATGATTTTTAAAGTTAATTGCAGGGCATGCACGCAAGAAAGGTGAATGACAGAGTCCCACCCAAACTCCAGCTCTACAGCTACTGCTTTTAGCAGCCTTACAATGAGTCCAAGGGGTATGCATCATTTTAAACCACTTCTCCAAGGGTGAGAATCATTAGACACAGAAAAGAGAGGACAGCATGCTGATTTGACATAATCATCTCAGCAGCTGCCTGCTCTGCAAATGCTGTTGAATCTTGGGGATGTTGCTGGCAGTTGTAAAAATGATGACTGAAAGAGAGACAAGGACTGGGAGCACAAATTAAAACACTTGGGAATCATTCCGTCTCAGGTCTGTAATAGCCTGCATTCATTCTAGCTTGGGGGTGTTTTATTGAAACCCCCTCTCCTCCCCCCCACCCCGAGTAATTACCCTGCTGTCAATCCACACTGTGTGAAAGTGCTTCAATTTCAAACCCAAGGTATACCAAATTGTTCAGGTCTGCGCCAGTCACTCCCTGTTACATAAAGCCTGGAAAAAGCATTGCTTACGTATTTCTACACGAGCAAAAATGCAGGAGGTTGTTGTCTTGGAACGCTCTGAGTGATCATATGTACCCCACAAACCCATTTCTGGTGTGTCAGTTAATTTTCTAGAGGGTCAGTGAACCCTGAAGAGTAGTATCTCAAAGCTCTAGTCAGATTTTAGACAGAGAAGCAGCATTTTGCTGCTGAGACTGGAAAGCACTTCCAAGGATGCTTTTCAAGATACCACATTAGCGTAACCCTCTCCACTCCCGAAATTCTCTTGCCACAGGCTGTTTTGCAGTGAAGTTGCTGGAGGCTTCTCACTTGCATTACAAATGCCTTTAGATTCTCCTCCAATCCAAATAACTGTTTCTGCTGGCTGATTTCCCACTGGGATTTAAAAGGGAGTTTGCAGAGCCAGGACAACTTCTATATGTCCTTCCTCACAGCTCCTTCAGAAAGGCTCTCTTGATAATACATGCATTTGTGCCAAGCTGGTGCCTTCATTGCTCTCAGCTCCACAGCCAGCGGCACAACTCAAAGACACTGATGTCAGCTGCAGTTTTAGTTACCTTCAGACCAGACCCCAAGTAAGGAATGAGAAGGGCAAAACCGTGAGGGGTGAGCTTGTCTCCAGCCCCACAAGCTAGATAAGAGCAGCAGGAACAATTGTATTAGCTCTTCTCCTTCCCTATGGAATTGCTATTGCCTTAGCCATCAAGGGTACAATGTCCTGAAAATGCAAAGGGAAACATTTGTGCCTTATTAACCCCAATTTAATGCTGTCGGGAAGGGATCCAGCTGTGTATTAGGCTTTTACTCAGTCTGCACAAGACATACCACCAAGATATTTGTTATAAAACAGTTAATTTCTGGATATTAGTTGCAGGGAGCTGAACTCACCCAGACCAGTTTTCTAGTTGGGAAGATCTCTGTTTCATGTTCCTAATCTCCTGGGTTGCCTGCTTCTCCCTGTGTGTCTTCTTTAACTTGCTGCTTATCTTTCTCTCCATGTCTATGTTGCTTTGAGTTTCCAAGCCTGGGGAAGGGAACAGAGACAGCAGGTTACACAGAGAAGCAATTTACAAGGTACAAGCAAAGCAAAGATAAAAAAATAACCAACCCCCTGGATCAGAGAGGTGTGAGAGACGTGCAAGTGCATAATGGCTATCATAGCTCTCATTGTTTTCATATCCATGAGATCATTAAGACATTTCTAAGTCCCTTGAGTCCATGACATGCAAGCCTAGAATATAATAAGCAGGGCTGAATTAATTGCACAATACACTGATGAACAAAATGAAGTAAAGTACTTTTATTGTACAAGGGGAAACGAATGCTCTGCATTGAACAGCAGCAGTCACATCAATCCAAATTATGGCTCATGCTGCATAAATGAGAATGAGATTCTGTCTCAAACTGAGTGAGAATGCTGGAAGGAGCAAAGACATCCACACTGCTGCATTCCAAACAGTGCTTAAGCACGGACAGTGGAATTTGGCTTTACAGCAGAGTTCTGCTTTGGTAGATACCTATCCTGATGGAAGAGTGACCCCACTGTGCCTTGCACCCAAACACTGAGCCAGCAGTACAGCTGCCCAAAGGCCCACTGTATCCTTCCTCCCACCCCAAGCGTCACATCTCTTTTGGGTCATTTGGGGTAAAGTCTAGTCCACTAGCACTGGTTCCACTGGATGCCACTACTTCTGTGAATAGAAGCAGGGCTTCCCTGCAAGACACAGAAATGGAAATGAAATCACAGCTGATGTGTCATGTGGCAATAGATGGGTTGCATTTCAATCTTTCATCTGGTAAGGTAGCACTTTCAGACATTACTGGGAGGGATTTTTCAGATTTTNTTTTGTTCTGCTGTTTCCTCTGGTTAGCATTTTCTAGGTTGTTAATACTTTGCCTTGGGAGATCTTCAAGTGTGCTGCGGATTAGTAGTCAATAGCACTCAGAGTGCAGCAAAGGACTGGCTGGATAAGACTGCATTTCTGGCTTGTTTGAGAAGGTCTGAGTGTAGGTTCAGCACTGCACAATTCTCATGAACACATAACTTTGCACTGCACTCCTTGAACTGGAAATGAGATTGAAGGATGACTCATACATTCCCACATTCAGCTTCTGCAATGAACTTCTGACTCCTTGCTTATTCCTCAGAGACCCCATCTTTTCGGTAAGAATAAATGATCAAAGCCACTGACCCAGTAAAACATCCCAGCCTTACCCTGCAGACAGGTAAACACTGGACAAGGAAGGGAGGGTTTGAGAGGGGTCATTCTGACCCCTTGGGTTTGTTAGTTCACTGCTGTATTTGGGAAAAAGGCTCCTATTATGAACTGGACAGGAAATGGTTGAAGTCATGGGTGCACTGTGTGGGGTGGGGTTGATCACTTACCAACTTCCCCAGCTCTGAAATGGGATCAGCTTTCTTTAGAAACTGGAGACTAAGAATCTGTGTTTTGTATCAGGCATTTAGGCAATGAGTTCAGACATTCANCAGACAGCCACTCTAACTGCATGGCTAGAGACGCCAGTTCTCTGCCCCAAAGCCTGGCCTGAGCTTGACTTGGTTGTGTGACACAGCTGAGCACAACTAGCACCTTGCAATTCCTTTACTGGTGTTTATGGAGTCTCTTTGCCACTGAGGAGTGACCTCTTTGTCACAGTCCTGATGTATGCACAAAAGGTTTCTCTTCCTCCAGAACACCTTCCTCAGCACTGGCTACAGCCCGATTACAATGTCAAACCTTCCCTCAGCCGCGTTAGGTGTGGAAGCAGTGGGAAGAACTCACTGGATGGGTGTTTGGAGCTAACAAGCCCATTCAGACACACTTGGAGGCAGGTGCGGTGCAGCACATATCAGGCACCCAGAGTAGTCAGGCAGTTCCTTGTCTGGCACAGGGCCGGCTGCCTACAGCTCAGCCCTTGGCAGGGCGCGGGCACGCTCGCATCCCGGTGCCGGTGCCGGTGGGGCGGTGTCGTGTCCCGGCTGCCTGCAACCCACCGCCCTCCCCTGGGCGGGGGCCCGGCGGCGGCTCGGGCGCAGGCCCGCGGGAGGCGGCCGGAGCGCGGGACCCAGCGGCCGCGACCATGGAGCTGCCTGCTGTCAGCCTCAAGGTAGGGGCGGCGGGGCTGAAGCGCTGCCGGGGCGGGCCGCTCGGGCTCGGCAAGGGCAGGCTGCCCGCAGCGGGGCTCAGGGCTGCGTGGTGCTGGCTGGGTGCCCGCCCCGAGCAGCGGAAGGGCTGCGAGGGGTTCGGCCGGGGCGGCAGCGCCGTTCCTCGACTCGGGCAGGCAGAGGAGAGGGGCGGCAGGACGGGGGCCCGGGGGGCGAGCGCCGAGCCCGGCCTGTCCGCGTCTTGTGCCTGCTGGAAGCTCTGCGCCTGAACCAGGAGCCGGCTTAGGGCCTGCCGCGGAGGTGCGGAGGCCTCTGAGGATGGAGACGGGGGAAGTTTCAGACCTTTCTAGCCACACCAGCTGACGTTACAGCAACTCATGGCCGTTGAGTTCGGTAGGCAGTTTGCCAAGGGTCTCTCTTAGAGCCATTCCTCAAGTGGCCAGGGACTGGCCTGGAACAGCAACTGGTGATTCACTTCTGTCCATGGAGGTTACCAGCTCAGCTGACCAGAGCTAATCCGGGATAAACACTGCCCAGGATCCTGAGGAGCCAAAGTTTGTTTGTCAAGCAAAACAGCTTATAAAGATGATCTTAGTTACCTCAGGGCTATTATCTGGAAGATAATTGGAATTGTTGCTGCTGAGCCTTTAACTGCGGGCACGGTGAAAACTTTGGTGAGTAATAACCAGGAACTGAACCACAGTTAAGTTTCTCACTTGGGAGAAGTTGGAATACATTGCAATCACTTTTTCTTTTGATCTTAAACGGGTAGATTTAGGCTGATTAGTAGGAAGAGATTATTTACAGTGGAGGTGGTGAGACACTGACACAGGTTGTCCAGGAAAGTTAAGCATGCCCCCTCCTTGGAGGTGTGCAAGACCAGGCTGGATGGAGCCTTGAGTAACCTGAGCTGGATTGGAACTGGATGACCTTTAAGGTCCCCTCTAACCCAAACCATTCTATGATTCTATGCTTCTATGTTGCTATTTGATACTGAAGCCTCCTGATAAACTGAGATAAATTTCCTCTCTCTTTTTTTTTTTTTCCTTCCATTTTTCCCCCTGTTTTCAGAGCCCTGAGATTTCTAGGTGTGTGTGCCTTTTTTCCAACATTGCTACTTTCTTGGTACAGCAACTTTCAGGTGCTTTCTTTGGTTCAAACTTTGCCCAGAGAATGAAAGCACCACTGGTTACTTCAGGGTTTTGTGCTATTGATTCACAGAGCTGAGAGCAGTGGCTTTGGAACAGGCTTCCTCCAGGTTCGGTAGGAGGATACTATCTCAGTTAGGAATTCAGCTTTGTATGGGAAGGTTTTCATGTGACTGCTAAAGCTTGGTGTTCATATAAAGATGTCTACCCCCCATCTTACTGGTTCACCAAGAAAAGCAACTTTCCTTGTTAGAGGCAAGTAAACAAATGGGGTTTTTGAGGCCTGGCACGTGGATTATATTACATTCTGGAAACTGGTTGATCCTTTGCTCTGACAAGTTTGGACTATTATGTGATTCCTAGGGCACTAGGAAGATTAAAAGATCTTGCCTTCTGCTTCGTTTTATAACTTGGTTTGTTGTTTTGTTGGCTTTTGTTTTGTTTTGTTTTTTCCCTTGCTAAAACAGTGAAAAATAAGGCCATTTACTTAAAGAGTTTGCCAACATGAAATCCATGTTGTGCCATGGGAGATGGAGACAGGGGAGCTGAAAAACAGACTTCTTGAATGAATGAGTCACCGTGACAACACAACTGAAGTGTTGCCTTTCTTCTCTGCTTTCAGACAACCATTCCCAAATCTCTACTAGATAACAGTGAGCTTGTCCTGGGCAAACTGCTGTCAGCATTAAGAATTTCCTTGTTGTCAAGTCAGCTGATACTCCTCCGGGGCTGAAGAGCTGGGGAGTAGGGCGTTAGTAACTGTACCTGCATCTTTGTATTGCTTCTGAGTTAGGGGCTGATTCCCTGAAACGTATGGCAAAGGCGGGAAGGATTTGTACTCGGAAAGGGACTGAAAAGTACACACACTGCTGCTATTCATTGGCATGAGCTGCTTAGTTTCAGTGAGATTAAAAAGATGAGCCTCGTGGTAGAAGTAGTTCCAAGAAAACTGCATGACTGAACCGTATGTGTGCCAGGACACAGCAGTGTCTTAGCCCAGAGCTATAAGAGTAATGTAGCAGGCTTTGCCCTAGAATCGATGAGTAACGTGCTCATGAAACAGTATCTATTGGTTCAGCTCTAATACTAGGGCTCAGCAAAGCATGTGGGAAGCAGCACAGCCATATTTCTGCAGTGAATGCTTGATTATTGCAGTAACTATTAAGATACTGCAGATATGAAGGTTGAGTTAGATCAATTCTGGACAATGTTCTACAGTCCATGTGCCTGGAAACATATGCTTTGTGCTGGGGCATTTTTTAATGCTAGGTCACAACATCATACAGTAAATTTGATAAAAAGAGGCCTCTGTATGTCATCTAGTCCAACCTCCTGCTCAGAGCAAAGCTGACTCCAAAGTTAGATCAAATAACTCAAGTGAAAATTCATCTGACTTGTAAAAATCCCTGAGGAAAGAGCCACAAGAGCCCCACTGGACAGCCTGTTCCTCTGCCTAACCACTCTCATTAGCAGCACTCTGTTAGAGCAATGAGGACTGTCCTCACAGGCGGCCAGTCAGATCTGTATCTTGGTAAGTATACTCAGGTGAGCCTGTCATAAAATAGATGAGTTCACTCTCAAAATAATTAAAAAAACCCAAACCCCAAATTAAAAAAAAACAAAACAAAACAAAAAACCAATACCAGAAGCAAATACTTGTGATTTGGAAATATGTAATTTTTAACTTAGTTAAAATTCAGCCTCGTGCTAGGTAGGCTCTGTGCTGGAGCATGTTTAAAGGACTGAATGCCTGTTGCAGAGAGTTTGCCATCTAACGATGGCAATTAGTTCCATCACATGCTGGGATCTGCAGAAGAGTAGGATTTCCACTTAGCTCTTCCCAATTTCCAGAGGGATGCTTTTAATCACATGGTCATACTTCTGCCTAGAAGGGAGGAGGACAAAGGTCCCACCTTTTTTATTTTCTGCTCTTGATACTAGTTCAAGTCTTACGAGTTACTTTCTCCAACGAAAATGTGTATGTCTGTCTTAGGTACAGACTTAAATCCTAGAACAGATGGAAAAAATGTAAATTCTTCTGCTGTCTCGTCAGGAGACTGCCTGCAAATAGTCTAATCTCACGTAGTGACTGTAGCTTTAAAGAATGTTTTTCATTAACACTGTATTTTCTGTGTTAAAGTGTACAGAGACCACCAGATAATTCCATAGTGTCCTGAAGAACTGTCAGGTGAATTGGACTAATAACCAGGAAGGGGATGCCTTGGGTTTATTTCAGCAGCCCCTCATACCATCAGCTCTAGTTTACCTGACTTTATGCTGATGACTAAGGATCCTTCATAAATTAATAGCTGCAATATTGATCTAGACACTTCTTTAAAAACCCACTCTGCCTAATTATATTAACTGGTGAGCCTTGAGGGGTCTTTCGGGTATGTAACGTGCAATTAAATACTACCTAATTAAGAATTTCCCTGGTGGTGTGATAATCTCCTGAGTAAATGCTATTTGCACATCTCCACTCCTATGCAGGAACATCTTGTATTGTAGTGATTGGCAGTTTCTGGCTGGTCTCTGCTGGCCAGGGAGAAGGTAAAGTGTGGGGATGGAGGGGAGGGGGGATGCTGAAGCATTTTGTAGGCTTTCATGGACAATTATTTTTTATAATTAACAAAAATCTGTTTGAAGCTAGAACAAAGTCAAAGTTACTCAGGGTGAAGTTGTGCTTGGGTGAGGCAAAGCTCTGTCTTCTCAGAAGGTATCTGCATTGTGGTATGTTGGCAAGGCAGTGTGAGCCACAGCAGACGCGTCACTGCTGTTGATTTCTTGGCTGTGCTTCACTCATGTCACAGCTTCGTTGGTCACTAACTCTTCTCTAGTCACTAGTTGTGTATTAAGTTGGAGCATGAATAGATGGTTTAAGTCAATGAATGTAGCAGACTGTCAGTAGATCTCAAATTTATGTTCTTTTTAGTGCTCCTGCACACAGCTTTTCCGTGTCAGCAGAGTCATTTACCCTTTTGCTACTTAACCCATTTCCCAGTTTTCTCTTTTTTTTTGTTTATGGGAGTGAGCTGCTTCAGAGCAGGTTTGGTGGTGGATTTTTTTATACTGAGGTCATTATAAATGCCAGTTCGAGCCTTTCTCACAGGAAAAAAATGGAAGATTGCTTGTTTTCCATGGATCTTCAGATAGGTTCAGGCTTCAGCCTTTCTTTGCAGAGGCTGCTAACAGAGGCTGTCTTGCATAATCTTTTTTTCACAACTGTTTAGAGTGCATATGAGTGATCTCCTTCAGCTGAGATTGGCCAGCAGGCTCAAAAGCAACTGAGCACATGGTTATAGGTATAGAAGAAGACTGCCATGGTGTATTCTCCTTCCCATCTGCTGTCTTCATAAACATGTAGAGTATGTCTCCTTGGTTACAGAATTGTCGAGTGCTGGTGAAGAGAATCCTTGTGTCACTTGTTACAGTAAGATGCTTTCTTCTCAGATTTGTCCCCTTGAGCATAAGGATCAGGATCATTAAGGACATTTGCAAAGTACAGAAACTGTGACAGCATTATCTTACTGCTGCTTAGGGCACTGACAGCATTTAGGCCCTGGTGGCTTCACAGGGAGTGAGAAGAGCAGTATGAGGTTCTTAGATTCCTTCCTAGAAGATGCCTTCAGGTCTGTAAATACTGTGGTGAAATTGAACCACTGCTCTGAACAGACTGGAAGGAGGTAAAAGGAGGATTTACTGAGCACTAGAGTGAAACTGCTGGGAGCTGTAGGCGTGACTATCCATGGACTTGTTGGTAATGAGATGTCAGATTGGTCATGTATAAACCATGCTAGCATAGTGGGAATCAGATTGCCTGGCTCTCTGTACAAACTCTTCTGGAGTTCCAAAATCAATAGCCCTTTTAGAAAAGCCTAAGTGGACTTTGAATCAACTGTCGACAGAGATGACAACAGTAATGAATGTCTACAGAGTAGCACCACAGGAAATACTCAGCAAGAGAAGTAGAGAAAAATGAGTTTGTGTCTTGACTGTCCCAGTTGCTACACCAGCGTTCTGCACTGGTTCATGTGTTCAGGGTACTCTTCTACCCACCCCTTAGAAGTAAGATGGTGTCATTTCATGCCAATCATTTCCAGAGTTCTGCCAACTTGCTGACCTGTACCTTCCTCTCTCTTTTTTTTCCCCACAGGTTATCATTGTGGTACACTGGCTGCTCACAGTGTGGTGAGTGATTGGGAGCTGGTCTGACCTGGGTGAGAGAAGTGGGAACTCCTTCTCAGGGAATCAACACTCCCTGTTTGTGCCTGTCTGTGTGCAAGAAGATCCTAACTCCAAGAGGGAGGTGTTTGTGTGGGAAGAGGGATGAATGCAAACTGTTATAGGCATATTGTGAATGTGGGCTGCGTTTTTTGTTTTCTTTGCCAGGGGATGCATGGACTACATATTTCCAGCCTCCTATGCCTGGGGAAATTTCAGTGTCCTTGCAGTGGGGATCTGGGCCATTGTGCAGCGAGATTCCCTTGATGCCATCACGATGGTGAGTGTGATGGTACATGCCTCCACCAGGCTGCTCAGGGAGAGGGCGGAGGGCAGAGACAACTGCTCTGAATCAGTGATGATTCCCAATACAACAGTGAAGGAGTCAATTTCCTTTTTGGGTTGTTCTGGTTTTTAGTAAGAAAGTGTATAAATCTGTCAGCACTGTAAGTCATTGTGAGAAGCATCCACTAGCATTTAATTTGCTTCTCAGAGGTGAGGCATGTTTGGTTACATTTTTACTTCTCTTATGACTTGCAATGCCAGAGGAAGACTCAAAGCATTTGATATGCTTCAGTGGGAGGGGCTTTATGGAAACCTTCTCTGAGCATTAAAGAGGTTGGCAAGCAGAAACAATCCTGTCATGAGAAAGTGTCTGATGTGAATAAAATGTATGAAATACAAGATAGTACATTTAGGAATCTCTCTCTGGGGCGGTATCAGAGGTTAGCAATGTGTGAGACTGGGGTGAAGGCACAGTCGTGTGAACACAGGTCTCACAGCAAGTAGACTATCACTGACTGTTAGTTAATCCTCTACTCAGTTCATGTACCATTCTCTCTTTGTTTCCAGTTCCTGTTTGGCCTGCTGCTCACAGGTGTCACAGATATCATTCACATCTCTCTCTTCTACCCTTCGCACAAGGATCTCAGTGATCTGAAGCGTTTCAGTGTAGGCATGGCCATCTTCAGCTTCCTCCTCAAACCTGTGTCCTGCTATCTGGTGTATCAAATGTGTCGTGAGCGTGGAGGAGACTGCACCTTTAACATAGGTAGGATGCTTCCTCTGCCTCCATGTCAGTGTGGGCCACCTCCTCTGATGCTGAGACCAGCTTGTGCTTCAGACCCTTCAGCCTGAGCCCTTTCCAGGGAGTGCTTGCTCGCTCTCTCTTGCTCATGTCTTTTGTCCCATTTTGTGGTTCTGCTGGTTTAGGTTAGGCCTTAACATAAGTTTATGTTCTCCCTCTCTTCCCATGCAGACCTGAAGTCCTTGTCTGACAGCTATTTTGCCCACAATGGCATTGATACCACTGCTGTCTCTCTTACTCAACATAACTTAAAGGCTCTTCCTCTCTTCCTCCTGCAACTGTGTGCGCTTTTTGGAAGCTTTTGGGTGTCTTTCTCTCTTCGGCAACCCTTTCTTTTCCTTCTTGGGGGAAAGTAGAGGCTGCATCCCCTCTAACTGGATTATGCATGAGAATGAAATAAACTGGATTTCTAACTCCATGCTTTCTCTGGACCTCAAGTGTCCTAGCTACCTTGATAGCTTTGGACCTCCATTTCCTCACCTGGAAAATGAGATTGATGTTTACCTTATGTGACTTTGCCTGGAGGCACTCATTTTTCTCCTGGTTGTACATGCAAATGATAATGTGACAACCTTGCCAGAGAGTGTGCCATGCCTGGGTGTTCTGACTTTCAGTCAGCTTCTTCATCAACCTGCCTGGTGCTGTTTCATGGTGGGGCAGCTGCAAGGGATTGTTTGCTGTGTGTGGGTTCACTTTGGCAAAACCAGCATCCTGGCACAGTTACCTTTCTGCCTTCCTTGCATGGCCCTACAGGACAGAGAATGGTGTAGCTATTACAGTGTTTGAAAGCTGTCACTTCTGCTACTTAGTAGAGAAGAAAATGCTTCCTGTGAAGCAAAAGCTCTTTTTGTTGCTTGGCAGCATCTTTGCTGCATAGAACAGACCTCCTATCTGCTTTTGTGTCCACCTTTGATTCAGAGTGCCTCCTAGCCATGGCAGATGCCTGGCCTGTAGATAAAGAGCTGTCTATGCACATTCTCTCTTTCTGCCTTTTCTTTCCTTGTTTGTCCACTAGACAGTAACACGATTTTGTACCAGTCTTCTACCGTGGGTAAACTGTTCATAGTGCAGTTGGGGGAGTACTGCTAGACTCGGATTTAGTGCTGTGGTGTGGCATGGCTGAGGCACAGCTGCACTGTTGAGAAGAGTGGTTTGTGGATGAATCAGGTTCTTAAATCTTTGCTAGCCCTGGTTCCTGCTGTTCCTGGTTCTGTGTGTTCATTTTTCCACTAGACCTCATAAACTTAATCTTGCTAAAGTACATTACAGGAGCCTGTAGTGTTGTGGATCTTTCTTTCTTATAGTCATGTGGCTCCTAAGACAATTCTTAGGGAACAACAAGGCATGTTCAAATGCACCCGAGTTGTTTCGCCTTGGTTGAAAAGATGAATTTTCCTACCTCCTGTCTGAGTCCTGAGGATCACAGCACACAGGTGCTGGGGAGCTGCTAGAGCAGCTAGTGTTGTGTGCTTCTGAGCTGTTGGTTTCTTCTAGGGGATTCACTTCTTGTGCTTTTTGGGTTTTTCCAAGCTTGTTCTTTTTCTCCCTCCATTCAGATGTCAGCAGTGCAGGCCGAGATCGCAGCACCTATGAGCCAATTGATCAGCAAGTTGCCCCTCCGCAGTGGCCCGACTCAAGCAGGACAGCCCAGCAGCCATACTGAGGCCCTCTTTACAACACAGAATTGAGAATGGAAGTTTCCCTCACCCTGTCTATCCCTCCACTCTTCCCCAGTCTGTTCTGATGGAGCGAGACCTGCTACTGAGCAGACAGGAGAGGACGTGGAAGGTTAGGCAGATGAGTTCCTGCTAAATCGAGAAGATCTCAGAGGTGATTTGTTAAGCACTGTGACTCTGTAAGCCTGGTACTCTCCTTTCCTCCCTCCTCTGAAATCTTTTCCTGGATGCGTGAGTGGATGCACTTCCTCCAAGTCTTGCGATGCACATACTGTCTACTCTAAGGGAACCACTCAAAATTCTCATGGACAAGCTGTCTTTAAAAGGCTTATGGAATGCCCTTAAACAATACAGTGTAGCCTGCTTTTATGTGGGTATGTTTCCAGGAAACATATGGGAGTTCCTGAGAGCTGGTTTTGATGGTAAACTGAGATTCTATGGTTTGCATAAAGCTGGGGCTTGTGCTCCCAGTCTTGGGCTTTAGTCACTGATGTTTGTAGCAAGTTAAATGGCCTTCAGGTTACTTAAAATGGCTGTTGAATGTAGATTATAAATACTCTGTGCCTTGAAATGTCATTTTGCCTTCAGCTGCCTATGTTAACTGAACTTGAAATGTTCCATTTTTCTAAGAAAACTATAAAATGAATACACCTTTTCTGCGTTGGAAAGTTACCCTGCTCACCTCTGTCTCATTTGAACATTCCTGAGGGGTTGGGACTGTACCCAGACAGCCCAGGAGAGTTGTTTTGGGGGAAGGTCTACAGGGCTTTCACATGGCTTTTACTCTGAGTTTTACTGGGATAAGTAGGGGCTACTCCTTGTAACTATGTGGGTGGGCAGGTGGGCTAGTAAAAAGGTGGGCTTATTTATATGACAGTGGTGGGTTCTGTGGGGCCTGACAAGCTATGCGCTCAAGTCTGCACAATAAATCTGCTCTGCTGTGGTGTTCAAGTAAAATCCTGAAAAAAACCCCAAAAGACAAGACTGTTTTTCAAGGAAAAGAGTATGTCAGCTATGGCAGAGTGAAAATACTACTGGCAGAAAAAATCAGTATTTTTTTGAAGCAGGTTCATTTTCATCTGTTACTCTGCAATTGCAGTGCTCTTGACAAGACCTGCGGCTGCATTTCATGACCAAGAGCCCTGTTAACTCTGGTCTAACCTCTAGTAGAGAACTATGCCACTTGTGTTTTTAAAATGAAACCATTTTCTCCCATGTTTGCTCATTTTAAACGTAAGCAAATGCTTCCTCCACTGTGCTCTACAGTGACCTGCTGCTCTACCTGGACCATCACCATTTAGGCTTGAACCAAACACATGGTAAAGACCATGTAAGTACAATAATCTGTTTTCTTTCTCATCAGGAGTGTTGTGCATTTGTTTTTCAGCCTCCCATACAACAAAGCATAGGAACAGGAGTCCCTCTACTCTTGTGACGGATGGGGAAGAATGGGTAGGCAGAAATTTCTGGAGCCTGTGAAGTTTCAGAGCAGGCCTTTATATCCATTTTTTTTTTTCCCAGCCCTTCAGAACCATTCAGTGACAATATGGATCTCTGAATAATGCATTGAAGCACTCAGCTTTTTTTCTCCCTTAGACCTCCAAAGCACAAACTGAAAACAACTGTTTTAAATGCAATGCTTTTAAGAGAAGAGGAGGCTGAGAGGCAATCTTAATGCATGTCGGTATCTAAATGGTGGGGAGCAAGAAGATGGGGTCAGACTCTTCTCAGTGATGCCCAGTGATAGGACATGGGGAAGCAGGCACAAACTGGAACACAGGAGGTTTCACTTGAACTTAAGGAAAAACTTCTTTGCTGTGAGTCTGCTGGAGGCCTGTCACAGGTGGAGTCTCCTTTTCTGGAGAGATTCCAAACCCACCTGGCCAATGTGATCCTGGGCAACCTGCTCTGGTTGGCCCTGCATTAGCAGTGGGGTTTGGACTCCATGATCCCCAGAGATCCATTCCAACCCCTACCATTCTGTGGTATTTGTGTGAACAAAGATTCACATCCAGCAAGGACCCAGCCATTCTCCATTGCCAACGATGCTGCAAAACCTATTGATACCTGTTCAGCTGCCCTGCTGGTCCTTTCCTCTGGAGACTTCATCAGATCCAGGAGCTCAGGGGAACAGACTGAGGCCGGACACTGATTCTGCGTAGTATATCAGAGAGGTAGTGACACACAAGGTCCCTCTCCTGGCTTCTGAGGAGGGAGTGTTTGTTTCAGCGGTGCTTACATCAATACGCGGTTCAGAGGGCCTGACGGGGTTCTGCAGCCCAGCCTCCCTGCTCTGGGCGGCCCGGCTGCACCGCGGGGCTTCTCGGAGCTCGCCGGTGGAACCTCCTCACCCAGCCGTGTCGCAGAAGCTGCGTCGTGCTCAGGTTGGTTGTTTCAGATTCCCCAGGCCCCGGTGCGCTGGGGCTTCCTGAGCGATGAGCGCTAGGTCTGGGCGCAGGCCGCCCGGCGCGGGGACTCCCCCTCCGCGCTGCGACCCCTGCGGCGGCCCTCGCCCTCCCGCCTGCCCTCCGGCCTCGCGCCCCGGCCCGGCCTCGCCACGCGCTTTGCGCGCCCAGCGCCCTGACAGGAGCCGGACCGACCCCGAGGGAGGTGTGAGCCGGGTCCTGCCTCGTCTGTGCCGCCCACAGGACTGTAATTAGCCGTGGGGCAGAGCGGCTTTCCTGTGGCCATCTGCAGCCCGGGTGACGGGCGGCGTTGCTAATCGCGGGGGATAAGCTGCTTACGGTGAACCCAGCTGGAGCGGGCTTGCTGCAGGCTTTTGGGCATTCATGTGGGACAAAGCTGCAGGTTTGCCCCTGCGCCGGGAGGCACAGAGAGGCGATGTCCCATCCCTGAGCTCCGGCGGCATGTCAGGCGGCGGCTATCCGAGTGAGTAAGTGCCTGTGAGCAGAGCTGTGAGCACAGCGCAGAGCTGGGCCCTTGGGTATGCCGAGGGGGCTTGGGGTGTGCGGCTGAGAGCAGGCCTGAAACGGCTTCCCGGGGCCGGAGGTATGGGTGATGGTCCTCCCACTCTGGCCACCACATCCCAGGACGCCAGCCCGTTCTGACTCAGCCCTTCGAAGTCAGGGCTGCTGGAGCAGCGGCTGCCTTCTCTGGAGCAGACCACTTCTGTGTGCCTGTGAGTTTGAGTGGCACCAAGAGGCTCTTGTGATGGGTCAGCTCGTCAGACTAGGGGAAAATCAAGTTTCTAAGGCATGTGAAGCCTGATCTTGGTCCAGTCACAGGTCCCATCTTGCAACAAGAAATGATCTGCAGGGATGGAAAGTTGGCATTGTTTGTGCAGTGCTTGGATGCTTGTTATGAGTCTGCTGTCGCCACAGTGCTGCAATGGCATTCACTTGAAAGAGCTTGATCTACTTTTCAAGAACTGCACTGTTCAGTTACTTTTGCTTATAACAACAGAAAAGCATTGAACAGCTTATTCTTTTTCCTTGCTTAATTGGATTTGTTTCAGGTTTTATTGTTGCTGCAAAGTGTATATAATATGAACATGTTAAATGTTTTAGTTGGAAACATAAAAGCTGATAGGAAATCCATTGGTCATGGACTTTGCAAAATGTGCAGCTTGCTTGGAGTCCTTGCTTTTGTCCTTAGAAGTGTTTTTTAAAAGCACTTTCATAAAATCTTGTTGCCTTTTGGGTAAGATTAACTGTCTCTTCCTGGTCTCAAGGAGACTGAAATTACAGGTTCTCAACATACATTCTTAAACTGGCAGAAAAAGCGTAATGGAGAACTACAAAAATTGCATGAGTTATCAAGAAAATAGGTTATGGTTAGGTTCTTGAGCATAAAGTGGTCCAGTGTCAGGTTCCAAGTGTTTGTGGAACAAAACACCACTGATGAATATGATGGTTTCATGTCCTTTCACAGTTCACATCCTTTGTAACACCCTTTGGTGATATGTTGCTAGTTGTCTGGATGTTCCTGGGATTCAAGGAGAGCTTCTATGGAGCACAAGTCCACTGCATTTTGTGGTTGTGCTTCAGACACCCTAAAGGCAGCAGCCTTGCTTTGTCCAGTCTGTAGTTGCCAGCTTCTACTTGTCTGGAAAAAATAGTGGAATCTTTCTGTTCATGGTACACTTGATGACGTATGGAAAGCAGTAACAGCAGTTCCCAAGGATAATTGCAACACTGCATGGCTATCTCCTGTGGCTAATTAGGTTTATCCCCCAGTTTGTGATGATAACTGAAAGAGTTTGCATGTGAGAAGGACAAACAGCCTGTTTGCAAACTGAGATGACTAAGGCTCAGATGCTCTTAGAGGAGAATGAGTGCAATTTGACAGGAGGCTTTCTGGTATTTGAGTGTGCTTGCAAAAGCCAGTGGGCATTGATTTCCTAGGCTGTGCTGCCTCTTTCCAGATCGAGTAGGGTTTTCTTAAGGAGACAGAGGTATATATCTCTTTCACAATCTCATTGTCATTTTTTAGAAGGGAGTTGGGGGGAAATGATGGTTAGAATGGCAGAGCAATTGACAACTATCTGTTAAAATTTGAGGGAATAAAAGTATGGGCCCCTCAAATTGCACTTAACCTGTTAACCTGTTGGGAAGTTGTGCTCAGCATGAGTGTTAGATGTCTAACTGACTTAGTGGCTAGACTGCAAATTAAGTCTCCCATTTCTACCTGTGATGTAGCTCTTCCAGGTCAGGGGACTATGTGGAGTCCCTGGATGTGTAAATGTGGTTTCATCCTGTAGTGTGGACAAGAGGAAATTTGCCTGCATAGCCTTGAACTTCTGCAGGGCTGTAGCATAACACATGAACAAAATTTCACCTGTTAAGCAGCTCAACAGTACCTTAAGTTGAGTCACAACTTGTCCTGTCAACCCTGGAGAAAATACAAGTGTGGAGGAGATCTGGGCTGGACTTCCAGTCACTGAAGAGGGGTAGGCATTGTACTCCAGCTGGAATCACATTGCTCTGACTCTGGCTTCTGGGTCTTTTAGACCTGTGCTTGTCTGGTGTCACATAGATCTGGTTAGAGGTAAAGCAGTCTGGAAAAGCAGCCGCAGATGACCTTGTCTTGTAAGCAGGGTAATTCAGCTTTGCTAGCAACAAGCTGGTTTTGAAGCTGCAGATGCATGCATAGTGCTGGAAGTCTCTGTTTTCCAGGTTTTCTGTGGAGAAAGCCTGTCTCTTTCAGTCCTTCCTGCTCTGCCAGACATAATTGTCTGCTAAGAAAAAGGAAGAGGGTAATGTCCGTAATACTTTGTGAACTGAGGCTGGTGGATTAGGAACAAGTCTCATAAGGAAAGTACCCAATGCCATTGGCAAACTGGGGAAGAAATGTTGGAAAATATGCATGTTCCTTTGTTTATACTACTTATTTTTCTTCAGAGCAAAGAAACATCCAGAAGAACGTCAATGCTGATGTGTATGTGGGCTCTAGAAGTCAAATAGACATTTCTCATCACTGTCTTCAGACTGCAGCATCCAGTTTGACTCCCAGACAGACAGCAGAACAAGGCTGGCTGTGTACCACACCTCTGTCAGCCAGAAGGAGACATGTCTGTCTGAGACAGACTAACCTGTCCTGCCTTTCCCAGCCATTCCGGGACACCACCAGGCAATTCTCCAGTTCCTACTTACAACAGGAGAGGATCCCAGCAGAGAATAATCTCTGCTCTGGTCTGCAGCAACACAGCTCAAAGCGTGTGGCTTGTAAGATTCCCCATCTTGCTTTGTCAGTAAGTCCTGCTGTGAGTCTCCCTCAGAGACACTCATGCCTTGAGGCTTATAGTTTAGAGGGGAAAAGGAGGGAGAACATTGACTGTCCTCAACACCACCATTGGAAAGGAAAGGCAGCTGATAGCCACTCCGTACACACTGCTTGCTTTTTAGAAGACAGGAACAAGGATAGTGACTATCTGGTGAAAAAACAACAGCATCAGACTCCTGCTGCTTCTTGTATGGATCCTGTGAAACCTTTGCTGGTCAATCCACATTCGTCATCTCATGCTGTGGATCCCCCTCTTAGACGTGAATTAGTGGTGTGTCCCTCTTCAAGGTGCTCAAGGGAAAGTGTGAATACTTGTCATAGTTCAGCCCTGACCTTGGGGGATCTCGATTCATCGAGTTTAGAGTCCCTTCAGACTCTTCTGCAGTCCTCACAGATTTCTGCTAGCTTGTATTGTGCAATCCAGAGGCTTAAGCAAGAAATTGCTTTGATGGGGGTATCAGGCTCCCTGCCTCTGGAGCCCAGGTCTTCTGCAGTTAGTAGAAGTTTGTGCTTTGCTTCTGATGATTCACCTCCTAGTATCCTGAGCACAAGAGAACAGCTAGCTGGAGTAAAGACCAGTGCTGCTCAGGCAAGACTGAAATGGGGTGTCCCATTTGCTAAGGACTGGAGCTATAGTGCAGTGACAAGGGACTTCAGTCATACAGAACCTTTTTCTGTCTCTCATAGATATGGATCCATTGACTTGAACACATGGAGAACCAAAATTTCAGGTGACATCCAACCGGAAACCCTCACTTCCGGAGTGGGCTCCGGCAGGCTAGTGCATACAGAAGCAGACCCCTCCTCTTGTTTCAGATGCCAGTCTCGGGCAAAAGCAGCTCTGGAAACTGAAACTCTTTATGTTCACACAAAAAGTCATCCCCCTGGAAAGGCTCTTAAAGGAGGAGAGACATCTAGTGGGGCAACCCCATGTGCTGTATCTTGGAAGAAAGACCTTCCAGCCAGTCTGTATCCAGAGGGTCTGCAGGTGTCACTGGAAACAGATCTGGGGGGGGCTCAGATGAACGTTGGTGTAGCCATGTATGGGACTCCAAGGGAAGTATGTGTAAGAGTCACTTCTCCTGGAGATAAAGAGTTTAGACCAGTCCAGCAGCTTAATATTAAATCTGTAGAAGTCAACAATGCTGAACCTCATGTTAAGTCCAGGAAAGAACCGGAACAGATGTGTTACTCAGGATCACAAGCAGCCAGGAGACTGGCTGTGGTGGGCAGCAACCAGTCCAGTCCTTTTAGTGTTCAGGTTCAAGAAGGCTTTGGTGAATATTCTAAGATAGATTGTGTGAATGTGAGCAGAGAAGGAAGAAGAAACAAATGTTCCCAAAATAAGAAAAATTTGGAAGCTGACGCTAATCTCAAACACTCTGAAGAACCTTCTCTGGAGAAGAGTGCCAAAGAACCACGGTGTGGTGAAGAAAGGAGCCAGACACAGGGAACTGTGTCCAGAGAGGTGAGAGTGTACTCGTGGTGTAGCATGCTCCTTCACAGATGTTACCTATACTTGTTTCCATTTGCTGCTAGAGGTGCAGAGCTGAGGTGCAACAGTGATTTTTCTTGCACTGAATGGCCAGAATTTCATCTCTTGTGGTCCTGCTCCATCCTAACATACACATCTTTGTATCTCACATGTTTCTTCCTAAAGACCAGCTCGTGAACTTGGTTGTTCTCGGGAACATCTGTTTATGCTTTCTGGATCTACATGCAGAGGGAAAGCATTGAACTGGTTTTCATTCTGTACATAATTGAGATTTCAGTTTTGTTGAGTTTTTCGATGTCTAAAGTATGTAAGAGTATTCACAGAACAATGATGGGACAGTGTCAAATGCATCTGGCACAGTACACCACCCAGAGGCAGCACTTTTCTGGTCACCATCCAAAATGGCTTGCCATGCTGGGCACAAATAAATTCTTCAGCAGAACAGAGTAGTGTGAATAATTGTGCGAGTTACTTACTGTTTTTTGGCTGTTTGCAGGTCTCAGAGAAGAGCTTCTGGTCACTGAAGGTGAATGAGCAAAGGTACAAAGACTCAGTGTTTGTGTGTGAGTGTTCTGGTAGTTAACAGGAGAGGAAAAGTGCTGGAAAGTAGCTAAGGAGCCATGATCCTGGCAATGATGTGGTTTTAGGGCTGAACCTAAATTATTTGGCCATGGTCTGTGCAGGGGTGCGGCTTTTCAGAGTTGCCATCTAGAATGGAGCATGCTCTAGAAAATAGTTTCTGCATTTTTTAAGTGCTAGCTTCCAAATTCCAAATTCAGTGAGGCTGCAGGTTTTTCACTCTTTAGAATGATCTGAAATACCTCTTTGATGCTGAACTCTGATTGCCACCTCCTGGCTCTGTTTAACTTCCCTTTCTTTTAACTGGAGCTCACTTTTATTTTTTTTCTTTAAGTTTCCAGTACTTCTGTGACAGACAAATGTTAAGTAGTTGTTTCCAAGCCTGGAGGGGACACATCCTTTGGAAAATGGCTGCAGCCAGGCAGCTTTACAGACAGCAATTGCTTCGAAAAGGCCTTGGTGCCTTGCAGTGGGCTGTGCACCAGAGGAGGATGCAACTGGAAGCAACTCAGCAGAGACGTACCTTGGCTCTACTCACTGCCAGCTTCCACAGGGTGAGGATGGGCTAGAGACAGTAGAGGTAGTATCATGAGTTTCCTGTTGTGCAGGCAGAGAAAGCACAAACCCTGTTTGGAGAGGGAGGAGAAAGGGGCATCCTGTGTGACATTCTGTGATGTGGACCCTGATTCTGATACTCTGCCTGTGGCTTGTACTAATTCTGTGGTTTCTCCTTCAGTGGAAGGAAGCTGTGGCAAAACGGAGCAGGAAGCATGCTCTGAAGCCTGAGCTACGTTCTTATACCCAAAGTTCATCAGTGGGGTCTTTTGGAGTAGGAAGATTAGCAGCTATGACAACCTCAGCTCAGCACCAGCTTACAGAGGGATACTCAAAGGAAGCTGAGCAGGCTTGTAGGTAAGCTGAGAATGTTCTCTTTCTGTTATCTTGGACAAGTGGAGGTTTACAAACACAGGATGGGAAACTTATTTCCAGGTCCTTGGATGTATTGCTGCAGATAAGCACTACCAAGAGTTAGTCACTTAGTTTTAAGAACTAAATGATCTTATTCCAGAGCTTCTGTACAGCTTCTGTGCACTTGTGTTTTCAGTCTGATCTGAGTCAAATCAGTCTGACAGAAATACTCCTGTACTACTTCTTGAGTTCAGCTACCTGCCTGTGTGACACAGGTGTAAATGAGATGGGAATGAGGCAATACTGCAGCCTCTAGCAGAACAGTAGAGGTGTCAAAAGAAAAACCTTTTGTTGTGCTGTCTGATTCTGAAGGCAGAAAACAAGTCCAGACAGAAGGAGAGAGCTACCAAGGGAGAAGGAAGACTGTAGGTTTTGTTCTCTGAGTGCCTCTTTGGACAGACATGTTAAAGCATGCTCATCACTCTTTCAGGGTGGAGGGAGGACTGTGGACACAGCTTCATCGGAGGCAGAGAGGAGATGAGTTCTGCTTGAGAGCTGAAGCAATCAGAGATATAAGACGTCTGGCTGGTAAGCACATGTTCCATAGTCTTGAAACAGCTTGGAGGTAATCCCTCCTCCACAATGTTTCTTGATTTGTCTCTAGTTGTGCTTTGACTGGACTCTTTCAAAACCTGAACCTGCAAACAAGTGGAGTAGTATCTGCGATGGTGGAGGAGATCCTCCACTCATCCTGTCTTACATCATTTACCTTGTTCCTTGTATTAATTTAGCTGCAGCAGATGCTGTGGTTCTAGCAATGTGAGCTGGCTTCCTTAGGTGCTCTTTCTCAGACAGCTGGAGTTCAGCCAGAGGTTTGCTGTGTTGACACTTAAGTTGTTTGAAGTTTTTCTAAGTTGTTTGCCTTCCTGTCAATCTCCTTGCCCTGCAACACAGCAGCTTTCAGACTGTGGCGCCTGCAGAAGGAGCTGCTGAGCAAAGAGGAAGCCAAGCTTTTGGAAACCCGTGCTCTGCTGGAAAAGAAGCAGCTACGAAATGTTTTCTGGAGGTGGCGTTCCAGATGCTTGGAAATGAAACAGATTTTGGCCCTGACAACTCAGATCCAGAGGAACTTGCTCTCCCGGTAAGCCATGCGTTCTCTTTTTTGTGCGAAGTCTGTTCACTGTGAAAGTCCAAGGAATGGCAGAACCAGCCCAGATGTTGTTCCATCTTAAAGCCATCTATTCTTATGGTTTAGGAGTTAGTAAAGATGAAAGTAGGGATAAATACATGAAAAGGAACTGCTGTGTCCAGAGACATTACAGCTTGCCCCTGTGCACTGCCAGTGCATTTTGGTCCTGACTTGGATGTCCTGAAAGATCAAACCTGAGAGTATCCACTGTGCTGCTATGCTCTAAGCATGACAGTGGCTCTTTAATGACATAAATGAACAAAAACTTAAAAGAAGACAGCTTCTGTCTGTCTTTTCTGAACTCAACCCAGTCTCAGGAGGACACACAAGTTTGTACACGGTGTTTTCCATGTGGCTTTATTTTTCCTTTGATATCCTCAGGTGTTTCGTTGCATGGAAAGAGACTGTTGAGCAGAAGGCACTTTACAGGTGCAACCTGGCCCATCTCAGAGCAGTATCACTGAGGAAATACTTCCAACAGTGGGCTCAGATGCTGCAGGCCAGAGAAGGCGATAAGCAGGCGATGGCGAACTTCTTCCTCCTACGCTGGAGGCAACATTGTGGTGAGCAGCTTGGGGACTGTGCAGATTCTAAGATATGGAGATACTTAGGATCCTTCCTCTTTACAGTGAAAACCAGCTGAAAACAGCCTGATAGCAGGGAGGCTCAGATGACAGTCAGATTACAAATCAGAATGAGAAAAGGGCTAGTGGTGGATGTGTCAGTGAAGCTACAGGGAAATCTGTTGCTGTGCTTCATAAACCTGGCAGGAAGTCTTAAACCTTGGTGAAAAGAAGCAGTTTGAGGGCTGAATGGAGTTTCTTAGGAATGCCTTCTGACAAACGTTTCCTGTCATTCTCTGGTTAAGAACCACTTACAAGCTCAGCAACTGACAAGACTGGGACAAAGAGGTGTGAAGATCAGCCCTTGTGGACTGCAGAGAAACAGTTGCCAGAGAAAACAGACTACTCTCTCGATGACTTCTGCCAAAAGGTGAAGCTCCAAAGATCGTATCTGATGTGGAAATCAAGGCTGCATGAGCATCACAAGGCTGAGTGAGTAATGAAAAGTCAGCTTCTGGAACCCTACCCTCACTAGTAGTGTGCACTTGACTTTATGGTCCTTCTGTCATCAATCGTGTCTGCACTAGTGTCCCACTCTGGCATCCCTTTTCAGTCACTTTGCTGTCTCAGTATTTTCTGTCTCAGTTCTTTCTCTCAGACTTTGGAGCGGTGCAGACTCAGAAAAGCTCTGAAATTATGGCAGCAAAAGTGTTTCTTGCTGAAGACAACTGAACAAAGTCTTAAGCACTCACACAGGACTGTTGATGGAGGATCTCTTGCCATGCTGTTTTCAGAAGACCTTTCAACATCATCTGGCTTTGACAGCAGTGCTTCAGCTATTTTGGCCTCTCAGAGCTCATTGGAAAAGGTGAGAAGGTCTTAATACATCCAGACTGCTCTGAGGCATTAATTCCTGGTTTTGTCCAAGGGAAAACTTCTGCTTCAGCATGATGTTGTCATTGGGAGCTGTGCTTTGTACTTAGGCCCAAGAGCACTGAGCCTGTAGGGTCCTGAAGTTTAAATGTCATCAAAAATTGTGAAGTTGTTTCTCTCTGTGCCCTTTCTGATTCATCATTTGGTGGTATGGGAAGGTGCCATGCTAGTGAGGTTCTCCTGTGCACTTGCTTCTGTTTGTGGCTGCAAGGTGGAAGGGGTGAGATACAAAGAGCCTTGTCACTGAGGAATTACATATGTCCATTTCCCCTTTGCACAGTACAGAAATAACTTTCCCTGCACTTCTATGTTTGCACTCCGGAGCTGTACTTGCCAGCCTGCAGTTACTTTGTATGCATCCTGGATTTTCCTGGGTCCTGGGCAAAAAGAGGAATAAATGGCATGGTCTGAACTGTTAGCTGAGTGATTGCAGTGGGGGGACATGACCCTGATGTCATGTTCTTCTCTCCATACCTTCAGGAATGCAGTTTCAGTGACAGCAGCCAGCAGAGCTTCTCCTCCGTTCTGACTGCTGAGGATGTCGCACCCGTACCTTATTACAGCTCTGTTCTGCAACTACACCAACATGCAGAGCTGCCAGCTGAGATGGGTGGGGAGGTGTACTTGCAGGTCTTTCCTCCATGGAGTACTGTGGCTGGGTGAGTTGGAGACTAGTTCTTTAGGAATTCAGTCAGATGAGCATCCTTCCTTCTGGATAGTCCCTCATGTCTCCTCCACCACCCTTCTGGATACTTTTCCCTCTTTCTTTTATTTTCTGCTGACACTTTTGTCTTACAGAAGAAATTGGTTTGTGGGAGGTCAGTTGCAGTCTCTGGCACTGCAGAGTCCAGACAACCATGTCCAATCTCTTGCCAATTACTCTTCATGGGAAGAGGTAAGGCTGAAAAACGATGGCATTCATGTAACTGTACAGATGTTCTCTGCAGAGCCCCATTTAGCAAAGAGCCTTTGGCTTTCACTGGCAGCATATGGAAGGTCTTGCTGCTGTTCTCTCTTGGTCTTCTCTCTCCTCTCTCTGACAGGTTTGGGAGATGGAGGCATTTCTCTGGGTAACTCTATCATGCCATTTGCCAACTGAGTTGGAAACTGTTGGCCATGTGTCAAGGATTTACAAGGGATGCACTAGATGCCCATGCCGGGGTGTTCATGTGGGATGTGTGGGTTAGCAACAGGGAGTTAAGGAGTTGCAGCAGCCAGAGTGGCAAGGGGAGAAGCCTGAGTAACTGTGTCACAGCATCAGCTCAAGGCCCTTTTTTGTTTTTTTGCTTTTCTGGATTACAGGAGTGCAGTTCTGACAAGGAGGTGAAGAGTTGCTGGCACCAAGCAGAGAAATGCTTCCTGCAGAGGTACTTCATTGTCTGGTTGGCTCGAACTCGGCAACTTGTAAAGGCCCAGGAGTACCACAGGCTCATTCAGCTGTCTCGGTAGGCATTGTGCTTTCCAGAAGGTTCCTAGGGCTCTCTGTTTTCAGGGCTCTACACTTGCTTTAAAAACAAAACAAAACAAAAAACCCCACAAAAACAACAACAACAAAAAACTCTTCCTCTAGCTGTCTTTTTCTGTCTTCCTTGGGAGTTCTGCATCTCATTTTTGTTTTTTGCTACTTTGAAACTGTTATATCTGAACACAATCGTTTCTGGTTTGATAGGATGCCTCACAAATTAGAGCAGGGCCAGCACTGCTGATAACAAGCCCTGGTAACTTCCTACCCACTAAACTTGCCTTGCTCTCTGCTCATGCAGAAGCTGAACATCAGGCCTGGCACAGCCAGGACAGAACAATTTACTCAGTGAGTTGCCCTGTCCATTTTGTGGGGAAAGGATGATAGTGGATCAGATATGTTTCCTGAACCCCCTCATGTGTATGTATATTGCTAAAAGTTTCAGTTACAAGACTGTGAGTCTATGTGAGTTGTTCCTAATGTTGGTCCAATAACTTCTGTCTTTCTCAGAGCCTTTCTCAGCTGGCACCACTGGGTCATGGAAAGTAAGAACCAAACAGCAGCAACAGCCCTAAAGCATCAAGTTCATTGCTGCCAGAAGGCTTTGAGCCTGTGGAAGAAGAGGCTGGTGCAGAAAGTGGAAGCTGACCAGAGATTCCAAAGTCACATTTACCACCTGACTGCTGATGCTCTGCAGCATTGGCATTCCTGTTGGCAGAGTGAGTTACTCCATCCTCCAGCAGCACTTATGTGTGTAGGAGAGGGCTGGAGTGGGAGTGGTTAGGGTGGAGAAAGTCCTGCTTCTGGTTGTAACTGTGCACTGTTTCCCCAAAATGGTCTAGCCCAGGGGTCAGTAAATGTCTGTGTCACTGCATTTTTGTTAGAAACAGGACTTGTGCCCTGCTGGTTCGTAGTGCTTTATGCTAGGGGAGGTGCTCCCTTGGCAGCTGATTGGAAAAGGAGTGGATCTTGATTCTCTTGCACTGCAAAGGAGTGTTCAAGCAATGCATTTTGGCAGCAGGGGAGTGAAATGGAGTTGAGGTGCAGCATTGAGAGGCTGAACATGTCTCCCAGCTGACCAACAGTCAGGCTTTGCTTCAGTGGGAGCAGCGTATCCTTTGGGGCTGCTTAACAGTCCTGATCCTGCCCCTAAAGGGATTCCAAGTGCATTAAGTGCTAAGTACTTACACTATGCCAGGGAAGGAACGTACCAATTTTTTGATGGAAAACTGCCTCACAGGTGAGAGTAGAAGCAAGGGGAAGGGAGGAAAAAAATGTCAGACTGCTTTAGGGGAGAAAAAAAACCCTACAAGTCTTCAGCTGCTAAAGAGAGAACAGAAAATCTTCGGAAGCCTTGTACTGTTGGGTATTTGTAGCAGATGCATTCCCTGCTCTTGTCTGAACTCTTGTGTTCTGTCACAGGGAAGCATGCTGTGAGGGAGCTGCAGCAGCAATGGGCTCAGCACAGTTGCCAGGAGAAGAAGAGGCTGGTCCTGCAGAAGTGGTATTGCCAAACAAGGAAGCAGAAATATGCTGTTTTATTCTGGGAACATCATCTTCTCCACAGGTTGTTTTCCTACCCTCAAAGCAGTTCTGAAGTAAGCTTTGAGTGAAGAGCAATTTATGTAGCAGAGAATCCAGACTGGGCTTGAAAGTACAGCTGACTGGCATGTAAATGGAGCTGCTGTGGGAGTGCTGCCCTGGGGGTGCTCCTGCTTTAAGGGGTCTGCTACCTATAGCCTCACACTCACCATCTTGTTCTTCTCATTCAGAATATCTTTCCTTTCCAGAACTTCTGTTCAGCCTTAGCTATGCAGTGTGGTATTTGTGAACTAAGCAAGGGAGATGCAAACAAATTTGTGTAGATGAAAAAAATGAAAGCCCATTCCACCTCATTCCCACTGGAATTACTCAGTATTTGCTGAAAGGAATAGTGGGCAGAGGTCTAACTGAGGTGTGATGTTTACAAACCTGAGTCACTTAGATTCTGAACACAGTGTGCTGATTTTAATTTAAACTAATGTGAAAATTGAGTTCAGTATATTTCTGCAGAAGAGCAATGTTTAGTAGAGCCTGCAAAGGGAGAACCTTGGTATTTGCTTTGTCACAGTGTTAGTGACAGTAGAAGGGAAGCTGCAGTATGTTTTGGAGTCTTATGTTATGGTGCAGATCCTTAAAACACAGAAGTTTAATCTGAAGAGCAAGGTGTTTGCTGCCAGTCATGGACAACTTCTCTTAGCTGTTGTCCAGCATACTTTGCATTGAAATCTGATTTGTTTGTGGTTTTTGTTGTGTGAGGCTGTCGTCTGCTCGAAATGCAGCTAGGTGTCCAGCTGCAGTGATCCTGCTTTCAGCTGCTTCTCTTTGAGGCAATTCAGGGGGATAAGAATGAATGAGATTATACATACCAGGGATTCGTTTCAGCATGAGAAGAGCAAGTTTGGCCCCAGCAGATTTCCATTTACATTGCAGGTTCAGGCTGAGAGAAGATAAAGACCTGCAGAGGAAAGAGCAACTGAAAACCCAGTAAAACCTTAGTGTGTGATGCTTAGGCTCTGCACCTACCCCACTCAATTGCATTTTCTTCTGCAAATCAATCTGCTTGGTGGCACCCTGGTGGGAAGTCTGTTTCAGAGAAGTCCTTAATGTTGCTTCATCCTGTAGAGTGTCTCCATCATTAATCTTCCTTCTGAGCTCTCCTTTGATGAGAGAGCGCTTCTAATTTCTCACCTGGACATGGTACAGGCTGAGCCCTGCCTCTTCTGAGGGGGGCATTTTTCATGCTAGGCTAACCTGCAATAGATTCTCTTGATCTTTAGAGAAGCCTGCCAGGCAGAGGATATTTACACCTCTGCCCTATGGTGCAGTGGAGTGATTTGCATAATCAAAGTCCAAGTGGAACAAGGAACCAAAAGGGTAAGCCAGGAGTTAAAAGCAAATTGGTGTCTGAGGTTGCAGAGGAGGCTTGGCCTCCTGTGCATGCAGAGAGATTATTGTGGGTGCAGATTTACCATGCTGTTAGTAGTAAGTCCTGTAGACATTGATTTTTTTGGACTAAAATGGTCTCCTTAACAATTCCATATCATTCTAGTTATGCATCCCATGTATGCAAGCCCTTATTTTGTGGCAGCCAAGAAAGAAATTGAAATCCAAATCTTGACAACAAGCTGCTGTCTTTAATCCTGCCTGCTTCTGTAGCAAGCAGACTTAAGGAGTCTGCTGGGTTCTGTGCTGAAGGAGATTTTGGCAGATTTATTTATTTCCCATAAGGAAATAACCTCCCTCAAGCATCATCCTAAAGGTCTGCTTCTGGCATAGATAAAGGTTGTATGTAGGCTGATTAATTCCTTCCTCTTTTGGGGAGAATCCTCTGTGTGTAGTGGCAGGGCAGCCTGGGAAAAATGTTTTGTAGGCAAAGTAAAAAAACAGTGTAACATGGCATTTAGTTTGCAGAAGCCTTTGAAGAGGAGGAAATGCTAAAATGGCCATAGGAAGCAGACCTTCTCCTGAGCTTTGAGTCGAGGGGTAACAGGGCTGGGAATCTGAAAGTAAAACAAGGGGAAGTTTTTTTAGCAGAAGGAAACTGTAGTGAGGAGCCTGAACTTACACCTCCCAAGGGTGAGGCACTGGAAGAATAAGCAACACAGAGGAAGGTATATAAATGTTGATTGCAGAAGGAATAATGGGAGCAGACTTTTTCTTGCTTTGACCACTGAAGTGTGACATGGCAAAATGGGCTGAGAAAGTAGAATTTGGTCTATAGCCTGTTTGGTGCTGACATGGAGATGTGACTTAAGCATCTGCTGCTTTTCTGTGCTTGTATTGTTTCTCAGGTGCTTAGTCAGCTGGGCCCAGGTCACTGCTTGCAGACTGAAGCAGTGTGAAGCGCTCTCTCGTTTTAAAGAAGTCAGAGAGCACCGCCTCCTAGTTGGGAGTTTTACCGAGTGGAGGATGAAATTCTTGAGAGCTGAACGGCAGTCGCTGGGAGAGAGAAGCCACAAGAGGCAGGAACCCTCCCAGGCTAAAGCCTGTCACCGCTGGCGAATGGCCTCCAGGGGACGGCAAGCCCTGTGCCTAGGATCTGTGGGTGCTGTAAAACAGGTAAAAACATGGCCCTGTGACACAGTTCTTAACTGTTTTCTCGTGAAGACATCAGCTGGGTCCCTAGGCACTGAGATGCAGTGACAAGGCTTGTACCAAAACCTGGTTTGACTTGTGGTGATTGCTTAGTCCCTACCTTGACATTCTTTACAGACTGTGCACGCAGCTTCATCACCATAATCTGGCACTGATTGCAGCAACCATCTGGAGCACAGCAATAAGGAATGGGGACATTTTGACCAGAGACAAGAGCACTCCTTCCTCTCTGCTCAGAGATGAGATGGGATAATCACTGTCCCTGCAGAGCACAGTGAGCTGTCAGAGTTGCAGCTTTTTCAAAAGGCTCACAGCTAGCAAACCACAAAGAGGTCGATTGACTTCGAAGGGCTGAGTCAGTCCTGCTGGGATCTCATCTGTGTGGTTTCCAGCCTTGGGTCTAGCACATTTAACTACCTGCACACATATGCACATAAATGTATCTCTAAGGCTACTTTGTGTGTGTGCTGTGTATTGTGTTTAGTCCTGGCTGCAGCTGTGTTATTTCTCTTTGCAGGCCTGCAACTACTGGACAAAAGCAGCTGCCTTTTCCCAGTGCTTACGTCAGTGCAGTACCCTGATAGGTGCTAGGAAGAGCAGGAAGATGTCTCTGTCTCGGTCCATGAGTAAGAAGATGTCTCCTCCTGTCTTTCTTTTGTGAGGCTGTGTGAGGAGTGTGAGTGAGGAGTGATGGGAAGTAGTGTTTGCCATCCAGATGACTGGGATTCCTCTGTGGGGTAGGTGTTCATGGCAGTAAAACTCTGTGGGTTGCTGTGTTCAGGAGCCAAAGGACGAAGGCTCATGGCAGCTTTGATCTCTCCCTCTCTAGCTCAGAGGTTAGCTCCTATGTGATTCCTCTCTTCTTCTCTAGAAAGCAGAAGAGGCAGAGAAAATGGTTCAGCACCAGCAGCCTCTCTCAAGCTTTTTCCCAGTGCCATTCATCGCTGGCTGGCGATCTACAAAAACCAAAGTAGGACTGAAAGACTGCAGTTCTTTCACCTGGGAGAGAGGTCTGGTGTGGTAGGACCCTCTCCTGTACATTCAGGAATCCAAGACAACAAAGCAGAGGTGGATTTGGAGGAGTGGGAAGAGAAGTGGCTTGGGTAAGTGGAGTGGAGGGCTCTGGGCTTCCTGTCGTTGCTGCAGTGAGGGGAGGCCTTTCCTGTAGGACTGCTGGGCTGCTAGAGCTGATTTTCCTTTCTTGCCTATAGGAGGAAGTATCTGATGTGTTGGCATCACACAGTGATACTTCGCCAGTGCCAGCGTAGCAGGAGACTGCATTGCCTGACAAGGGGATGGCATCAGTGGAAAGAAGCCAGCAAGGTGGCGGCCCTGGCTCAGATGTTGGTGAGTGGCTGGTACTGCCACCAGAGTGGCATTGGTGGGTGCTGTGGGGCATGCCTACTCCTCTCACAGCCTCACGTACATCCTGGGAGAGGAGAGCTAGGGATCTGACAGCTGGGGACTAGGGGGATGTGAGGCAGTTTGCCTGCCAGAGCCCAGTCTGGGCACTGCCTCCTTCCCTGGCAGGACCAGCGGCGGCTGCTGGAGAAGGCCTGGACGGTGTGGAGACGACGGCATTTGCAAAGCTGTGTGGTCCAGAATTTTTTGGAGGAGGAAGCCAGGAGCCTTCTGTCTCAGGTAAGCACTGCTGACTGCTTTAATTGTGTGGATCTGGAAGGATCAGAGAGCACCCCCAAGGGGAACTGGTGTTCTCTCTATCTCTCCGGGGGTACCAAGCACAAAGCATTTGCCTAAGGAGAAGTTGAACACAGCAAGGAAATGGGATTTACCTGTAACAAAGGGAAATAGCTTCCAGTTTAGATGAGTTCATCGTTGGGTGTTTTTCAAGGCTTTGTGTCAGCAGTCAACTCCCCTGATGTGTGCCCCCTTGCCACTGTCACCAGAGATGTTAATCCACTAATCCCCTGCCTCTCAAGAGCCCACTCAGGGAAGAAACAGGCTCCACACCGGTGGGGGAGGATTGTGCTGCCTTGCACCCAGGGGCAGGCAAATTGCTGTAAATTTGAGTGAGCAGGCAAAGTCTTAGAGCTCAAATATCCAGGATGCTCCTTTGCCTGCCTTCTCAAGATCCGTGCAGGATTAGGTCCTCCTAACAGCAAGTACTGAACTGAGAGGGCAGAGGGGCCATTGGTCTTTCTTTCACATTGATTTGTACTCTGCACTTCCCTGGGAGACAGGGAAGGGCTCTGAGTGAGTGGTGAGGCAGCTGGCATAGCCATTGCTAGAGGAAAAGCTGTTTAGGGTATTGTGAGGGTGGCTGCCACCTCTCAAGGGGAACTCCAGGATTTGATTTGTCCACTTTACTCTTGAAGGCTTTTGGAAGGTGGCGTCAGCTCACAGCATTCCAGCTCAAGGACAAAGGATGCTGCTGAATGGTGGGGCCTGCCTGCAGCTGCTGCTCATTTGAGGACACGTGGAGGATACAGCTGGCTGTCACAACAAAGAGCTGGTCCTGTGCAAGGAAGCAAGGCAACACTGCTCATGTGATAAAAGCGGTGCTGTGGGCCAGAAGCATGGTAGCCAAAGGACACCTAGGAAGAGATGGTACCTAGTGACAGTTCCTCTTTCAAGGACTCGTCTCCTACCTCCTTAGAGGCACAAACTTGAGAATTTATTCCCTTTTGTTCTGAGGTTCCATTCCCTTCTCCGGACCTGACTTGCTGGGGTTGATTAAAGGTCAGAATTATAAGCTCACCCTTTACTCAGTGTTTTCTTTTCCTGGACAGTTTAGTGCCACACAGTGGAGTAAGCAAATACATCTTAAAGAGATGAGCAGGAGTCTGCCTCTGCCAGTGCTACATCCTGTTGATTGCAAAGTCTGGACTGTCCTGGTAGGTGCAAACACGGGTCTTTATTTTTAGATTTGGCTCTTCCCCTGGGGGTTTCCCACATGGCTCCCACCTCCTCCTCCTGTCTAGGTCCATCAGCTCTTCATTAAGCCTTTCAGTGGGTGGCCAACCTCTTGACTGCTTCCTGCTGGTTCCTTTCTGTGCTGAATGGGCTAGGGATGAAGAAACCTGCTGGGAACAGCTGAGCACCAAAAGCTTTGCAGAGGCAAGACAGGCGTGTCTGACCCCCAACCTTCCCATTACTTGCTTCTGTGATTGATGCCCTGTAATTACCCTGGATATATGAGCCCAGTCTCAGACATCTGTAATGAGAGGGTCTGAAGAATCTGGAAAAGGCTTTTCTTCCTTGCTTGTTTGAAAGAGATGCTCACAGCATGCAGGGATCTCAAAAATTCCACTGGGAACTGCCCCAAGGTCTTGTTTTTTCTAGCCTGTAGTAGCTTTGTACGATTGTTAAGGACAGAAAGCAGCCTCCACAGCTCCCCCAGCCCCTTATTTCAATACTGTAGGGCTTAAGGCTGTTAAGAGTCACTAGGTCTAGGTCAGGATCTCCAGGGTACATTTCCCTACAGGCTAAGGAAAAGAATCGCCCCAGCTCCTGTGACCTTGCACAACTTGAGTCAAAGGGGGTAGTTGGTTGCTTTCAGTGAATTCTGGGACTTAAGTAATCCTCTATTGTGGTCATCCATGCTTTACTTAGGGCAGAACTGCCCCATAAACAACTGCTTTTCTTAACCTTTTCTCTAGTGCCAAGCCCATTAATTTGCAAACAAGACAAAATCTTTGCTACTTAAGAGACTACGGCCTAGTACAAGAGCCCTGTATTTTATTGAACTAGGAAATAGTGTGGTTCCTACTCAGTTTCATCCAGAAGTCAAAATTAACATATTTTGACTAAAAAGAACACAGGAAATTAAAAAAAAGTTTAAAAAAAAAAAAAAAAAAAACAAAACCAACCAAGCCCAAAACACTAAAAACCAAAACAAACCGTGAACCTTCTTCTGGTGTGTGTGCAAAAGAGCCTGATATGATCAGGTATGAAGAAATACATCAGAGGAGTGCAAGGTGAAAGCAACTTTAACATCTTTTCAGAGTTGGCAACTACTGAGATAGTGCCAATACCAGGAGGCTGCTGACAGGAGTGTTTCTGCCCCCAAGGCAGCATTTCTGCCATAAGCAAGTTAGCAGAATCCCACCTATGTACAGGGGTTCCGTTGCTGTCATCAACATAAGCAGTGATTAGCACCTCTTTAGCCTGCAGAGCTGCCATTCAAGCTCAGTCTAGAGCCTCAGCTCAGAGGTTCAGGTAGTTCTGGCTATTGTTCAGTGAGGAGGAGTCAGGGAGCCTTAGTGCTGGGCGCCCAAGAGCATGTAGTGTGGATAGATCACTGAGCCAGCCTGGGCACTGGGTTTAGGAGTGTGTGGTCCACCAACAGCACAGGAACTGTGTTCTCTCTCCTCAGTCAGTGGACGGAAGGAAGAAGTAACAGGTTAGAAGAGGAATTGTCACTGCTGAGTTGGAGAGTTCAGCAGCTCAAAAGTATCATCCACAACCTGCCAGAGGCAATTTTCGAGTGGGAAGTCATTGTCCACCAGGTTGACCAAGTAGTAGTTGTCATGGATGTACTGGATGATCATGCGGGAGGGAGACTCCTCTTCGTAGAGCTTGGCCCACTGCTCAATCCACAGGGCAAAGGCCTCATCCTGCCAAGAGAAAGAGAACACTGGCAGCGATGTTAACACACGTGCTACCGAGCTGCATTTAGGACAGCCAGTGTCACACATGCCTGGCCAGCTCGTGGTTGCTTTCTTGGCAGTAAAAACGCCAAGAGCTGAGCAGGGAGCCTCATGCCGTCAAGTCAGGGGAGCGCCCAGAGCTGAAGTACAACAGCTCGATGCTGCCCCTGTGCGTGTAAGAGGGGAGGGACAGCTACTGCCCAGAGCTCTGGGGTCGGTACAGGTACAGAGGCAGCTTCAAAGTACCTAGGACTGGGCACTTTGACTCTGAAGAGCTCTTGGAGCATAAGTTTTTACACTGGGAGCAGGAGGAGCAATATCTGGACCTCTACAGGCTAATATCACGACACTACTCGATTGCGATGTCACAGACTAAAACCAAACCAGACACTCTGAACTTCCAGGGCATCACAGGAATGTATCCAGGAGAGTGGCCTCACCTTCCAGGAGAGGAAGCTTACAGGATCCACTACAGTGGGCTGGATGATCTCTCTGCCTGGGAAGATGCCCCAGGTGACAGCATTGGGTTGCAGATCTGGAGCATTGGTGATATTCTGGCCCTGCCAAAGGAGGGAAAACCATTCTGAAGCAACTGCTGGGGCAAGGATTGAGTGAGTTGGAACAACTGCATTTACCCTTTCTTTGATAAGAAATCAGACAGCTGTTGGACATCACAGCTGACTTATTTAACTTTCCCTTCCCTTCATGTCCCACTTTCTTCTCAGTGATACTAAGTGTTTGATACTTGGCTCTCTCCCAAGATGGTGGAAGAAAGTGTCCTGTAAACAGCAGCCTACCTTGACGTTGACAATGTGGTAGTTCACTCGCGACTCGTACTTCTTCAGCACTTTGAGCAGTGCCGTGACGATCTCGCTAGAGGTGAAGAACTCCAGGTATGCCTGCAGAGAGGGATGGGGAAGGGCAAGGGGAGTAAGAGCCTTTGCTCACAGCAGGGCTAAGACACATACAGGCAACTACGAGAACAGCTTTGCAGTCTCGGATGCCAGGCAGCTGAAGACTTAAGTGTCCATTCCCAGAAAAAGGTACTACAAAGGATGCTTGGACAAAGGGCAAAGCAAATTAGAGCTTGGAGTTGGGAAATAAATTAGGCAGAACAGAAGTAAAGCTACAAGCTTCCTGCTTTGCATCTACATGAGCAGGCAGGCTTAGAGAGTGTAAGTGCAACTGCTGGGCTTGGGAAGCAGCCTGTGCCAGGGAGTAGAGTGCCTGGAGGGGGCCCGAGCTTGACCTCTGTTCTACACAGTACCCAGTGAACAACAGCATCCTACTAAGACAGCCCAGCCTGGTGGAAGCAGACATCAGGGGTCTCATCTGGCTCTCCCAAGCACTCTACCATTCCCCATCCTCATCTTTTGTTCAAGATTCTCCTTGTGTGCTCATACAACCTAATTCTGTACTTGCTCAGTCTACTGCTGCTCTGTGCTTGGCTGCTCCCAACAACTGCTTCCCCTCCCCCCATTTCCTGGCCATTGTGTGAGATGATGGATTTCCCTCACCTCAGGGGAGGTTTTTTCCTTTGAAAACATAACTGCATTTGCCATCTGCTGGTCTCATGGCTTTAGTGGTTTGGATCCTTTTTGAATAAGGCTGCTTTGTTTCCTAGTAGGAGCCAATTGCTTGGCATTTACCTTGATGGGAGATTCCTATCACAGCCATTAATGGCATGGCTGCAGGGCCTGAAAACGCCCAGCAGCAGAAGACAGGCGTGGCAGGTAAGACTGCTTGCAGGCCAGAGAAGGAACCTGGCAGCTATCTGACCAGCTTGGCAGTAGTGTTGTGAGGTGGGGGCAATTGGTGGAGACTTCTGCTCAGAGAGACCGATAAGGGAATGTGTGCATGCCCAGTTATTACCATTGGGATGGTAGAGATCCTGCCTCCCACAGGCCCATTTTAGGAGAACTCTGGCTGTTTCCTGCATCCCTGATTGGGACCAGATGCTGTGGGCAGGCCTGTGTTTGTATCCAAAACTTAGTAGCTCTGCTCTAAACAGAGGTTATCAATAACTAGTTGCTGAAAATAAAACCAAGAAACTGTAGATGTTTTGAGGTGGAGGAAAACATCTATGAAGTAAACTCTAGAGATGGTGTAAGTCAGTCTGTTAAGACACCAAAAGGAGCATTGCCTCATTTCAGCCTTAAGATAAGGAGCAAGCAAAGGAAAGCCTGGGACCTACCTACCTAACAAGAGACCAAACTGGGTCATAAGTATTTGCTGCCTAGCCCAGAGCAGTGCAGTTACCTTTTGGAAGACATAACCCCCGCTGGGCCCCCAGCCTACAATAGGGTCTGTGGATGGTTTGCCGTTGATGTTTGGCTGAGAGTTGATGGTCAGGATTCCTCGTCTGTTAACCTTCTCCAGCTGCTCCTTGAGAAGGTTGGTTTCAGTAGCAAGAGGGTCATCATTCCAGGGCATACAGGTAACCTGCAGTGAGAAAGGATGGCTCACAGGGGATATAACAATCTTTTGCTTATCATCTGGATGCTGAAGGAACTCAAAAGTGCCCTAATGGTCTCACAACTTCAGGCCAGAATTCCCAGGTGTGCTTCGAAGGGCAGGATATTCTCAACTCTAAGGAGTGCTGAAGCCTATTGGTGCTGGTCTTGTCACACTGTAGCAGCTTTCCCTTATAGGGAGCTCTAGCTCTGGCTGTTGGGATTCCCTTCAGCCACTGCACCTCGGTGGGCCCTTTGGGAAAGGGAAGTGCCAATTGTTTTAGAAGAACAGTGTGATATCAGGAGCAAGAAGAAATGCATAGTGTTGTCTGAACCACAGTGACCACCCCTTCCAGGGCAATCACTCACTTTGTAACCATTCTTATTGGGTTCGCCAGTGATGTAAGATGTGAACACCTCAAAGACACTTTCCTCACAAGTCAGCTCTTCTCCCCACATCTTCAGGAGCTCCTCCCGGGGAGACTTGCTCTTCAGGTAAAAGAGGTAATAGTCTTTCAGTTCCCCAAAGGCTGGAGAGGAAGAGTTACCCCTGTAAAGGAATAAGACACAGGATTAACAGGCCACCAAGGAAGAGGAGCTGATTGTGTGATGCAGGAAAAAGCTACCCAAGAAGAATCCAGAAAAAGCCATTCAGAGACTAAAAGCTTCAACATTTTGGTGCCATTCTCCTCAGCTCATTCAAATCCAAGCAACTGGGGACCACTTTGTTAAGAAGCAGTTCTGCCAAGCCCTAAGCATGCCCAGGACACCCAGAGACCAGGTGTGGAGCAGGCGTTCCTAGCGCACCTGGAGCCCAGTGCCGTTGCAGGCTGTCAGCTTACCATCGGCCGTTGGGGAAGTCATCCCATTCCTGGGTTCGATAGATGTAGCTCTTGGGCCTAGAGGCCCAGAAGATTGGCCGAACATCTTCAACTCTTCTCTTGGGGTGAGCGCTGACAGCCCAGGGCAGAGGCCTCCTGCACAGGAGCAGCAAATGTTAACACACTACCTCTGCTAACTTTCCACTAGAGAACCTTGCCTCTGGGGACAGCAAGTAACAGGGGATGAGAAGAGTTCTGTTTGTCAAGAAGTAGGACAGAAACATCTTTTTTCCCACTTAGTTCCCTCTCAGGACATTCAGCAGGTGCCACAGGACTGACACCTGAAATTAGATGAGGCAAGGGAAAATCTGTCTGAAGCTATTTTTAATAAGAAATACAGTTAATAATTTTCCTTTGCTTCTTTTGTCTATGCTGAAACCTGTGGATGCAGAGGGAAGGCCACAAGACCCTTCCCAGCTGCAGAGAACCCTGTAAGTCCACAGCAGGATCTTACATAGCATGAAGGCAACGATTTCTGCTTACCTGGGGTCCTCCTTCCATATGCCCAGGCGCTTAAGGACTTCTGTGGTAGCCACTTCCCGGTTGAGGGTGTAGAAGTGTAGCCCATGCACCATGCCACTGTCCAACAGCTCCCGGCACATGGACACTGCCAGCTCCACCCCGTAGTTCCGGATGGCTGCATCATTGTCCTTGATGGGTTCAATCACATCTTTGATTTCTTGAGGGACTTCCAGCTTGGAGAGCTTCACCAGCTGGCGTAGGGAGTGGTAACCCTGGACGAGGATGCAGTAGGCTTTCACTTTTCAAAGGCCTTTCACTGATATCCCAGTAACACAGCTTCCTTTTTGTAACACAGCTTCCTTTTTGTGACAGATTTAGAAGTGGGGCTCCTGAATTCTACTCCTAGGCGCCATCTCTAGGATGGTAACAAACTTCTGGTGTGTCACTTCAGGTGACTTCTCCCCATTTATTTGCCTGAGCCCAGCATGCTGACTGTGACGACCAACACTATAGGACTGGCAGACAGACCATTGTCCTTTATACCCCTTTTTGCCATATGGGCACAGAAAACCTTTGAAGCTTGATATATGTTACACGCTTACAAGTTTCATCTGGCCAACAACCTACAGATTTATCACATTTTGGCACTCCCACTTCACATGAACCTTGCAGAAGATATTTACAGACTTCTCCCAGGCCCTGACCCACAAACACTTAGTGTCCTGGATCCTTATTCCCTCCCCAGAACAGAATCACTAGATTTCACCTGTATAGGGAAGATGCCAGGAATGATGGGGCAGGTGATACCAATGGCTTGGCAATCCTTCATGAACTTGAAAAAGGTTTCTGATCTGAAGAAAAGCTGTGTAATGATGAAGTCTGCCCCAGCAAAGACTTTCTCCTTCAGGTACTTCAGGTCTTCCTCATAGCTCTCAGCTTCAGGATGGCCTGTGGGGTAGCCTTTGAGGATGTAAAGGAAGAAATGAAAACCTGGTGGTCAGGACAATATACTAGAAATCGGGAGGCAGTCAGTGTGACTGTATTGTCAGAGCTGAGGACCAGAAAGAAACTGCTGGACTGATGTCCCTGTCTCCACCCTACCCCACACTGCAGTGAAGGACATTTACCTGCCACACAGATATCAAAGTAGTCATCAAACTCATTGCGAATGTGCTTAACCAGGTCAGCAGCATAGTTGAAGCCATCTACCTCTTCCTCCCACTCCTCACCCACCGGATCTGAAAAGAGAACAAATTCAGAGCTTTCTCCGACTGTTTGCTGTAAAGCCTCCTGCTGTCAAAGGGAAGACAAGACGAAATCTCCAAGTTTACAGTAACCCATGGACTGCTTTTGTCTACCTTGAGCTAGAACTGCTGACAAAGGGATCAGGTGAAATGCAGTCTCAGCTTTTAACTCCTGCAGTGGAAGTAGCCTCTAAATCATGTTTTCCCATTTTACCTAGGAATTGAAGGCAACAACAGCCTCAGCCCTGCAAAAGCATTCACCTCCACGCAGTGCCATGATGTTCTTCAACCCAAGCCTCTTGGCCTTCTGCAGATGTCTTGTGATGTCATCCCTGGTCTGGTTGCAGCATGTCATGTGCAGGATGGTTTCCAGGCCACAGTAGTTGACTGCAGTGTTGGCAATAATCATGGAAGAGGTTTCCTTGTCAGATCCTGGGTCCCCTGCAGGGTGCCAGGTCACGTCAATGAAGAGCGGCCCGCCTGCTCCCATGCGGTCAAACCTGCAGATTTGAGAGCCCTGTTAGCCTACCAATTCCCTTCTTTTTGCCTGGGCTATCTTCCTCACTGCTGGAATGCCAGCAACAGACAGAGGTTGGATGACAGCAGCAGGAGAGACCAAGAAAAGTGCTGAGCTAGGAGTTCAGCAAGTGGCCAAGGTAAATAAAGAAAGTCACTCTTTCAGGCTGTATGAGGAGCTTACAATCTCTTTTGAATTTGTTCTCCGTAGAACAAACTTCCTCCCAGCATACTCTGCTAGACAGACATTTCCAGTTCTAACTGCAGAGGCCACAAATATGGAAAGACAGACCAAATCTCCTCTGTGTTCCCAAGCATGCTTTACAGAACAAACAAAGGCCCCCCTAACTTGTCCGTCTCCTGCTCTGGGCTGGAACAGACCCTTCTGTTTAAAGTGAATCTAGCACTGGCATACAGCAAAGAGTTCTGAAACTCCCTCTTCTCCTCCAAGTGAGTACATAAGTGACTCCTGCAGCTTCCTCTGGGCTCCAGGATAACCTTTAGTTCTCGGGAGACCTATTCTCAGAGACTACATCTATAGTCTTCAGTAATAGTGGTACAAACCTCAGTGACTGGATTACTCTGGGAACAAGTGGGAGTCTCTGTTCCAGAGACAAGGGTACACTGTCCATCCATTAATATACTCTGCTTTTAATTGGTGCTTGTCTGCTCTGCTGTCCCCCAGCTCTCTGTTCTAACCCCAGAGCATGACAGTGGGGTTGCTCCATCTTCACAGAGCATGGCAGAGGGGAAACAATTTAGCCCACTCAGTAACCCCATCATGACACTGAACTACTCAGGGCCTTCAAAGAAGACAAGTTACCTGGTGTCCATTACCCTCCTCAGCAGGAAAGCACAGCCCCACTACCTGCTTCGTCACCTGGAAGGGGAGACAGAGCATGGAGCGGAGCCTGCCTCATCAGCTATTTCCCAGCCCTCCACCAAAGACTCCTCATCTCTCCCCTCTCCCATCCTGTAGCCCTCACCTGGAGATGAGATTGACAGCAGCATTGGCTGTGCGTGGAGGGAAGAACTCCAGGGAGAACCACTTGTCTCCAGAGTCCTGCCGTCGACGCATCTTCTCACGCAGCCGCTCGTGACGGTCAGCGTCGAGGACAGGGGTGGAACAGCGAGAGCTGTCCTTGGAGCTCTCGCTCCCACTGCTGCTGCCGCCATCAGACTTGGAGCTGGAACTGGCACTGCAGGTATGCTGGGTCTCATTGACCATGGTGAACTCTCTGGAGGGGAGCAGGAGGAGCACTGTGGGTACAAGACAGGTTGCAGGTTTCACCAAGGAGCAGTTACCCAGGGGTGGGCAGCAGGTGATGACACAAGGAAGCCTACACCAAGACTCAACATTCCTCATCCCTGAAGGGTTTCTTTTTGCCAGCCCTCACTACAAGCTGTACTGGGAGACATGATGAAAACACACTGAAAAGTGAGTGTTGAGATAGTGCTGAGAGAAAAACACAGCAAATGGCTTCATGCCACTTTGATGCAGCTCTTCTGCACCTGCTGGGCCAAATTTGGCTCTTAAGAGAGCAAGGTCAACATCACTTTTGCCCTGACTACAATTTAGCAAGCCATGTGCATCAGGTGATGTGGCCTTGTGAACTTGCGTACCTGCCAAAATGTGAAAAGGTCACTGGGAAGCAGCAAGCTGTCCAGGTGTTACATAACACTGGGGTCTGTTTGGGAGGAAATGCTTATGAGCCAGCCTGCACTTTGTGCTTATCGTAAACTCTGTGGCTTTAGGTCACCCAAGAAGACTTTGAACTCATCTGCTGCTGTTTACACTGAGTTGCTAATTGAGCAAAACGCTTTGGGAGAAAGTCTGCTTTTACCACCTGGGGAACCTCTCCAGCTGGCAAGAGATATGAGAAAGGAGCACAGGGCTGCTGCTGCCAAGAGGAACCGTGAGTCTTAAACGTCTTGTTTACCAACACTGCAGGCCAGAGTAAAAAGACCTATTGACAAGCGAAGCAAAAGCAGCTGGGTGCATGGCAACCCAGCTCTCTCAGAGGACTTTGCTTGACATCCACGTGGCACTAGTCTGGGAGAATTATCCCAAAGCATAAGTTGGTGATCAACCTACTGGTTCAAAACCACGTGCCGTCAACCCCCAGTATCTCCCTTCCACCACACACGGCACCGCAGGCACATCAAAGAACCTTTAATACCGAAGGGAAGAGTTCATACATCAATGTCTCTATAGCATGAGACTTGCTGGTGAGAAAAAGATATTTATGTTAATGACAACCTAGAACCACATTGTTTGCATTACAAGCAGCATTTGGAACAGTTTCCTCACCGTGAGGTGCAGCACAGATTTGCTAGCAGAAACTTGAAGTTACTGCAAAGAGGGGAAAAAAAAATCTAACTAAACCATCCCAGGTGCAAAGTTAAGGTTGCTTTAACATCTGTCAGCTCCATTTAGTCAGTACTCTTGCTCCTCTGTCTCATCCACGCTGCAGAGCTCAAAAAAATCTGTGGCCCAGCACACTGATGCTTATCAGCGTGGTTCTGCTCATTATGTTTGACGCTACTGTACCCATTTCTTTTACTGCTGGGACATTTTTTACTGCTTTCAGACCTGGAATGACACCCCCCCTCACACAGGGTGGATGTCCGGATTCTCAGAAAATTGAGTTTAACACCCACGCTAACCTCAGCTGCACAAATATGCATTTCACAGGGGGCGTGCAACGCCTGCAAGCGACTCCCGGGCTGTGGCACTAGGCTGACAGACCCCTCCAAGGGGCTTGTCCAAGGTCATGATGCCCCAGGCCATGACATCAGGATGCGACATGCCTAGGGCCTCGATGTCCCGGACCATGGCATCAGGCTGGCCATCCTGTGGGGCATAAAAGGGGCCCAGGGCTGGATCTACCGCGTTGCCGAAGGGGCAGCGGCACGGCCGCAGAAAGACCGGTGGGAAAGGGTGGGGAGAGACGAAGAATAGGCACCACCAGCAGCGGAGAGTCCAAGCTGCCGGAGGGTCGGTATCGGGGCTAGGCAGCGATCAAGATACAGCCCGATCGCCCCTTCACCTCAGTTGAACCCGCCGGGAGCGCGGCTCGGCCCAAAGCAGCCAGAGAACAGCTCGGGTTGGCGGCGCCGTGGCAAGGCTCTTCCCCGGGCAGTGTGGGCACGGATCGGCCCGCCCCCCCCCTTCCCGGGGCCCCGCTCACCTCCCGGTGGTGCCAGACGCTGCGCAGCGCGGGCGGCCTCGGCCCGCGGCGCTTTAAGACCGGGGCGGGCGCGGTCACGTGGTGCGCTCCCGTTTCTGACATGGCGGCCGCGGGGGCGGGGCTGAGTGGCAGGGTCACGCGCGGCGCGGCGGGTGGGGCCAGGCAGGGGCGGTGGCGGCGGAAGATGGCGGGGTGCGGGTCTGGGCTGTGCTGCTGTTGCTGTTGCTGCGGCGAGCGGGAGAGCCGCACTCCCGAGGAGCTGGTACGGCTGTGGCCCCGCGCGTCCCTCGCCGCGCCCCAGCTGCGATGCCTGCCGGCCTCGGCGCTGCCCCGCTGCTGTGGCGGCTCTGGGGAGCGCCTGAGGGGGGGGGGTGAGCGGTGNTTGCTATGGTGCTGGGCCCAGTGCCTCCGCTCCAGGTGCCGGCGCTCCGGCCTTGCTCTTCAGGGCTCCGTACCGCCGTCTGCGATATCGGAGCGTCGGGCCGCGCTCAGCCCCGCGCCTCAGGGCTCGGCATCTCCAACCCGCTGCTGGCACTTCAGGGCCCACTGCTTCAGCCTGGCCCCGATCTCGCGACCCGGCAGCTCAGCCAAGCTCGGCCCTGTGCCTCGCCCGGCCCTCTCCTGTGCCGCGCGTTGTGCGCAGCATGGCTCAGCGTTTGCTTTGGCTGGGCCTCCTGTCCTGGCCCTGTGGCCGCTGCCTCAGCCTGCGCTGCTGCTGCTGCTCCTGCGGGCTGCAGCACCTCTTGAGCCGTCAGAGGGGACCGGCTCTGGCAGTGGCTCTCTCTCCAGCCGCCTCGGCTGGGGCAATACTGTCTGGCCAAGTTTCTTATCCTGTGCTTCCCTGTAACCTGTTGTTGTGAAGGAATGTGGGGTGCGAGTTTGATGCTCTGCTATGCTGTGGAACACTCCTGTATAGGAGTAATTCAATATATTCTTCCTAAGGGGCAGGCTTTAAGAGCAGTCCTTATGCTGCTGTCCCTAAATAAGTAGTAGTCTGGTGATCCATACTCGTGACTTCATCAACAAGAGTGGCACAAGCATTCTCTAATTTTGGCCTTGCTACCAACATTCATATGCACCTGTACATACGTTCATTGCTTGGATGATTTTTCTTTCCCATGTTTGTTTTACAGACAATCTTAGGAGAAACACAGGAGGAAGAGGATGAGATCCTTCCACGCAAAGACTATGAGGTGGGAAAGTAACTGAGAGCAGCTGAACTTGTGAAATTAATGCAAAAAGAGCTACAGGCAGATTTTGATCTGAGTTTGTAATACCACGGGGGCTTAAAATGTCAGATTGCATTGGCACCCACAGAAGTACCAAGAGCTGCGCTTGTGAAGAGCTCCTTCTCATTTCTATGCATTTCTGTATTAAAGCCCTGTGAGTAGAGCTTGAACATTTGTTGCTTAGGTCAGCCTCTTGCTGAGAAAATTAATTTTCAGAGTCTGCCGCATTGTTCTACCTTTTAAAAGTGAGATTTACAGGTTGTAGTGGTTCTGTCTCCTCGTGACCACTTATAGCTACCTGTAATGCCGTGGTGGCTCACAAGAAATCTTCCATCTGTCAGATTCTGCTTCATACAGGATTTTTTGGGGGTTTTACGTGTCCGTGTGATAGCCCTGAGCTATTTAGAGCTGCTGCCCTCAGCATGGGTGTCACCACCTCAGCCTGTTCCTGCTTAGCTTGAGAAAGTGAAGCTGATGTAGCTAGAAGCTAGTAGCACTTTGTGAGTATAACTGGCTAACTCTATATTGCTTTTAACTTCTTGCTGTGATAAGCTTAAGAATGGATGCTATTCATCTGTAAAGCAGTTGCTATCTAGTGCTCCTGTTGTAGTGAGAGGTCAAATACAGAGATGTTAAATCCTTTGCACTGTCAAACTGGAGACACATAGGGAAGTGAAGTCTCAATCTGTACAATGTGACTCTTAAAGTTGTCTTAATTATCTGTTGTCTTAGTTAGTTCCCTCAGCTTAGGCAGTGAAATTGCTCTTTTTTTCCACTTCCTGATTCTCATGGTCTGACCCTGCTGAAAACAGTTAAATAAAGTTGTTTCACTTTTTTTCTGCAGTTGTTTGCAAAACCTACTGGAGGATTAGTAATGGCTTGTGTAATCTTTAACAAGATCTTCTTTAGGTAGTGTTTTGCACAACCAGCAGTGGCTGATTCTCTTACATTGACCTCTTGGCATTCTTCCAGAGCTTGGATTATGATCGCTGTATCAATGACCCATACTTGGAAGTTTTGGAGAGTGTGGACAACAAGGTATAGCTTTGTTCTTTCTTTTTCATTAGCTTGAGTGCTAAAACTGTGGAAATAGACACGTTTGTGCAAAGAAGTTATGGGTATCCCATTATTGGAAGTGTTCAAGGTCAGGTTGGATGGGGCTTTGAGCAACTTGATCTAGTGACAGATGTCCTTGTTAACTGCAACAGGGCTGGACTAAATGGTCTTTGTAGGTCCCTTATAATCCATCCTGTGGTTATAAATACATTTCACTGCAGGGGGTTTTGTTTGGTTTTGTATATGAAAGGGATTCTGCATGTGTGCTTGGTTTCTCTGTGAAAAGAATGAAAATTTGTGGAGGTTATAGCTCCCAGCGTTTGTTCCCTTCCTCAGGTTGAAAGTGAGGGAGATGTTCGTCACTTTCAGTTCCTGTTTTCCGCTATTTTCAGGTAGCTGTTGTCACCATGATTTGTTGATTCATCACTCTAGTTGTAACTGAGCTGCAGAGCCCTAAACCACCTTCATCTGATCCCCTGCTCTATGTTGCTTTGACCTGGACTTTTTTATTAATCCTCTTCCTAAACAGAAAGCCCAGAGATATGAAGCAGTGAAGTGGGTGATGGTTTTTGCTATTGGAGTCTGCACAGGACTGGTAAGGGTTATGCTGTTTAGGGGATGAGGGAAATTCAGGAGACTAATTCAGAAGTCAGTTGGCAAGGAATAAAGAGGAGGGAACATTCTCTTTCATGAAGTAGAGAGGTTAGTAGCTGGAGTTGTCATTTGGGAATTACAGCATGTTTTTGCTAGATTGTTTTCTAAGAGACCTTTTTTCCTTCTAGAACTTGCTGTGCTTTCTTTGCTGAAGTATTTGCTAGCAAATCCTTTAATTCTGCATACAGGAGAACTTTTCCAAAGGGAGTACTTAATAATAACAAATGATGCCAATTTAAAGCTGAACTGGGGAGGTTTTTTGTGCTTGGCAGTACTAGTGTCACTGCATATGTTTTCTGGAGTGCTCAGAAATGAGCTCTGCTGCCTGTGCCTCAGTTAAACACCACCTTTCTTCTGTACCCAGAAAAATGCTACCAGATTAGTCCTCTGAAATGCATCGCTTCAGGATTAATTGCAGGCTGGATCTGTCCTGGGGAGGAGGAGGGGGGAGGCAATAAATCTGAGCTTCCAAAGTTACTTCAAACACAGCTTTTGCAAAGCTTCTTCATCTTCTGTCCTGCTGTGTGTACATAACTTCTAATAGGACTGCTAGAAGATGGTCTTTGTTGCTTGTATGCAGCAATTCCTGATGGCAGATCTCTTCTTTTTTCACAGGTGGGCCTCTTTGTGGACTTCTTCGTACAGCTCTTTACTCAGCTCAAGTTCCAAGTGGTACAAAGCTGTATCTTCCGTGCTGTGGGGGTTCCTGTTAGACTCAAGTGACCTTTTCCTTTCTGTTGACTTGTGTTGCTCTAAACAGCTGACTCTTAGACTTCTGCTATCAATCATGTTGCTGATTAATCAAGTTTTGCTTGTGTAGTTCAGCCCTTGAAACTAAAAAATGTTTCCAGGATCACGTGTGTAGGCAAGGCTGATTCCTGAAAGAATGCATGGTTTGCCTTCTGTGGAGCTCAGCCTTGAGTTCTGGAAAGGAAGGCTGGCTTCCTGATGGGTTGTCATCTACCCTGCTGAGGTAGGAAGCAAAGACTTTGCTTCTGGTGCAGAACCCTGAGACAGTACCAAATGATTGTGGATTGGTGGGCCCAGTGCTGTTGTTTTCCTTGACGGTCCCTGCAGCAGTGGAAGAATGCACTGAGAAAGGTTGTCTTGCGTTGTCCTTGCTGGAGCTGCTAGGCTTCAACCTGACCTTTGTTTTTCTTGCCAGTCTTCTGATCCTGATCCAGGTAAGACTTGGGTTCACTGCTGCACCTTACAGAGCCTCCCCTTCCTATCACATAGGTCCTGAGTGTGAAGTATCCTTGCAGGAGGCATTTTCTGCTCCAAAGCATGAAACCATCTTCCCACTATTGATTGATTTAACTAAGCAGGATCTCTTGGTCCCTTGTGAAACTCTCTGAAAAATTGTTGTTCAGCCATGAAATGAATGTAGTACAGCATTCATGTTTCTTCTCTGCAGCCTGTAGCAGCTGGATCAGGAATTCCTGAGATTAAATGCTACCTCAACGGGGTGAAGGTTCCAGGGGTTGTGCGCCTCCGGACGGTTGTATGCAAAGCTATGGGAGTGCTCTTCAGTGTGGCAGGAGGTAAGAAGGGCTGTGGTGTATTGCTGCTGGGGGAAAAATGCTGCTCCTGCTCTATGCAGGGCACAAAAGGCTTCTCCCACCTTTCCAGTAAAGTGATTTTGATGGGGTGGAGCAGAACCCTGAGTCCCGAATGCATATGTAGAATAGGAAAAGGACAGAAGGGTCAGGATTCTTGGGAAAACAGAGACTTTCTTGGGTGGGTTAATCAGAAGTCACTTTTTGTATCTCAGTACAAGAGAAAGACCTGAGAATTCTCCAGAAGTTGTATGGAGCAGCCTGGAGGAGGTTGTGTTCTGAGCAGCAGGGCAGAATGACTTGGACGGTTCAGAGTCCTTCTAACAGCTCTTTTTGAATGATTCCACACTCTGAGTGCAAAGTCTGTGCAAGTCTTCACAAACATTTTAGGGAGTCAAGGGGTTCAGCACCTTTCTTCACCTTGAGGAGAGAAGGAGTAGCTTCAGGCTTGACTCAGGGGACTGGCGTGGTGTGGGAGTGGTGAGCTGATCTCTCCTGGGGAGCAAGGGAGGGCTGTCAGGAGTGTGTTGCCCCATGAATCCTGTTTCTTCTAGGTCTCTTTGTCGGGAAGGAGGGTCCAATGATTCACAGTGGTGCTGTCGTGGGTGCAGGTTTGCCACAGGTTAGTGCTGGCCTGGGTGGTTGACCTGGTCACACCAACTGCTCTGTAAGAGTGCCGTGAGGAGTCAGTTTCTAAATCTTTCCTTTGTTTGTAGTTCCAGAGCATCTCTTTGAGGAAGATCCAGTTTAACTTTCCCTATTTCCGCAGCGACAGGTACTGTAAATACCGTAAATGGCAATGGTCTCTTACTTTGCAGAACCTAAGCACCTCCAGAGCGCTACTTTCCTAGACTGAGATTGTTTTCCTCTTCTCTTCAGGGACAAAAGAGATTTTGTATCTGCTGGAGCTGCTGCAGGGGTTGCAGCTGCCTTTGGAGCCCCAATTGGGGGCACTCTTTTCAGCTTGGAAGAAGGTTCCTCTTTCTGGAACCAGGGACTTACATGGAAAGTGGTGAGTAATCACTCTGTTTCCTTCTGTGAGAATTTATTGGGCTGGACCTTTGGGAAAGCTTGTCCATGCAGGCATCCAGGTTATCCTGTCTCCTCCTGAGCTCTCCTGGTATGAGGAAAATTTGCCTGCACTCTCAGTGCTGCAGAACTACTACAGTTCAAGAGCAGAGGGCAGTCTGGTACTGTCTGGGACAGTGATACAGCTCTGTAGGATTTAGTGTAACCTGGGAGAAAGGGCTTTTGTGGCTGGGCTCTCTGCAGTCTGATCCTTTGGGAGCAGACAGAGTAAGGCAGGTGCTGAATTTTTTTTCTGCTTTTCTCTGCCTTGGAAAGCTGTATTGCAGCAGTATCCTGTACCTTCTAGTTAACCATTTCTCTTCCTGTAGTGCTTGCTTTCCTGAAGGTGAAAGTATGTTAAAAATATATTTGATTTCTTGATGCTTCTGGAATTTCTCATGGCAAATGTCCTACTCTCTCAGCAATAAAAGGAGCCAGGGGATTTGCCAAGACAGCAGCTCTTTCTGAGCCAGTGAAAGCCTCAATTCCAACTCTAAACAAGCTATGTTAGTGCCTTGCGATTGATTTGCAGCTGCAGGTTGGCATATTTGACCCACACAAAAAAAAGAAGACTTTTGCTGGAAGAATTACTAGGTGAAATTCCAACCTTTTTGGTAGATTACTAGGTGAAATTCCAACCTTTTTGGTAGATTACTAGGTGAAATTCCAACCTTTTTGGTAGAAAGCCGAATCCGATAATTCTAGAAGTCCATTTTGGGACTTCTCATTTGCATCAGAGACTGGGTGCTAAACCTCAATGGAATTGTATCCCTAAAGCTTGAGAAGTCTCTGGAGTTTTCCTATCCTGGCATAAATCTCAAGAAGAGCTGACTCTGCCGATCTCAATTTGGAAGTCTTCTTCCTTTTTTTGTTACTTCCGCAGCTTTTCTGTTCCATGGCTGCCACCTTCACTTTGAATTTTTTCCGCTCTGGGATTCAGTTTGGAAGTTGGGGATCTTTCCAGCTCCCTGGGCTGCTGAACTTTGGGGAGTTTAAGGTAAGATTTAGTGCTGTTATTTTTCCCCTCCAATCTCTTGTCAGTTCAGTGTTTGTTTCTAGTTTTGTTTTCTGTACATGCCTGTGTTTCAGAGAAGGGTGTTTGGTATTCAGCTGCAATACATCGACAGCCTAAGACAGAATTGTTGCCCTTTGACCACAACTGCTCATAGTCTCCTGCTGTGGACACAGACCTCTTGGAAGGAAATGGCAGCAACTACTATAATGCTTATTTCTTTGCCTTTCTGCATGTAGTGCTCTGAATCTGATAAGAAATGCCATCTCTGGACTGCTGTGGACTTGGGCTTCTTCATTCTGATGGGGATTGTAGGAGGTCTTCTTGGAGCCACCTTCAACTGCCTGAACAAGAGACTTGCAAAGTACCGCATGCGGAATGTGCACCCCAAACCAAAGCTGGTCAGGTATTTGTGCAGGGATCTCTGATCTGTGTCCCAGAGCAATAGCATCCCCATGTAGAAGACCCAGGGAGTGGAGATGAAGGAAATCCCAGACCTGTTCTTTTCAAAATCACAAAATGAAGTTTCCATAGAACTTAAATGTCACTACCAGAAACCAAGTGTCACAGTCCCTGTGTTTTTTGGGTTTGCATTTGCTCTGGTGGTATGGGGAGGGCTACAAGCCCTGTTACAAGGGCTCAGAAGGGAGCTCTTTGTGGTAAAGGTTGTTGCTGAACAAACCAGAGCTTTCTGTCTGTGCAGTATTTTTGTTTTACCTTGTTCAAACAGACGTGGAAGGAATAGCTGGTCCCACTCTTTTTTTTAAATTATCTTGGTTAATTAAATTCACAACTGAGCTAATATCTGTGCTATTTAGAGAGAGGATTGCTGTGCACTTCTGGAGAATAGCTGTTGGTTTGCTCTAGATAATTCCTAAATAGGAAGCCTGGGTTTGGGGGGAATAAAAAGTGTGTTTTAGTAGTTAGAGAAGAGATGATGAGAGGCTGTATCAGCCTGTCCAACCCTGTCTAACCTTTTGCCCTGTAAGGACCTACAGAACATCATTTCCATGTGAACAGCCTCATCACTAAACCCTTCCCTGTGGCTTTTTGTATGTGACTGCTGGGTGTTCTGTGGGCAGAAATAGCTCCTTTTTGGGGCAGGTAATTTAAAAAGGGAGTTAGCACAGTTCCTAGCAACCAAGTCATAGTTCAGCTTGACCTGCAGAGTCCTCTCCTTCTGATGTTGATATCTAGTGACTGATGCTTCTTGAAGCGTTATCAAAGTCCTGTGCAAGGCTGGATCTGGGGTGCAGGGCTGAGTCTGGCTTGAATGTATGGTTTCTGTTATGTTGCAGGGTCTTGGAAAGCCTGCTTGTGTCCTTGACTACCACAGTCGTGGTCTTTGTAGCCTCCATGGTTCTGGGGGAATGTCGGCAGATGCCTTCCACCAGTCATAGTGGCAATGACACTCTGGACCTGCAGGTGAGGGATCTTTTGTGGCAGTTATATCTCCCCATCATGTCACCCTCCAAAGAAGCACATAATGAGCTTTTGATGGTATTCTGTACATAACAGAACTTCAGTGAAAGCCTGTGGACAACTGCAGGAGCTTAGACTAATAACGAAAGCTACCCTCTGTGCTTTTGTGCTTTGACAAAACAGCTCAGGCTGTGAACTGAGCAGCCCACTATGGCTGCAATCTCCATCTCAGCTGTTGCTGTTTGGTCTGAACTTCCCAAAGTGTGGGCTGGCAGCCCAATATAAGGGCTGCTCCCATTCTGCTGAAAGGCTAATATAGGAGAGAGTAGATTTCAACTACAATTTTCTGTGTCCTGCATTAGGGTATGTCAGAGGATGTGAATTCAAGCATCAAAACTTTTTTCTGTCCAAATGAAACGTACAATGACATGGCCACACTCTTCTTCAACCCCCAGGAGTCAGCCATCCTGCAACTCTTCCACCAAGATGGTGAGTAGCCAGGAGACAGTGCCTCATCCCATGCTCAGGCTTCAGAGTTCTGTCTTGCTTGAAACACCCTTGTCATAAGAACCACAGCACTTAAGAGCATCTTTAGGCCTTCCTGGCTCTGGGGGGTTGCTAGGGCAGCAGCTCAAAGCCTCCCATTCTTTTTCTCTCTCTTTTCACTTACTCATTGTCTTCATGTGTTTTTGGACTCAGAGACTCAGTAGCTGTTTGTGAGATGAGCCTGCTGTGAGCTGAGGGCTGGATGGTCCAAGACTGCTGTCCTTGTCCAACAAACTTGTGCTCCTTTAGTTAGTCTTGATTCTTCTTGTGTTGCAGGTACTTTCAGCCCAGTCACACTGTCCTTGTTCTTCCTTCTCTATTTCTTACTGTCCTGCTGGACATATGGGATCTCTGTGCCCAGTGGGCTTTTTGTGCCATCACTGCTTTGTGGGGCTGCCTTCGGACGCCTGGTCGCCAACCTCCTCAAAAGGTGCATTGAGTGTGTGTACGTGTGGGAGAGGTGGGCTCTGGCAGGTTCTCATCTCCAGGCTCTCTGCTTCCCTCTAGCTACATTGGCCTGGATCACATCTACTCGGGAACCTTTGCACTGATTGGAGCAGCAGCGTTCCTGGGCGGAGTGGTCCGCATGACAATTAGCCTGACTGTCATCCTTATTGAATCCACCAACGAGATCACCTATGGGCTCCCGATAATGATCACCCTCATGGTGAGTGCAGGCTCATAGCTCAGGTTTGCAGACTCCTTGAACATGGCCTGGCCCTGAATCTGTCTTCCTTCCAGGGCTGTGGTAAACCAAGAAGCCTTGCACTTGAAGCAACAACTCAGTATTCTACCCGTTTGCTCTGCAGGTAGCCAAATGGACAGGAGACTTTTTCAACAAAGGCATCTATGACATCCATGTGAACTTACGAGGAGTGCCTCTCCTAGAGTGGGAAACAGAGGTGGAAATGGATAAGTAAGGCTTTTCCTCTTGGCAGGGCTGTGGGTTGGAATTTGTGGTAGTGTTTTTGCTCAGAAAGGAGTACTGTAGTGCTGGGGGATGATGCCTCATCTCCAGGGAACCTGACTGCTCTGAGAGGAGCAGCTGTGAGGAAGGATTGCTGTGAGAGGAGTTTGGGGTATACATGGTAACAGGAAAGAGATGCTGGAGCCCTTTCTGAGGAGGGGGTGGTGGGTGGAGATTCAGGGAGCACATTTGTGAGGTTTGGCAAGGCCTCTGTGAAAGCCTTCCACTCAGCTTTGCGTCTTACAGAATTTCATCTTCCTGCCTCTCATCTCTTCTCAGTGCTGTTTAAACACTTTGTGTGAAGCAGTGGAACCTTTTTTCTTGGCTATCTGCATCGCCGATGTGATGCTATGTAGCATGTAGGTGATGTAGCAATCTTGGATTTCCATTTCCTCAGACTAAGAGCCAGTGACATCATGGAACCCAACCTGACATATGTCTACCCACACACCAGGATCCAGTCCCTTGTCAGCATCCTGCGCACAACAGTCCATCATGCCTTCCCTGTGGTGACTGAGAACCGGGGCAATGAGAGGGAGTTCATGAAGGGAAATCAACTGATCAGTAACAACATCAAATTCAAGGTAAAAGATCTGCTTGTCTGAGAAGCTGAAGGGAAAAGAGCTTTGTTCTGTAGGTGGAAGACCCTTCCTTTTGTTATCTAGGCTTTGTCAGTGCAGAATTCAGGTCACAGATCAGCCCCTACTTCAATACACATTTCTCAAGAATTCAGTTTCATTCCATCCTCTGGGTCAGGGTCAAGGCAGAAGAGTGGACTGTGTTCCTAGAGGGAATAGTTAGGAGGACTAAGACATGGAAAAAGCTTGGATTTGCCACCGAAGTACTGAACTCACCATTAGTATCAGGCAGTGCCTAAACGCTTGTCTCCTTTGTAGGAGGAGTGGCAGGGCAAATGCTTTAGTTTCTTGAGAAACTTCAATTGAAGGTCAGAACACATCATGAGCATGCTTGTGGGGTGCTTGTGCTCTAGCAAGAAAGGATGTCTGAGTTCCTACACTCCAGGCACTCTGTCCAAGGACAATACAGTCCTCTTGGCCACTGCAGGTAATGCAGCAGCGCTAAGGAACACCTTATCTGGTGGCATAAAGCTGTGATCAGATAGTTCCTAGTCTCTCTTGGGTACTGTTGAGCTGCTTAGTGAGTACCTGAAATTTCCTTGCTGTACCCAGAAGTCCAGCATCCTCACCCGAGCCGGGGAGCAGCGCAAGCGCAGTCAGTCCATGAAGTCCTACCCTTCAAGTGAGCTGCGGAACATGTGCGATGAGCACATAGCGACTGAGGAGCCACCAGAAAAGGAGGATCTGCTGCAGCAGATGCTAGAGAGAAGGTGAGCTCCTGGCAGGCACAATCACGCACAGCACCACGCTGCCATAGGTTGAGATGCATTGTGATGCTTCACACAATCCTTGTCATTCCTTAGATAGAGGAGACAGTGCTAGTATCTCAATTGTAGAAGTGTCCTGCTAGGTTTCAACAGCCAGTGCTGGGGTTCACACTTGTGATCAAGTCCTAGGTTTGATGGTGTCCAACCTTTTAACTTAAAATTTCCTTCAAACACCTAGCCAGAAGTATTTCCTGGAGCGGATGGAATACCTAGGGAGATGTCTGCAGAAAGTGATGCCTCCGTGCCTGCAAAATCCTGAGGGCTCTGCCGAGCTCATCTCTCCCAAGAGAAGAGCTAATGGCCTGGTGACATAATATTGATACCACCTTCCTGGCGACTGAGCTGAGTCACCAGGCTGTGTTGCAGCTGCTTCCATGCAGAAGCACAGTCAGTTTCTAACCCAGTGGTCGTGACTCTTGTGAGTGCAGTCCAGACCCTGACATTTTGCCAGATGCTTCAGATTTTGTTAGAATCTGAATAATCTGCCACTGAAAATTGCTTTAGTAGCAAGTGATTTGATACGGGAAATTAGGACGAGTGTCTCCATTCTGCTGCTGTTGTCATACTCTGCCCATGGTTATGGCTGCTAACCTCTCTCTGCTATTCTGTTTGGTGAAGAAGAAACTTTCTTGTCTCAAGCAAGAGTCCCTGACGTGTTCAGAAGGTTGCCAAGAGCTGAAATGGCTGTTGTTTTGGAGTCAGTTGTGTGTCTCTCCCTAAGTCTGTGTAACTCAGATCATGTTAAATCTGTCACAGGTACACTCCCTACCCCAACCTCTACCCTGATCAGTCTCCCAGTGAAGAGTGGACCATGGAGGAACGCTTCAGACCTTTGACCTTCCATGGCTTGATCTTGCGCTCACAGTTGGTCACCCTCCTTGTCAGGGGTGTTTGTTACTCTGAGAACCAGTCGGTGAGTATTCCTAATCAGGAATTAGAGCAGAGACATCCCTGCTGTCTTGACTGAGAGGGTTGGAAATGATATTTATGGGCTGCTGAAAAAAAAAAAATTGACTTTAGAGAATGCATCTGTGTTTGAAAAGCTGCAGACAGGTCATGTGAATCCCCCTTGCATCTCTAAAATAGACTTGGATTTCTGTTGAAATATCCCCAAAGAAAGAGAACAGCTACTGCTTGAAGAATAAACTAACAGGCTTATTTATTGCATAAAGGTGCAGGCCCTGTCACAACTGTAGAACAGAGAGCAGATATTAAATACAGAGCAACCAGCAGCCTGCTTTGTGTTTTTAGTGCTGCATGCCAGGGTCTTGCCGGGAGACTGTCAGTTCTCCACTGCGATCAGTGCGAGCATTTGTTTGAGGTCCATCTACCACAAGGCTGATGGTTGCTGCCCTCCAGTGTTGAGTGTAAGCCTGCGAGAGGCTGGAGAGCAGACCCCCTGCTCTGACTGAACCTCTGAGTGGGTTTAGGCTTTGCTGTGTTCTGAGATGAGCTGCTAGGAGTTCTGCAAAAGTTCTGTGTGGGCATGGGAGGAGAAGGAGATCTGGGTCAGCAGCTGGGAGACATGGTGTGCTGTGCTGCTTGCAGCCTGTGTCCCATCTGGGATGGTGACAGTGGCTGAGTGGGATTCGTGTCACCTGCAGAGTGCAAGTCAGCCTCGCCTGTCCCATGCCGAGATGTCCGAGGACTACCCTCGCTACCCAGACATCCACGACCTGGACCTCACCCTGTTGAACCCTCGCATGATAGTGGTAAGGGAGGCAGTGTCTGTTTCCCAATGTGTGTTTTAGGACTGGCTCAAGCCTGAGAGGATGTTTAAGCCCTCCCTTGGGTGTGGTGAGCAGCAACCTGTGCTCACGCAGTCACTCAGCCTTGTCTGCACGTGGAAATCCATCCTTATGCTTGCTCTGAGGTAACATCACACATGAGTGCTTGACATCCAGAATAAGACATTTCCTGTCTGGTTGAACATCCCTCTGGGTTAGACTCCTGCCTGAGAGACTGCACAGGCAGACTGCTGATACCTGTTGGGCATTTTGTGTGCTGGCAGCTCAGTCAGTGGCAGGCCTGTCATTCTCTGTGTGACAGGACTTTTGGTAGACCAAAGTGCTTTTTTAATGTACATTCTTATTTTCATGGACCTCCATTTATGCTGCCCAGATGCTTTCTGCATCGCTTAGGCTCTTAAGATTATGAGTTACTGTGTTCAAATAAACTGTGACAAATTCAGGTTCCTGAAGTAATCCAATATTCATGAGAAATAGAAGATGCCAAATGTCCAGAATCTTGTCAGTGCATGGGAGGAATTGTTGGTGCTGCTTGTTGGTGATTCCCAGAGCCTCTTGTAAATAATGTAGTTGTTTTTCTTTCCTAGGATGTCACCCCATACATGAACCCATCACCCTTTACTGTCTCTCCAAATACGCATGTGTCACAAGTCTTCAACCTGTTCAGGACAATGGGACTCAGACACTTACCGGTTGTGAACGCAGTTGGAGAGGTGAGTCCTTATCTCCACCTTGTCTGGGCTGTGTGAGGAGGCTCCACTGTGGTTTTTTTGCAGTGTTTTCCACCTTTGGGAAAACTTAAGATCTGTTTAAACATCAAACAAATGCTTTAAAGACATCAGAATGTGATATTCTTAAGGCCCTGAAGCATTGTTGGTTGCTGTGAGTGTTACCAACTTTTGTATTCAAGCTTGCTTTGCTTTCCTCGTGAGAGGCAGGACATGCAGTCTCTCTGCTGTCTCCAGTTGGCAGCAGGTGGAAACTCTTACTGTCTTGTAGCTGTTGAGAGGTCTTGAGCTCATCAGAAGCCACTAATCTGGCATCCACTTTGACAGCTTTGAGACCAAGAGCAGAATTTCCTGTGCGCTGGGACAGGAGGTTTTTCTGCTGGAAGGGAACTTGCATTCTGTTCCTACTCACAGCAACAGCAGCAAAGTAAATGAGTCTTTGAATGGTTTGTGCTTGATTTGCTGCTGTGTCTGCCACCCACAGTGCTCAGGAAGAGTCAGTAGGTGTCAGCAACTTCCTATGAGCATAAAGTGAACCTGTTTCCTGTAAGCCTGGGCTGGTCTGTCCCTGTGACACAGCAGTGCTTTTGCTGCCTCTTGGTGTCCCTAGTAACTATCCTGCAGAGCCTGTTGGTTGAAAACAAAGTTGTTGACTGACTCCATCTTTAGTACAAGATGTGATGCTCTTGCTGCTCTAGAGGGCAGCCTGGTTCTCAGCTCAGTCTGTAGAATAACTTAGGTGTTTGTCAGCTGTCATGTATGGGCTTGACTGTTTCCCCAGTGGGCTGCGAGTGGGTCCCACGTGTGACCTGCCAGATAGTGATGATCAGTGTGCAGTTACCACTGAGCTAGTATCTGCCATTTCTGTGTTTAGGTCTTTAGAGCTTCCTAGGATCTATCTGATAAGAGCTGTCTGCAGTTGTATCACTTGGCACAGCAGAAATGTCTCGAATGAAGCCACAAGATACAGCTTTGTTCCTTGCAGGTAGTTTTCACTTTCCAGAGAACTGGGTTACATCCCTGTGCTGTCCAGCATGGACAGAATTTCCCTTTCTAGGCAGGGCTAACACTGCTGTGTCCAGGTACCGTTAAGCTGTTTGGGTGTAGTTAAAGCAGGGTCTCTCCTATAGATGAGGGATGGGTGGTGTTTTGGTGAGATTTGAACTTGAACCCTCTCTGACTCAGCAGGAACTGCTTGCAGGTTCCCTCTTGAGGGACTGGCAACAACAGCAGCTCTGCCACACGCATCTCTTAGTAGCACATCTGTGACCCCAGTGCCTTTTTTCCTCTTTCTCTTTAAGATTGTTGGGATAATCACTCGTCACAACCTGACTCATGAGTTTCTGCAGGCAAGACTGAGACAGCACTATCGGACCATTTGATGCCCTGCCCCACTCTGGTGTGGCTGCCTCCCTGCTCCAGGCCTGCACACGCGCTCGCATTCTGCTTGGACCCCGCCAGGCCCAAGACTTGCCGTTTGGCTTCTCACATGCATATCAAGTCTGAGATGCTGGAGAACATCTTGCCAGCCAGAGAACTAGAAGAGCTGCCTGAGCCCAAGGGCTGTTGATTGGTCCCAGGCACTTGGTTTGACCACTCTTAATCCAGGTTTTTCCCTTTCCCTGTGCTCCAGTTATCTCTTTCATCAGAGGTTGTCCTGACACCATATATCTTCTGCTATTTGGTTTAGATTTGGTCTTTTTAAGTCGGAAAAAAGAACTATCTGGTTCCACTGTGTCCTGTGCAGGGAACCGTGCAGCATCTTTTTCCTACCCTCCGGTATGTTTCCCTTTTCCTCTTCCTCCCTTGTTCCTTGTTGCCTTATTTGTGTGAGAAGGAGGTTGCTGTCAAGGCTGAGAGGAGATAGTGAAGCTCGCAGTTATGCAAGAGCTGCTCTGGAAGGTGGCTTTCCTGAAAAGCAGTATTAAAGAAGCCAATTGTTTGGAAGCACACCGCTCTTTGCAGCTGCTCCCAGTTGTTCACGTTTTTCCACTTCGGCTTCATTTGCTTCTAATTTCTTTCCTTCTTTCGTGGGGAAGCATTCCTGCTGTGGTGGTTTTGACAGCAACTGACTCCTGAGAGCAGCTCAGGAGTTCACAGCAGTTCAAATGCAGTTACTGTTTAGGATTATAAATATTTAATACATTTGCAGAGCATTGCAGAGAAGGGAGATCTCTTTCCCTATTAACTGTTGCTCTTATCTTCTTGTGAGAGACCCTGCTAAGGCACTTTGTGGTACTCCACTTTGTCACTCCCATGACACTTCTGCATTTCTTGGCATTTGTAGGCACTTTGTCCTTGGACTGGTCCAACAGTGAGAGCCTGGGACACCTTTCCAGCTGGGATTAGAGGCCAGGGAGCCTTGTGTCAGCAGAGCACAGTGAAGTGTTGCTTCCCAGAGGCAAACAGAACCAATGCCCTGTCTGTGGGCTTGGTTGGATGATCTCTATGACATGAGAGGAGCTGGTGTAACTTCAGGCTGCTGTACAGGAGGGACACTTGGTGCTGATAACTAACAGACAGCATCTGCTGCAGGGTGATGAGTGGGCCTGTCTGTACTCTAAAAATACTTGGGATAATGTTTGCAACTGCCGGAGCCCGAGTATCTGTAAGGGTAAAATCAGCATTTAAGAGCCAGTTGCAGCCAGTTCACTGCTTTAGCAGGTACCATCCTGGCCAGCACCTGTATTGTTCCAGCAGGCACCTGCCGCCTTGAGTTTTGCATACAGATAACACTCTGTGGGAAGCCAGCATTGTGCCTCCAGGGCCTGTAGAGCTGATTGGCTTGATAAAGCACAGAGCATTCTCCCAGCCAAGAGACTGGGCCAAGTAACATGGGAAATGTATCCCAGACAAGCTTCTACACAGCGTGGGAGCACTCGAGTTAACCTGTTGTCTGCCATAAGGAGCCAGCTAGGTGAGAGCTGTGGCAGAAGGAAACCAGACATTGTGTTGTCTGAATTGAGGCTGAACCTTCATCTGGGCTGAAGATTTTCCCGAATAAGCCTGGAGGAGTGGTGCCCTTTCCATATATGTGTCAAAACACTAAACCTATTAAAACAGTCCCTTTGACTGTCTTGTGGAAGCTGGTTGTTCTAGGGTGTGACTCTGCAAACTCCTGGCTGCTGCTCCCTGCTACAGTGGGGATTAGGAGGCGGTTTTGTGCCCAGGTCACCAGCCGTGGTCTTGACGTAGGGCTCTTTAAGTCACTGGAACTCTTAGATGTTGGAGTCTTTGCAGTCAGGATAGTTTGTAGGCAGATGCATAATACTCTGGCTGTGCTTTCAGTACAACTGAGTCACAGAAGGCTCTTGAATTTTGTCCAGCAAATGAGAGAAAACTTGAACTTAAAGTGGTTCCTGAGGCCAAGTTTTAGGGTAGAATTTGTGCTTGTCATACAGTGCATGGCACAGGCCAGATGGAAAGTTTGTAGCAAAACTGTTTGTAAGCACTTAGGTTTTAATTTTTATTATTCTTCATTGACACCTGGAGACTCTCTTTTCACTTAGTCTTCTTTCCATCTGCTGTTGTCTTAAAGAGAGGAAAGGCAGATCTTGGTTTGCACTTGTACCATTTCCACAAAGGAAGGAGTGAGCTGTGGTACATGCAGTGGCAGCTGTTGCAGAGGAAACTGGGTGTGTCCCAGGACCCTTTGTAAACTCTGACCCCTCTCCAGGGCTGCTTGGGAAGTGACCTAGCTAAAGAGCAGGATTTGCCTTCCTTCTTTTCCCTTTCTTGCTTTGGAACGTGCAGAAACAGCTCTTGTCCTCTCCACCCGAATAGTTGAGCTGGGTTCTGACTGTCCTAGCTCCATTTTGAGATATGTAAGCTCTTAAACCTACAAGGATGAAGTCAAGGTGTTTTCCTCCAGCCATTGTCCATCCTGTGCCCTCAGCCTGGACCCTTTAGCTGGGGTAGCTTTGGCATGTTCCTTGGAGCATATGAGTAGACACTGGCTACTGCTCCTGACTTGCAAGTTCTTTCCTTGTAAGCAGAGTAAGGATGATTGTTCTCTCTGGATAGTCACTGCAGGTAGTTTTAAAATGCTTGAGGTCTTGCACTGTACTGTCCCACAAAACCTTTTACACACCCTGAAGCTGCACTGTAGGTTTGAAACATGCTTCTGGCAACCTGCCTTTCATTCAAAGGATTTGTCCTTGTGGAAGTTAGAGACCATGGGAATCCTGGTTTTCAGACCACTCTGCTGTGGAATTAGCAGTCCCATACTGTCAGAGCACCTGGCAGAACATCCTGTGTCTCTCCATGACAAATTTTTTTCCTTTTGCTCATGTTGAATGATTGCGTATGGAAGGTTCTTTCCCTTTCTGCACAAGAATAGGGCTCCTTAGATTGTTTGCCTTGAGCTGGTCATGTCCTGTTTTATTTCTGTACAGGAACTGCAGCAGTCTATTTTGCTGCAGGATGTCTTGTCATCACTACTGAGGCCTGGAGTTAGGCATTCCAGACAAGACAGGCTGGAAGGTCTTGTCAAGGTTTGTCTGAGCACCAGCTGCACTTCCCCAGAAGGCCGCTTGCCTTCAGCCTGCTGTCAGCACTGCCAGCTCTGCCTCTTACTCAAACATTTCAGCTGGTAAACACACCCCTTTCACTCCTTCACTCAAGATGTTTTGGGTGAGGGTGGTGGGTGACCCTGTCAGCCACTTCAAAGGAAGCTCTCAGCGTGCAGTCAATGTGTGTAACCTGCAGAAAGGGAAGGCCAAGCTCACCTGACCTTTGGAGACAGGACTGATGCAAAGGGGCCTGTGTTGGATCGTTCTTCTCACACTTAATTCCTTTCTTAAAACACTACCTGCTTCTTCTACTCTGGCTCTGGTTGCTTAGTGATTTACCAAGAAACTTACTCCTAACATAGGTGCCTGTAACCTTTTACTCAGAGCAACACTAAAGGAATAGTAACTAAGAACTGGATTAGTATTGGTGGCTGAAGTTAGGGGGGGGGGGGGGGCCTTCTCCCCTGCCTCGTGGTTTCCTGTGCAGTGTTTGTGGTTTGAATTGTTGACTTACTGTGAGCCATTCCAGTGGTAGCAGCTTCTCTTTCCATGTGTGTGTTTGCACTGGTTTTTGTTAAGAGATTATGTAAGCTAATTCCACGGTGTAGAGAAATTGTATTTTTTTTAAATTTGTATGAATATATTTTTATTTGAACAATGGCACTTGGGGGTTATTTTGTGTGACCATAACATGTCTGAGAGTAAAATGTTTGTGTCTCCTTCAGCACTTTGAAGGCCTTTTGATGTTTCTGGTGTTGTTTTATTTTTACCCTTTATTGTAATAAAACTATTAGAACATGGCAATGTCCAAGAGCGTGGTTTGAGATAGATGAAAGGCTCCTGGAGTGCACTGTGCACTCTGGTATTACAGGTGGCTTCTGCAGGGTGTGAAAAATCTTGGTTTCATCACTAGCTCCTATTTTGCTTGTAGCTATCTTTCCTGCCTTATCCTGTTATCTACCTTTAAAAAAAAAAACAACAAACCAAACCAAAAAAACAACACCAAACTTGTGACAGTTTTTGTTCATTCATCACATGCTTGCAGGCCAAAAATGTGTGTTAAGTACAGTCTTTGAACACTGTAGAAATACCTGACCCAAAAACTTGTTACCTTTCCATGTTTGTGCTGTTTTTCTGTACCAGGTAGCTGTGTGTACGGGATGCAGGGAGCAGCTTTTGGATGCACTCTGCCAGCCAGCAGCTTGACTGACTTCTACCCTTAGTCTCCTGCTTGGTGTAATGGGAGAGCCTGAAATAGATGAAAGCATGTCTTGGGAGGGCACAGCAGAACATCAGTGTTTGGGAGCTAACTTAAGTGCCACAATGGTCTTAAGTAAGCTGTACTCCTAGCAAGGAATTAGGGTGGCAGAGTCACTAGGAGAACAGAGCCAAAGGAGCTCTGCTCCAGCTCTGCTACTGCCTTCCATCATATACACAGTCATGTAGGACAGATGAGAGAAGCATTCCTAAAACTGGGGTGCATCACTGCCACTTCAGCCTAACAGTAAAGGTGGAAGTAAACTCTTCTGCCTGCCTTCTCACCTCCTGGCCCTGAAAAAAAAGTGATAGGAGAGGTATGTCTGTCCACGCTTATAGACACAGCCTGACAGTTTGCTGTACTGGCAACTTCCTCACAGCCAACTGGAGTGATGCTGTACCAGAAACTTGCTTGGAGCCTTTGTGAGCTTCAGAACTGCTTTGTGTGTCAGGATTAGACCTGGTGATTCCTGTTGCAGGGGCTGAAGGCTGGTGAGTTTTGTCTGAAGACCAGATCAAAACCAGCAGTGGTTCCAAGTAGGGTTTGTCTTGCATTTTGTCCCGGGTGAGAGAGAAGCTGTACCTTACATTCATGCTTAAAGCAACCAGCTTCATGTTTAGTTTAAAAGCCCTTTCTGCTCAGGTTTCCAGACTGATTAAATCCAGCCATGAGTCACAGTTCCCGTGCTTGTAGATTCTGTGTCGAGCAGAACTTAGAGTTGTCAGGTGATTTGTATTATGATTATTTCTGCTGGCAGGATACAAGCTGCCTACCTTAGCCTGTCTGTGCGCATCATGCAGCACACCCAGGAAGAACCGGAAGCTGATGGCTCTGAGCTTTGGGTCCGAGGGAGGATGGAGCTGCTCTTCTTGTCCAGGGTGCTGAAGCGCTTCCAGCCGTGGTGGGATGCAGGCACTGAAGCTTTTCAAAGGCAGCTTCTGAAAAAAACTGAAAAGGTTCGCTTATAACTGGAGTGAGCTGACAGTGAATTTCACCAGCACCTGGGGAGAGAGGTCTTTCAGGCTGAGGTTTAAACATTGAGGTTTAATGTCAGATGTCCCTTTCTCCAGGCTGTTTCAAAGCCACGGAGTTAAAAGCACAAGTGGTTGTATGGGGCATGAGTGGTTTAGCAGCATTTTAGTGATTGTTAAGTGCCTAGGAGTGGGAAACTGGACCCTGAATGCACCACTTGGAAGTGATGAACGTAGAAATTGTGCTGTGTTGAAGAGATTGTGACTGATGGAAAAGACAGGACAACCCTGAGCCTCTTGCTGATTCTCCCAGTAACTCCTTGATGGTTATACCAGGGAATATCCCTGCAGGTTGGCAGACTTTACACACTAATCTTATCTTTCTTTTGCTTCTTCCAAATTCCCTACATAGCAGCCCCAACTCTAGCTACCATCTCACTACCTTCTGTTTTCTTACCCATCCTGTGTTCTTACAATTCCTTCCTGCCTTTTTGTTTCACTCTGGTATTTTCCTTCTAACTGTGGGACTGATTTTGAGATCTCTTTATACTTGTAGTGGTGATGGGGATAAAACTCAAAGGACAAAGCCCACTAAAAGCTGGGGACTGGTGGCCAGCTGAAGATTCTATTTCAAAGTTATTTGTCTGTAGCAGCTGTCACTGGAGTGGAGTGTAGAAGCTGTCACTGAATGTCAGCTTCAGCAGAGTATGGTAGCACAGGGACATCTGCTGCAAGAAATCTTGGTTTGTTTCAAGATGTTTCACACCTCAGATGTGTGAAAAAAGCATCAGGAAAGATTCCTTTCCCCTTATCTCTCAGCAATGCCTCTGGACTTTTCCTTATTCAGTGTGAAAAAGGAGACAGTGTTGGGCAACAGGGTGCCAACTGCCTGGTAGGAGCTGTACCTCTGAGTGTGTGAGAGGCTCTGTGAGAGGCTGTTCTCAGCACAGCAGTTGCCAACAGACCTCCTGCTAAATTCAGGGCTGTGTGACCACAGTGCTGGTAAGGCTGGCTTGGGCATGGTGCCAGTGTACATCCTCTCTGAAGGGTTTCTGCCTGGGGTGACTGGGACCTTTATCAAGCAGATGTCAATCGGCAAAGGCCTTTGGGGGCCAAGTTTCAGGGAAAGTAAATCAAGCAAACTGGCTATAGCCAGATAGTTCTGCAGATTGGCACAGCTCCATGCCTCCTGCAGCAGCAGAGGATGTGTGCCCTGCACTTCATGTATGATTTCTTAGAGAGACAAAGCAGTGGTGACAGTTCCATCTGGCATTCTTGCCTGCAGACTGGGATTTCAGTCAAATATTCCTTCCACTGGGGAGCTGGAAAAGGGATATAGTGCAGTGTCTGAGAAGGGGAATCTCCAATCTAATTTGCAAACCCCACTCTAAGCAGACTGCTGCTTCAAACTGGGCTTATGCTTTACAGTGTGCTTGAGGCATGCTCATGTAATGACAGCAGAGTTCAGAAGATGAAAGCTGCTGAATTATGCACTGCCAGGCAGGGTTGCTGCCAGCAGCTCTTAGGAAGTATGAAGTCTGGCATTGCAGGAGGTGGCAAATGTCATTAGAGCTGGGTGGAGAGTGTTAGCCTGCTCCTTCTGTGATCCCACTGGGGTATTTCTTCCTTTGCACAAGGAGCACAATAGCACTTTGCTGCATCCTGTCTACTGTGTCTTGGGGGCGTTGATTAAGGTTTATAATGCACTCTGGTGCCTGACAGGGTGGAGGAGGGCAGTATTTCAGGACCGTGCTCCATGCTCAGTGCTGAATAGTTCCTTGGAACCTCCCCTGCGTTAACTGCTTTTGACATCAGCTCTTGCTTTGCAGTGATGGCTTTGGCCCAGAGGCATCCTGTGGTTAGATTGTTTCTGAATTGTCCACAATTACAAGCTGCACTGAATCCTTGTCCTGGGGCTTGCTCACAGCAATTGTGCAAAGCAAAGCTTTGAACTGCTTGGTTAGTTGTGCAGCCAGCAGCCTTTTTCCTGTTACTGACACATCACCAACCTTACCTTCCTCTAGAGGGAATTTCTCTTGGACCTTGGGCAGGTGTGAAAACGGATGGGTCAGTGGAGAATTGAAGATCAATGTGTCTTCAGTTTGCACCCTCATAAGAGCCTGGTGTGCTTGTTTGTCCTCCATTCCAATCCCATATTTTCTGCAAAGAAAGAACTCTACCTGGATTAGTTTCCAAAATTTACAGGCACAAAAGTGAATCCACTACAAACTTGAAGGAAGCAACCTCTCATGTAGACTAGAGCCTCTGCAGAGCTGGCTGCTGCTGAGAGAGAGCAGGTATACTGTGTCCTTTCATGGATATCATGTGCAGCTGTGCCAATGCACTGCAATGCCAGCAGTAGCAGAAGAAATAGAAGGCTACCAGCTTGGCACTTGAAGTGTATATGAGTTGACAGGGCTTTGATTCTTTGAGTCCAAGCTGCTACAGAGTAAGGTAGGGCATGAACATGTAATGTGTCCTGTGCTGTGGTAACTGCTTGTGTCTCTCTTCTTGCCCTGCTGTAGAGGTCAGCCTGCTGAGCTGGGGAGAACAGAGCTGTGGCGCTGGCCATTGTTCCTGCAGGGTCACCGTGTGTCTGCTTATCCTGTGAAACAAATCATGAACTAATTTGTTTGTGAGCTTGATCCAGGGTCCTTCACTCCTGCACCTACAGACTGAAATTCCTGGCCTCCTTGAAAGCAAGTTATGTTTTCTCTGTGCACCTTCTTGACCACAGTCTTTCTGCACCCTCTTTAGAAAGCAATGATTAGAGCTCTCGAGAGAGCTTTCAGGTGTCCTTGCCTTCTTCATAGGCACAGGGCTGCTTTTGGCCCTGTGCCTGTCTGGGGCAGGCTGTACCCAAAGCTCCCACAGCAGCAGTGGGGCTGTACCCTGCTCTCTCTGACCCAACTCCCACAGCAGCAGTGATAGCTTTGCTTGTCCTTGGAGTGATGCTCCTTGCTTGCAGAGCTGACCAGCACCAAGTTTCTCTTACTCAGCTTTTCCCAGGGCTTGTTTCTGTCTGCAGTCCTCTATTCTGACCCAGCTCTGAGATTCCCCTGAGGGAGCTTTACAGATCAGTGTGTTTATGGGAGCAGCAGTAAAAATCCAGCTGCAGAGATGCTTTGTTCCTAGATTGCCTGCTCTCAATTAGGTTCTCCCAGACCGCAGGGTCTATTAACATGCTGTCTGCAAGCCAATACAGACTTGTTCCACCGGGAACTGGCTTGCTGGCAATACTGGACCCACCTGGCTGTGGGTCAGGCAGTGCCAGCTCTTCTTGCCATTTTTAGCACATTCCACTGAACTCATTAGTGGCTTGTACCCTCAGGGGCTGACAGGGAGAGACAATTTATGGTGTCTATGCAAGTTTTGCTTGACTGGGTGAAATTCAGCTCCAGCAAAGGCTTTTATTGTTAGGGTGTAAGGATTGTTTTTACTTCCCTGCAGCACATGGGAAGTCAGGCTCTTGCCCATTGCTAATGTGGAGGGATCCACCTGGGTATCCCGCCTTGCTGCAGGGCTGTTTGGAAAGCCTGTTTGAGAAGATAAAGCCTCATTGTACCCACTAAGGCTCCCCAAAGAGTGATTTCACATCACCTTGATTTGTGAAAACACCTCTGAGTAAGTGCAGAATCACTGTGGCTTTTCACTGCAGAGCTGGCTCATGGTATCTGCTGTGAGCCTTAACCTGGGAGTTGTCTTCTGCCAAGGAAGCCTCTGTGGGCACTACTGCGCAGAGTATTTTCTCTTTGGATGGTGCTGCTGGAAGGAGAGGCTCTGATGTGATTTCTGTCACACTAGTTGTGGAGTAGATTCCCTCAGTACAGGCTCTTCTCACTTTGCTAGGGAAGTGTCCCAAGACCCAGTGTAGCAGGGACTTAAGCAGGTGGCTCTCAGAGGCTGTCAGCAGTGCAGGGAGGGTGGCATGTCAGAAATGTGATGTGTGACATAAGTGGTACAGCAGCCTGAGCTGTAAGCAGGCATGTGCAGGAGTGGTGTGCCCTTCAGCACTCAGACTGAGGGTTCTGCTGTAGCTGTGGCTCCTGAGAGCTGTTTTCAGCAACTGTTGTGCCTCACTGTAGCCTACCCTGACCAATGTAATTTCTGTCCCTGTGTGCATTAATAAAGACAGAATTAGACCCCAGCAGCTGAGTCTGTCCTGGTGCTACTGTATTCTTAGGAACTCATGGATGTTGAGCATGAGACCCAAGCTCAGATGCTGAAAGTAATGCCATTTCTAGCAGCATGTGCAATCACAGGACAGTTGTGTCGAGCCTGGGCTCTGTGCCGTTGCCGGGGCTGAATCCAAGCTGTTTGGTCCTTGGGTTGCTAACTGAATGCAGTCTTGGCACTAGAATCCTGCTTAGTGGAGCAGAGAGTGTGGGTTGGGCCAAATTCAGGCCACAGGTGTGAAGTCTAACTACAAAGGCTTAAAGAAAACCTTTGTCAGACTTGCAGTGCTTCCTTTAGCTGTGTTTAGAACAGCTTTATGCCGTTCCCAGGAAGCGATAAATGTTATGTGCAAGCTGTTCTGGGGCTGGAGTTGATCCCACCTGGCCTCACATGGCCGTGAGAGGGGATTCGAGCCCATTGTGGATCCACCAACAAACACTGGGGAGCAGCGCCTCAGCCCCTTGCAGAGGGAGACAAGACACAGTCAAAGATGTATCTTTATGTTGATGCTTGTAACCTTTATTTGGTCAGTGCATACACAATGAATTCCCTTTCCTCCCTCTGGTTATCTTGAAACTTGTGGAGTGTTATGGTTTTTCTTACTTATTTTCATACTCATTTTGCTTATGTGAGGGCTTTGTGGCAGCTCCCTTGACTATACCAGCAGGACTCTCTTGTTACTGACACCCTGCCTATAGGAGGACTCAGGAGGTCTTTCAAAGTTGAGCAAGCTTTTTTATTTTTTCCTTGCTACTACTTTGTTATGGTTTCTAAGTACAGAGGGAAAAAAATGTAGTGAAAAACTAATTTTTCTTCCTACCAAGTTCATACTTTCTCCATTTTGTGTAAGATCCAGCCAGAGTACCAATAAAACATAATTTTGGCTTTAGGAAAATACAAGAAATTTTAATGCAACAGACAGGAGAGAGGTCCAGCAGAGATGTCTAACGTGTTAGTTTTATTTAAAGATGCTCTCTTGGTGCTAGAGTAAGAAATGTTCTAAAAAAAAAAAACCAAACCAAAAACCAACAACAGTTTTTTTTTGTTTTTTTTTTTTTAAATAAATAAATAGAAATAGGAATCACTTTCTGGTGAAGAGCTTAGAAAGCAACTGGCTTTCGTCTTGGGAGGAACAGGTACTGTAAAGCATTCTTCAGAGTAGGGCATAGGGAGGTTGTCCTAGTAGTTACTCCTGGAACCTGCAAAGCCAAAGGTGAAATAACTGTCACTAGAGTCGGTTGCTCTCTCAGTATATGTCACCAGCAGTATTTCTCCCTGCCAAATCAATAGGCACTACAGTTCTTTAAAAAACCCCAATGCTAGTATCAATATTAGGCTACAATGAATTCCTTTCTCAGACTGTGTCTTAATAAAGACTTAAATAGAACCTGCTGCTCCCTCCTCTCAGGACACAGCCGCGGTCTGCCCAGGCAAGACTCACCGTTGCAACCCATTCCGCTCACGGAGCCGATTCTGTCAATTCTCCTCCCAAAGCAGCCAGAATCTCTCATCATCCTGGGCACCTGCAGACCCCTCAGCCTCTTGAGGAAGGGGTTCCTGGAGGACAGAGGGGTGCTGGGTGCTAGCCTGGGTTCAGCCTTCTGGTCATCACTGTCATCCGTGAGTTCTGGGAGGATCTCCTCCTGGGTTTTGGGGTTTTGCAGATCAGGGTTGGACTCCAGGGCTTCAATCATTGCAAACTTATCCTCCAGTCTCTCCAGCAGAGCCTACAAGAGAAGGATTCATTTCATGATACTCCCAGTTTCGTGGTTATTTGCCAGTTCTTCCAGTCATTTCCTATTCTGCATTCATCAATGATCCAATAGCCAGCCTTAGGGAGGCTGTCAGCTTGAATCCCACAGTCGCCAGGATATAAATATAAATATATCCCTGTTCACATTCATTCTGGCTATGGGTAGCTCTAGCTGAGAGATGAAGCTGCTTTGCCACCAAAGTATATCTTACTGTCAAAGAGCTCTTGGCAGAGAAAAAACCTGAGGTCTGAGCTGCACAGAGAGCTCCTGCTCAACCTGCCATGGTGCACAGTCTCCAAATGCTGCTGGGTTGGTAGTTCTCAGAAGTCAGCTGCAATGGCATTTACCAGCACTTGGCTTTTTCTTCTTTTTATTTAATTTTTTGGTAAGCTAAGACTGTAGGCCCTGGGTACTTTAATGGGTATCACTTGGAGAAGTTCTTGGTGTTTTTATTAATTTCTGTCCCAGGAGCGTTGCTCCTTAAAGGAGCAGACATCTCCCTGCAAGTGCCTGTGTGCTGAGTTTAGATCTGCTCTGGGGCTTCTTCCTGGGTACCATTCTCTTTAATTTTTGTCTCATCTGACTGGATCAGTTAACCTCCTCAAGGACAGCTCAGTCAGTTTAAAGAACCTAGTTGTCCAGCTCTAGAAGGAGAGTGAGGAGGACTGAACTTTATGATTTTCTTGACAGTGGAGACATTTGGAAGCTGCTCTTCTCAGCTAGCTGCTGGAGACAGCCTAGAGACATGGAACTGTTTTAATTTAGGCTGATACTGAACTCACCATCTTAGCTTGTTCTCAGGGTCTGAGGCAGGGAGGAGCTGGTCACTGGTACCAGTCCAGAGAAAGATTTGAGTTTTCAGACTTCATCTTGCAAAACGGAATCTTTAGCTTTTATTGCGCTGTAGCAATTGATTTCTTTTCTCCCTCAGTCATTAAAATACAGAACTGGTAATTGCACAGCTCTGGAAGCATTTCTGGATGATCCACATTAAATGACCATGCTATTCCCCTGGCATCTTTCCTGAAAGTTGGGCTTTGTCTGCTCCACTTTGCCTCCTCATCTGCCATCCACACACAACCAGTTCTGTTAAATCCCCAGAGCTAGAGCCCTGTGGCTGTCCTGCTTCCCTGTCCTGCTATTTTCTGGAATAAGCAGAAGCCCACCTGAAACTTTTCTACTTGTCCTTATAGAGTTACTGCGATGATTTTTTTTTTTCCCCCCTCTTTGGGACTTTGCTCCCAGGAAATTTAAGAGAAAAATAACTGAACCCCCAAACTAGACATTCTACAACATCAGAATTTTGTTTCCCACTGCTACCCAAGAGCTCGAGTGAACACAGCACTGGAGAATATTTCTGTGCAGAACTTCTCTGAACCCCCATGAGCATGATCTGAACTGAGATGCTGTTGCCCAGCAAGCGATCGCTGATGTGCTTATCCCATCACAAGAGAGAAGGCAAACCCACTGCCTCGCCTTCTGCTAAGCACCCCAAAAGCTTAATCTTGCAAAACAAGAGAATCCTCACCTCCATGCTGGCCAGTTCTTTGGCAGGGCTGAGGCTGTAGATGGGGTTGGCTCTGCTGGACTGCAGTTGGATGAGCAGCAGCAAGAGGAAGCCACAGGAAAAGGAGCCCTTAGTGTCCATGGTGCTGGGTTCGTTTGGAATAGGGAAGTTGAAGCTGTTCTTTCTGAGGTGTCTCTTCAGGTCTCTCTCTCCCTTGTCCTGTCCCCTCTCTTCTGAAGCTTGTCTTTTATACTCTTTGGGTGTGATCTCTGCTTCCTAGGTTATCAGTGGATTTATCTGGGGCACATTCCAGTCCCACTGCAGGCACGCAGTTCTGTCAGGGGAAGATTCCCTTTATTAGCTGTCATTAGGCAGCAGCTGCTGTTGCTGAGGAATGTATGTCACAAGTCAGTGATTTCATGTCACTCCCCCTCCTCTTGATACCAGGCGCTGTGATTACATAGTCCAGTTGGAAATTCTTAGCGGTTTTCTTTCAAGAGACCCCAGTGGTCAGATTTACAGAGATGGGAAACAACCCTCAAACTGCTCTAAACTCTGCTTGGCTCAAAGCTTTCCATAGGGAAATTACTTTTTCATGGTAAACAACAGGCTTTTCAGATGAGTATTTAGTGGAGGGTGAAGGCTGAAGATAACTCTGCTTTTAGGACACCCACAGTGTTGTGCAAACTTTCCTTCTATATATGGAAAAGCCAGAGCCACCGCATGCCACGGAGTGCGTCGGAAACCCCAGGTTTGGGCCACTTCTCTTTTGCCATTGCTGTTGAGGTGACATCACTGTTGGGACTTTCTGTGTTGCCAAGACCCGAGGCACCTCAACCCTCCCCTCCACACAGACCATAACTCCTAGACTGGCTCTGCAGGGACACCGAGTGCCTCCAGTCCCCCCCGCCACTGACTTTGGCACCACCGGCAAACTCTTACTCTTGATTAAAAGCTGAACATTTAAATCAGTGGGAGTTCTTTAAACAGACATGGTGAGGCTGGACCCTATAGAAATTACATTTAAAGAAGAGATGGTCAGATGCAGGAGTAACCTTCTTGTACCATCATGCAAGAAAAAGCAGCTTGCTAGACTTTAGATAGATGACTTTTGGCGGTGTTCAGCAAAGGTATCGGAACGTGGCCCCTGGGAAGAATGAGTGAGTTTGTGTCTCATGCCTTTTGGGAGAGGTTAAAATTAAATGTTGTAGTTTGGTGTATTAAAAACAAAAAGTACTTCTTTATTTCACTGAGACCTGAAGCTTTCAACATCAGCTAAAAACTGCCTGTGCTTGAATGAGAAATTAGAGACTTGCAGATGTGCTTTAAATTCCTCTTCCAGAGTTGTCTGTGTGTAGAATGCAACTAAAAATTCATCCTGAGGTAGAGTCTGACTTAGGAAGAGAATTTGCTCTTCCTGCCTTTTCCTAATGTTTATAGTTATCCTAAATTGAAACAATGATTAATGTAGGAACAACTCAAAACTATGAGTCTAGCAAGAATTTGTTGATTTTGCATGCAAATGTAGATCTCGAAAGAATCTCCTGAGCACAGGTTCGGAATGGTAACGGGACGATAAAATATTTCAAATGTCTTAACATGATGTTTGTGTACAAACATGTGCACACACTGCTCACATGATCAGCTACCAAAATTACACTAGAGGGGACGTGCTCAAGGTTGTGAAGGCAAGTTCAAATGCTACTTTTTCCTAATATAGCCCCGAGTCAGCCCAACTGGGTCTCTGTTCCGCTTCGTTCCCGGAGCACACTCTGTTTGCCCCCAGTGCTTGCTTTTTTGTTTTATCAGTATGTGGAGGCAGTGCTTGGGTTGGTTTTTCTTTTTTATGGGTTTGGGTTTTTGTTTGTTTTTTTCATTATTTTGTGTCCCAACACATTCTCAATTTGTGCTATTAACTAAAGTCCTTTGTTTTTTGGTTTTTTTGTTTTTAATTACTACTCCATGTTGCAGTGTCTGATTAATTGACTAATTAGTTATAAGTATTCTCTTACTGCTGCTCCTGTGTGTCTGTTTGTGGCAGGCTGTAACTTTGTTTTGTAAACAGATGTTAGAGAAGACAAAGCTGAATTATTCATCAGTATTGAGCATCTAGACTAAGATAAGTGGGATCTGTTATTGTTTTATTGTTTTCTTCTCTTCATCTCCCCCTCCCACTCACTAAGTATTCTCTAGTGCTGTAGCTGCCTCTGACCTTTACTAGAGAACTCAGCACCTCTGTAAAGCAACCCCTGGGGCACAAACCCAGCAGCAAGAAACCAAGGAACACAATATCAGTCAGAAGTGTGAAACAGTCCAATATTCCAGGTTGTATTTAACAACCCAGAGCCAGAGATAATATTTTCTTTTACTGGCTTGTTCCTTTACAGCATCCCATACTGCACTGCAGATAAATGAGATGTAAGGGCCCAACTTCAACCTTGACAACACTTTTCTAGGACTGATTTCTGTGTGCTATATATGGAATTATGTAGAGGGGACAAAGTTGCTGACTGTCACAGAAGCTATTGGATTTTCAGAGCCAAATCCTGCCCTCTATTATCCACTTTGAAGTCCTGCCAAAGTAAATGGAGTGTAAAATGTCAGAACTCGGCTCATCATTGTTGAAGCTATAAAACTCACTTGTTTGTGTGCTTGTGGTATCTCAGTATCATCACCCTGGCAACATTAACATGGACTTCAGGCTTTATATCCTAGCAATGGATAGTCAAGAGCCAGCCATTGCCCATACTCAGCTGGCCCCTTGCCTGGTCAAACCCTTATTGGGAGTCTCAATGGGGCAGGAAGTTCTTAGCAAAAGCATACTGTGGCTGGTTTTAGGGCTGGGAAGTGAGCACATTACTCCAGCATCCAGGGTACAGAATAGGAGGTGTGGGGACATGAGAAAGCAGCAGTCAGAGCCAAGAGGGGGAGCAATGGTGCTACTGGCTGTTCATGTGTGAATCCCTGTGAGGAAGAGGATAGTCCAGGGGCAGAGCTCAGCTGAGGATGGCACTGCCTTTCCCCAGCAGGATGGTGTGATGTCCTCGATTTTCAGCCCTGTAAGGCTAAGGACTGTCAGCCTAGGGGCTGGTGTCACATGGATGTCTTCTGCTGGTACATGTGTGCCAAGAGATGCCCTTACCTGATGCACATCCTGCCAGTGATGTCCATTCTCCTATTACTGTTTGCAGCTGAAGAGTAATACAGTGTGAGTTGATGGTGCAGAGCCTTTGTAGTCCTGTTCTGAGGACAGGGATGGATTTGGATTCCTTTCATTTCCCAGAAATTAAACCCTTTGACAGGGTCATGCCATACTCCACTCAGGCTCTCTTTCCCTGCCTCACAATTTAGTTAAACAAAGACGGACATGAAGAGATGAGGCCATCAGTGCAGGAAACAAAAGGGAAATGGAATGATGTCCAGTGCAGGGCATGTGGCACCACCATCACAGAACAGGTCCTAGTGCAGTTAGTTAAGGAGGAGGAAACTTGCTTACATCCCAAGCAGAAATTGTCATCTCTCTGATCAGCCATATTGTCTCTGGGATGTGGTTGCCCCTTCCTTTGCTGGGCTGTCAAGGCTCGCTGCATGCAGCATGGGCCCTGCTTCTCTTAGCTCTTTAGAGCAGGGTTTAGAGCTCAGGCAATACCTGCAGCCCTTCTGCCTCTTTGAGGGCTCCCTGCACTGCAGAGCCGGGTCTGAAGAGATCAGAAGGGGCTTTGCACAGAACCCAGGCAGAGGAGAGAGAGTTATCAGAGCATCACAGAATGTTAGGGGTTGGAAGTGGCCTCTGGAGATCATCCAGACTCCTGCCAAAGCAGGGTCACCTAGAGCAAGTTTCACAGGGTGGTCTCCAGGTAGGTTGGAATGACTCCAGAGATGGAGACTGTACCTCTCTGGGCAGCCTATTCCAATTCCTTCACCACCCTCAACGTGAAAAAAATCCTCCTCATGTTTGGATGGAACTTCCTATATTCAAGTTTGTGCCCATTACCTCTTATCCTGTCACTTGACATCACTGAAAAGAACCCAGCCCCATCCTCCTGGTAGCCACCCTTTAAGTATCTATCAGCACTGCTAAGGTCGCCCTCAGTGTTCTCCGGGCTCGAAAGCTCCCGGGCAGCCAGGTTCTCTTCACGAGAGATGTCCGAGTCCCCTACTCATCTTCAGAGTCCTTTGATAGGTCCTCTCAAGCAGTTCCCCGTCCTTGAAGTGCTGAGTCCGGAACTGGACACAGAGACTCGCTGAAGTCGACTGGCAGGAGCCCAGCGAGCGTGCAGCGCCCCGGGCCCGGGCAGGGGGAGGCCGAGCCGCGGGAAGGGAGCCCCGGGCAGGCGGCGGGAGCCCTGCGGGGCCAGCGCTCGGTGTGGCGGGGCCTGGCGTCTGTCCCGGGTCCTGAACACCCTCAGCCCTCTGTCCGCAGCCTTACCCCTTCGGCTCCTGCCCAATGTACTTTCAAAGCCGTGCAGCCCTTCGGTCCTTAGCGGCACCCCATGGCGTCCGCCGCGACACCAGCACATAGTCCCCGGCACAGGCGTGCGGGACGTTGCCTGCAGTTAACCCCAAGCCCGCCCCCGGGAATGTTCACATCGAGCTGTGGGCAAGCCACGGGGAAAGGCATCCCAGCTCACTGCTGCGGTCCCACAGCTGGCATCGCTGCCTGGTGAGCAGCGTGGAGGGTCGCTGCGCTGGTCGCTGGAGGGATGCAGCCCTCCTGCTGCTGCCGCCCTCCAAAAGGACTTGTCCAGACCGCGAGGGACACTGGCCAGAGACCTGACTGAGCTCTTAAGGCGGAGGGAGAGAAACATTGGGGAAAGGGTTTATGTGTCTTCTGACCGTGCGCCGTGTGACCGAACCCCCCCCCCCAGAGAAGGCAAGGAAGGCTTTGTACAAAAGTTTATTCGCCATCCCCCGCGGAGGTCCCAGGGGAGCCTGGCGGCTGTACGCTGGCTTGGAACCTCGGGAAGCGCCTGGGACCCCGTCCTGGCTTCAGCTTCTCCGTCTCTTCCAGAAACCTGAGAGAGAGAAGAGCAGGGAGCTACTGGGACAGCCGTTCCGGGGCTTTCAGCCGGGGACAGCGGCAGCCCGGCCCTGCCTTCCGTAGCTTCCCCGCGCCGCGGGCAGCCGCCGACTCCCGTCGCGACCTACGGGCTTTGTACTGGTTGCATCCCAGCCCCGTCTGCGCTCCGATCCTCTCCATCCTGGTCCCAAAGCAACCGGAGAAGTGCCTCCGTCTGTAGGGGGAGAGAAGGAGACCCTTCCACGGGCTCTGCCCTTCCATCGGCTGGGCAGGGCTGAGCGCCGGCAGCGGAGCACCCAGCGAGCCGCTCTCCAGCGCCGGCAGCTCCCACTCGGAGCTACTGTCGTCAGCCCCGGTCACCGGCTCCTCTTCCAGGCCCAGTTCCCCTTCCTCCTCCCGGAGCTGCTCCAGCGCCTCCAGGAGGTCCTGGAAAGGAGGAGAGGGGAGGTACGAAGGGCAGGGTGAGCCCCGCTCCTGCCTGCTGAGCCCCGGGAGCCCCGGCCCTGGCCCCGGTACCGGTACCTGCAGGGACCGCAGCTCGGCACTGTGTTGGCCGCCGACCGGCTGCGAACCTGCCCAGAGCAGGAGGAGCAGCAGCGAGGCCCCGCAGCAGAAAGCCGGG
>VWZE01024406.1:1949288-1990945 GCA_013396675.1 Eubucco bourcierii
TATCCTATCCTATCCTATCCTATCCTATCCTATCCTATCCTATCCCGGCTCGGCCCCGTGTCGCTGCTTTGGACACCTTTCCTTATATTGCCGCTCTCTGCCCGGAGGGAACTCAGCTGCTTTCTGCCAGATCCCCGCAGGAGCCGCAGTGCCGCACTCTACCCCTAGGCTTTGATAAGAGAACTGGTTACAACTGGCCCCACGGGTGACCAGGAGANTCTCCTTCCCTGCCGGCGTCACTCATTCAGTGATTTCCTCCCCGCCTCGTCGCTGTTAGGTAGAGCTTGATGCAGTGAGAGGACCTTACTCTTTCTAACTGCCTTGCCTCACATCTGCAGATACACGAGAGCTGTGGGCTGGCCCAGGCAGGGGTTTGATTTCCCCTCCGAGAGGATGAAGGATAGGTCATTTCTCCTACTTGGGGGAAAGAAGTGTCTGTGTGTGTGGAGGGAATTAGTTTTTTTCTGCTGGCAGCAGCAGCTCCCAGCAGCATGTTCTTCTCGGTGTGCATGCTGTGTGAATAGGATGTCCTGAGATTTGAGGTTAGGAGATTTTCCTTCCTTACAAGTTCAGGTGATGATGGTTCTTGACTTCTGGCATTGTCTGCAAACCCTCCCCTCTGTAGCTAAAAGACTCTTAATTATTTACTGGCCTAGGTTTGCCCTGAGCACTGGTAGAGCTGACCACTGCTGTAAACATCACTTGCTCTCAGCCATTCTTGGGCTGCAGCCACTACCCTCTCCTCATATCCCACCACCTTTCCCAGAAATGATGGTGTACTCTGTCCTCTACAGCCCAGGTTAGAGTGAGGAATGCCTATGGAATAAATGTTCTTTGCAAAATGCCATGGAGCCTTGTCCAAAGAAAAGGGTTTTGTAGAGATTTAAGCTCCCAAGATAAAAGTCTGAATTACCAATTTGGTGATTGTAACTACAGCCTGTTCATATAAAACTTTCTCTTATCTTGCCTCAGAGCTTTACAGCAGTTTCTTATTAACTTCCAGTAAAACTTTCAGCATCTCTCCTGTGTGAGTGGTGAAATTCAACTATAAATGAGTACAATTTCCACTGATCCTGAGGTGCAAACCAAGATGACCCTGTTAGATCCTTACAGAATGAAAGGCAGAGCCAGGATATCCAGTGGGCACAGCAGCAGACAGACTCCTTTCAATCATTCTCCGGTGAAGGTTAAAGCAATTACACTAAGTCTCTGCCTTCTGGCCTCCTTTTCTTAGCCAGTACACTCAAAAATCTGATTTCACTTGGGATGTGGTGATTTCTGCTTGGGTCTTTGCTTCAGGAGTTGTCCTGTGGCTCACTAAATCCTTTCCTCTGAGTTTTGAGGGGTTTGAAGCAAGGTATTTTGGACTTACCACTACTACATGCTGTATTAAAACCCCCCAGCAATATACACTATGGTTTTACATCCCATTCCCCCATTTTCTTGTCCTTCTGTTCCCCAGATCCACCTACAGCTGACATAATTTATCTTAGATGGGAAGCAAACCTACAACATCAGCTGGTGTGGGACCAGGATCTCCACACCCAGCAGTCTTAACAATTGGCAAATGGTTTTGTTGAAAGCATTGCAGCAAAGAAGAATCTGGCAGAGACATGAGTTAGGGAGCAGGAACGAAGGAAGCTCACACCAGGTGGGAGTGTTTTGTTGATACAGAATTAGAGCAGATAGCTGAGGTGAGGGTATGCATCATCCTCAGTTTTGTGTGTAGTAAAGACAGACAGGAAAGGCATAAAGCAGTGAGTGTGCAGGGTCTGTGTGATCAGCACAGGAAAGAAAGACAACTAAAGCTCTCTAACAACAAACTGAACAGACTTGAGGCTTGGCTGAGACAGAGTTCCCATTGCTGCCTAACATCCCTCACGATTTTTGGAAGGTAGCTGTATGCTTCTGCCTGGGCAGGGGTAGTTCTACTGCAGGCTTCTCTCCTCGGCAGCTTCTGGTATCCTGGTCTGTAAATTCATGCACCGCTGCTTAGTGGAGATGGAAATGACACAGCCAGAGATGAGCTTCCCCACCTGACTGGCGCGTTCACTTCAAAGGTTAGCTTTGATTATTTAAATGCTAATAGAATTCAGCAAATTACCTCAAGTACAAACACCTGGCGTCAGTCCTAGGCATCTAATTACAGAGCCTTTTATGTGAAAGAAACTGTTCTTGCTTTCTGAAGATGTTCACACAAAATGCCAGGTGATGGGATGGCACATTACCAGCTCAGCCTCTGTGGAACTGGAGCTCTTATCTGTTCCTTATTCGTCTTCTCTAGGATTCTGTTCACAAGTGTTCACAGCTCAATCTTCAGCCTCCCCTGCCCTCTGTTATTTTACCCACAAATAATTTCAATGATCCACGGTTTGTGTTAGTGTAGCTGAGCTTGGAAGCAGACTGAGTGTGTTCAGGAAATAAACTTCTTCATTGGACTTCCAGGAAAATTTCAACATCAGGTAGCTTCTGTGCCTGTGAAAATGTGCCTGCTCCTGATGTTACTGACAGCTCAGAACAAGATATCAGACCCAGGATTATTAAGGAGGAGGCTGTAACTTTCCCATTCACACCAGCTGTCACAGGATACTAGACCCTGATTGTTTGAGCCCCTAATGCCCCTAAACTGTGTGGATTAACCTTTCCACCATACAGGCTGCACCTGGGCCAGCCCCAGGGCTAGCATACCTGAGGAGGGTCACTATTTAAGAAAGCAGGATGCTTCCTGTGAGCTCTCACAGGTAACCAAGTCTGCTTCTCCTTGGCGTGAGTAAGTTGTGTGTTGGGGGAAAAGAGAAATGAAAAAATCTCTTCTTGGCTGGGTTAAGTTAGAATAATGGATCAGAAATCTCTTTCCTTTTGTTAGGACAGGGCAGAGGCATTTTGTGTGATGTAACCTGTAGCAAGGGAGAGTGTTTTCTGTATGGCACAAGAGTGAAGTCCTGCAGGAGGATTTGCCCAGGAATTACTTTGCAGTCCTTGGGGCTCCATGAAAAGCTGCTTGCACTGGTCAGGCTGCAGCGTTGGTTTTAACACATACATAATCTCTCTATTGATGTGTGAGCTATGCTGAAAACTGCTTTATTCTTTCATCCTCCACTTGAATTCTTCATCTGGATGCTGAAGTGCTTAATTTTCTTTTTGCATTGCTTGACAGAGGCAACACAGAGCACAGTAAATTAATTCTGGGCTATTCTATTGTTCTGTAGTTTGTACTCGGGGTGCCCTTGTAAGTGATGAGATCATTCCTTGCCAGTGAGTGTCTGTTTAGGGTATTTTCACCTTGCCTGGTCTTTGTTATCAAAGTTCATTTCAACAGATTAAGTGGCAAGCAGTATAAGACAAAAACTGTTAGCTAGAGAAGCCTTCAGGATATGCTCTTGGTATTTCTGCTTGGGATTTGTGTTGCTAGGTTCATAACTACTGATCCGAGGAGAGAAAGATTCCAGAGGATGGATTTGCCCCAAACAGAATTAACGGACACAGAGTTAATCTAAACATGCACGAGATATTTAAAGGATAGAAGAAGATTGCAGGAGAGCAGAAAGAAGCTGTTGGTAGCTTGTGAAAGAGCATCTCCTGTTTACAAGTTCTGTGCTTTCTTTTCTCTGACAGTCAGCTTTTTAGTGTTGAAATGTTTATGAGCTTGTTGTACTGATGTCCTTCTTAGAACATGTCTGTGGCATCAGAGTGGAACCTGTGTATTCAAGACAACATGAGAGAAGAGCAAAACTTGCTCTAATTTGTTTCTGAATACCTCTTCAACAGATCCTAGATTGCTTCCTTCTGTGGGAATGGTGTTAAAAGAAGCAGAACCAAGTTGCAGAGCTTGTGATTGAGGCATGCCCAGAAACAAGACCTCCAGCTGCTCTCTGCAAACAGGCTTTCCCAGTGAGAGCTGAGCTGCCAGAGATTCAGAGCATGTGCAGCTCAAGGGTTGCTGGTGTACTTGCTTTGCCTAGATATTTCTGCTCCATCTTGCAGTTTCCATCCAGGGGTCTTCTTAGGAGCTGCCTTATTACCAGAATATTTTCTTCTAGGAGCATCTGTCTTGTAGGCAAGAAAACAGGAGGAGCACAACTGTGTAGCCCATCTGCCCACTCCAAGCAAAGGCTGGAAGTGAACAGCTGTGCCTTCATTTGTGACCAGCAGCATGAGCAGCCCTGCTGATGGCTGTGGAGCTGCTTGCAGAGCTCAGCTCTCATCAGCATCAGGATAGCACAGTCATGGTCTTGGCAAAACAGCCTTCAGGGAGAATTCCTTTGGCTCAGGATATTTGCCAAGTAACTGATCTCTCATTTGTTAGATTCAGAGGACGCTTGGTTTGCTTAGAAAGCAGAGCAATCAGCTATGTTTATTTTCTGTGATCTTGACTGAAGTTTTTACTTTGCAATGTCTGCATCTGTCTGAGTTTCCCTGAGCTTCTTTTGGACACGATGAAATCTACTAGCATGAAATGTTTTTCTCTCTCAGTGGCAGATCAAGATGCAGAGTAACACCTTTCTACTAATGTCAGCTAAGACAATTGCTCTTTTAGTTCAAATTGTCAGATTTGGGGCCTCGTGTCTCGGTCTCTGATAACCCTTTGGAGAAGGTGGCCATGTCAGTCTTGTTCCTGTTGTATTTGTGCTTAGATAGTAATTTCTAAGCTTCAGGAAGGTTCTCTTGGTAAAGGAAGGGCTTGTTTGATTGTGTGCCTTTCTTTTTAAGGAGTGGCTAAAAACTTTTTTTCCCAGAAAAAAAGCTCTCTGAAATGCTTCTAAACTCCAGCAGATTGTGTCTAACTGCAAACTAGGGGAACTGTTTCAGTTTCAGGTACGATGCAGAAAAGAATCACAGCAAAGGCTCAAGGGAAATCCACCAAATCATGGAAAACAGTTTATTATCTGCAACATAAGGAGACTTGTTTATTTATCCATGTAATACACAGAGTACCAGTGGGGGTTGTAATTAAATTCCAGAGAGATGTACACAAATTACTAATCTGCTACAAACAGGCAGTACAGCAGTGGTGTGTTCTACTGGCCAGGTAACTCAGTGGAGAGATGGGCTGCAGTTTGCTCAGGACATCATGTAGCAGGTGGATTGGTGGAGCCAATGTGAATAAGAGCTGAAGATCTCAGTGAAAGGCAACAGGTTCTTTGAAACCTCAAAGTCAGTCCTGCCAAGAAAACAAAGGAATAAGTAGAAGAAAGAAGTGGACAGGATTTCACAGATGGAAATGAACTGATTTCTTACTGCTCTAGGGCCAGGTTCAGCTCCACTGTTCTGCTCTGAGTTTCTTTGGATTGACACAAACATCCCTGAGGAGCTGGTGAAAACCTCTCTGATCTAGCTTCTGTGGTAAGATGAAATGTATACAGCTGACTTGGAGAGAGGAGGGAAAGCAGAAATGTGGCATTCACAGGGTAAAAAGTTGCTTTAAGGCACCATTTCTTTAAAGGCAAATTAAATCTACTCTTTTGCATGTTTAAGCAAGTTATGCACAAACACACAGACCACCTGCCTCTGCTTTCTCTTACCAGGGTAACTACTCAGCATCCTAATCCGCTCAGTGACCCGATTCTGTCCAGCTTGACACCAAAACAGCCCCTGGAAAGGCCTTTTTTGCTCCTGCCCCGGTATCTGCGGGGCAGACTCAGGAGGTTGCTGAGGAACTTTTGGACAGCACTATCAGCTGTGGACATGCTCTCAGGCTGGTCTCTGCTCGTCTGGATCCACTGGAGTTCAGCATCTTGCTGCCCAAAGGCATCCACTGGGATCATGTCTTGCTGATGGTCCCTGTCTTCTGAGACCAAGGGATGTTCCAAATCCTCCTCTAGCAGCTCAGACAAACTCTGGGAAAAGGGAAAGATGGGAGGGGAGGAGAAAAAGGAGGGGTTCAAGGAACTCTGTCAGTATTCTCATCTAAGCTCACTTCTGTCTTTGGAGAAACTGATTTTGAGCATTTACTACAAGACAACAGTACTGAAGTTATTTCTGAAGCTATTGATGGTTATCTTTAGTTTCTTCTGCCTCATCAAGCTGCTATAAGCTAGCATTGCCTCTTAGAATGCCTTAGGGCTCTGTGCTGCTACTGTATTCTGTAGTTCTGAGCTGACAAACTGCCAGTTAAGTCCTGGAGCTGGGGATTTGTGGTGTAGGGTAAAGTGTGAAAGACCATGCCAGGAGTAAGTAATGAGAAAAAACAATAATAAGAGAATCAATGCAATGGTGGGAGGCATGCTGGAATTGGAATTTCTTTGCATATTGGGGATTACTGGGAATACCAGATCATTAGATAGCAGAAATGTGCTTTTCCTAATGGCTTGGAATTCCTGCACACAGAAATGCACACACACACACACACACACACACACACACGCGTTCTCTCTTTCTCATGTTCTGCCTCTGAGGCTCACAAGCAGGAGCTGCATTACTGCACTGCTGAGCTGAGATCATCCAGGCACAACCCATTCATTCGTTTTTCTGCTGAATCCAGGGGCTTCAGGGAGGAGCATGCAGGTGACTGCTCTATGCCTGTACACTGGAGTCCTTCCAAAAAAAAAAACCATCCAAAAACCCCAAACCAAAACAAACAAACAAACAAAAACCAAACAACAACTTGGGCTCCAGTTTATTGCTTCTTTCAGTCCAGTCACAAGATGACCTTAAGTCTGCAATTCCCAAATTGAGCCCACAGAAAAACCCCACAACACTTTCCTTTCAATTGTCTTATGTGATCAAAATTTAAGTCCCATGTTTGATTAGTTTCTCTCTGTTTAAGAGCTCTGTGTGTACCCACCTCAGGGTTCTGGCATCCATTTGAGTGTTTCCTGCTGCTCTAGCTGGGATGGGAAGAAATGGAGCTAATCTGAAGTCTCTAAGCCCTACATAGGCATCAGCTTGGTTTAGATCTATTGAGCAGCCACTTACCTGTAAGCTGGAAATGGGTCTGGCCCATCCTTGGTTCTGACTGACAATAAGCAGCAGAATGAATCCAGGGCAAAACGTAAGCTTCCAGTTAATCTTCATGTTCTAGTGTGTCTTAGCCTCCTCCCTTTGAGTCTTTCCAGTTCAGTGTTGCTCTGTGACTCCAGCTACCAGCCTTTATATCTTTCTTCAACCCCTCCCAAGTCTACCTTTTGAGTTCCTTCCAGTGCAAGGATTGGTTTGAGGTTCTGATCTGTTTCCATCCTCCCAGGAGGAGGAGGGAGGAAATAGTTCTCTTTTCTGATGGCGAATCAAAGGAGCACTTTACACTTAGGCAATGCAGCATCATCCTGTTGCTGTGAATCTGAAGGTCCCTGCAGTCTGCTGTCTTGGTACTACTTACGTGTGTCAGTTTGCTCCTTGGGTTGGCTGCTAAACCTTTCCTTTCCACCCAGAGAAAAACAGTTGTGAGAGAAGTAGAAAGTCAGAGAGGAAGCCACTTGTACCCACTAGACTTCATCTGGCTCTACTGTTTCTGAAGTAGCAAATGAGAGGGACAGGAGCCTCGTAAGACACACTATGTAAGAACTGTGTGTTACTACCTAACATAATAATAAGACATAGGTAACCTAAGAGAAAGAGAGCATGATTTGGGTGAGAAAAGAAAACCAAGTAAGTCATGTTAGTGACTGAGCTGAGTGACAGTGAGGCTGAAGCCAGGCTGACGTGCACAGAAAGCTTCTACATGGCTTAAGCTGAGGAAGAAATTCTTCCTTTCCCCTGCATCAAGTTTAAAACCTTTCCTCTGTGTGTTCTTTCTCAGTTTATCATACACAATTTGTATTAAATTTGAAGTTAGCCTGGAAGGAAGCACAGCTCCAACATCTTCCTTACCAGATGTACAATTACAGGGACAAAGCTGCAGGATCAGAATCTGTTTGGTGGGATTTTCATTGTGGGTATTTTTGTGGGTGTGTGGGGTTTGTTCCTTTCAGGGTTGGAGTTCTTTTCTTTGTTATTTCTTGATGAATTGAAGCACCAACTTCAAACAAAGTTAATTCTGTGAAATGTTTGAGGGAGCAGAAGAAACTTAATCAGCTCTTAGCTAGGGTCTTGAGGGCATTTACATCAATGCCATTGGCCATATCTTGCTCTACTGCAGAAGCACTTGGGAGATGTGTGGGTTCCCTGATGTGTACAGGTAGGGGTTTGAAGACTCAGCTGTCTGTTCTGAGGGGTTTTTATTGTGTTCTATACCAAGGAATTGCCCTTTTTCAGTTCTGGGGGCAGTGGGGAAAGAGCAACATGAAAATCTGTTAAGTTGCCTGTTTTGTAGGGCCTTGGAATTTGGCCCCAGTGAAAAATGGAAATGTTCTTGAGTATGCAAGGACACAGCTTGATCTTTCGCTGCTGCTTTGCACACACATGACGCAGAAAGTTAAAGGCCATTAGGCTGGGGCCGTGTGGAGGAAATAGAAATGAAGAACCATCTGGTACTTCTCACCTGGTCTTTGAGGTTAAGTGTTGTCTTGGTGCTGAGAGCTTGGAAAAAGACTTCTGTGACGTGCTGGTGGCTTTAAGATTTTCGGTGTTTTTTCATCTGCAGGTGAGTTTAAGACACAATTGTTGTGTCTCTAGAAATGGGTGTTCTGAGGAGAGAGTCTAGAAGCATTCCTAGGTGACAAAGGGAGGTTGGACGTTTTTATCCTGTTGGGATTTGATTGCTGATGTTGATTTCAAATCAGATTTGAGCTGAATCTCCTTAGACAATGAAGCTTGAGAGCTTTGAGGTGTGTACTGTGCAGTGTAACTGGACTGTGAGAGAAGGTTGGGGAAGTTTCAAGCTCTTCTCTAAAAACGCCTGGAGCTCTGGTGTTGGTTTGATTGAAGGGGAATAAATCTTCTTGATCCCAAGATCTCTGAACTTGTTTTGTGGGACTTCTGAATTGAGGTTGGACAAGATGACCTCTGAGGTTTCTCTTCCAACTCAAAGCAATCTGTGAATTGTCTCTCTGGTAACTGTTGGAAATAGATACACTTGCACAGTCCTCATCTGTGACTCTGCTGGTAAAATCAGAATAATTAAGGCTGGAAAGGACATCTGGAGGTCTGTGGTACAATCTCGTGATAAAAAGCAGAACCAACTTAGATCAAATTACTCAGTGCCTTGTCAAATTGAGTTTTGAAAAATCTTCAAGAAACAGCAATTTCCTAATATCTAATTTTCATTTTCCTTGTTGGAACTCCTGTGGCTTCTTCTCATCCTAATGCACTGCAGCTGGATGCTGTCTTTCAGCAGAACTTTTGTTGCATCTCCCAAAGCAATGCCTCTCCATGTGAGTGCATTTCAGAGGGTGCTGCATAACCTAGGCAAGGAGGACAGCATCAGTCCATCTAGTCACAGCTGGGTTCAAATCAGATTGAGTGCAGTGGGAAGTAGTCAGAATCAAAAAGCCATCAAGAAAAAGTCTCTGCTTTACATCTGGACCTTTTCAGGGCTCAGAATAGCATCAAAACTCAGCACCTGAATGTCCACAGCAATTTTAAAGATTACCATTGGGGTGGTTCAGTTAAGACAGAAACTTTAACAGTGAATTTGGGCGGTAGAAAATAATATGTGAGGCAGGAAATGGCTTCGTGTCCATTTCTGAAGCTCTTTGAGTGCCCCTTTGCATGGCAAATCCTCCAAACAGGGTGGAAGGAGGTACCAAGAAGGTGGCAGGTTGGTGTGTGTTGATTTTCAACAGTAATTTGTTTCCTAGTCTATTGAGAGATTCCTCCTGTGCCAGCAGAGATCTTATTAAGAGTAAGGCTGGAACACGCCATCCCTCTGGGGATGTATCTGCCTCATCTCTACAGGCTGCTGTAAGGAAGCTGAGCTCTGAAGTTGATCGTGTGTGTCGTGCTTAGAGCTGTGCTGCAGTAACTCATTATCCACCTCCTCCTTAGCTCACTGACCCCTTTCAGCCTCCCTCTCCTCCCCACTTGCCCAGGCCAGCATTTCCTGGCTGCCTGCAGCTGGCTGAAAGGGCAGTGACGTGTTCCGAGCTTTCGTCAAAGTGGAATCACCAAGCCCTTGATGGAAGCTGGCACCAGGGGCCCCTCGGTGGGAGACATTAACATTTAGCTGCGATTCCCAAGCCTCTGCCTGGGTGTCCTCCTCCCTCGCCCGAGCGGTCCAGCAGCTGAGCCGAGGCAGGGGTCAGTGCGCAGCGCGATCCGGAGCCCAGGCTCGGCTGCTAATTGCCCAGCTGCAGGTGCTCTGCTCAGGCTTCTGGCACTTCACTGCCTTCCTTTCGGCCGTGTGCTGCCAGCAGAGCCCCGCAGGAGGGGCTGCAGCAGCACTTCTCTGCAGGAAAGGATCTTGGCACAGGCGCTGCTGAGCTCACTCACCTGGTGCAAAGCTGGCATCTGTCCGCTGGTTCTGTGCCAGCACGATCCACTGGAGGGTTTGATCCCTACCTGGGTGCCTGGGAGCGTGTACTGAGCACAGCTCTGATCTCCTGGTGTCTGTGGTAGTCCATCTCTGGGGAATGAACCAAACCTTCACCAGCAAGTGGCTCAGAAGGAGCTTGTGCTGAGGGCTGGGCCAACCCACAGTGGTGCACTGCACGTGTTTCCTCTTTCCTCTTCCATCCACCTGTGAAGGCCAGTAATGGGTAAATTAAATACTGGCACCATTCTTCTCTGGGCTCCCAAGGATGCATTCTGCCTTTGCCTGGTCTGCTACAACCTCACTGATGCCTTTGGGGGTGAAGGGGGAATGTTTTTTTCTGTAGGCTTGTGGGACAAGAAGGGGCCTAGGCCACCCGCGTACGAGGAGGGACAGCATGCTGGCGTTTGGTAGCACTGGGGTTTGATGGCAACGTTTGAGTGTTAGGGTTGTGTGATGGTTTGGGAGACACATTTATCACATTCTGCTGACACTAATGAAGCCCAGCAGGGAAGCAGCAGTGAGGAAGAGGATGAAATAGCTGGAGATCCTGCACAGTGCTAGTCAAGTGGCTGAAATAAATAGGAAACAAGCTGAGTTGCTTGGAGCAATGACACAAAGCTTCTGGTCAGTGCCTGGTGAGAGGCAGGGACTTAAATGACTCATTCCATAAATCCACATCTGAAAATGTCTTTTTGACTAAGCTTTCTCTCTAGCAAGCTGAACAGCAACTTGCTGCCCAGTTGTTTTGGGCACAGAGAAATTGTAGGTATGGGCACTGCAAGTGCAAAGATGGATTAGCTGTGCACAGGTCTAAATCATCTAAGTCTTTTTAGTCTTCTAGCAGCCAGTTTTGTTCCCCTCCCTCCCATCTTCAGCTGGTCCTCAGACATTCTTAGACTGACCTTGCCCCATTCAGAATCCAAGTCCTCCATTCTCTGCCTTATATTGGATACCTTTGGTATGTGAGCTGAGGTCTCCTTTGGCCTACATATTATTGCCATGCTATAGGAAGATTGGACTGCTAGTGGGAGCTGGGTCAGGCCTCAATTTGTAGAAATTATTTGTGTGTGAAGCATTCAGCTCATAAGCAACTGAAAGCAGAAAAGTTACTGCATCGATCTGAAGTTCAGGCTCTGTCAGGAGGAAGGAAGAGGATCGTGCATGGGCAGCACAGGGATTACACAGCCCCCATTATTTGGAACCGAAGCAGATTTCCTCTGCAAAACTGAGAGGGTCGTTGCTGTGCCATCCCACCAAGCTTCGGCTTGGGTTGCTGAGGTGTGTGGTGACCTCTCCTGGCGGACAGCGAATGCGCCTCTGGGTTCGGTTGGAACAAGCTCTGGTGGAGATGCCGTGAGGAGTTCTGGACAAACGACCACTTCGCTAGCTGAAGGCAGCGCATAAGTGCGGGCAGGGACTGGGGTGGCTCTTCTGCAGGCTTCTGCCCCTGGAAACCAGGAGTGTTTGTGAGTGGTTCTGCCTGGGCAGGCACCTAGGAGCCGTGTGGTACATGAATGTGTGCATGATGTTGGAAAGCTGCTGTGTGCAGCAGTGTCAGATGTTCTGCTGGGTGCCACAGGTCTGCACCTCTCTGATAGAGCTTGAAAGATGTAAGTTTCTGTGAGGAAAGATGGGAGTAGAGAGGACAATTTCCCAAGCACTTGGTCTGGGGTTCTTAATTTGCAGCATGCTGGAATAGCTTGGAGCAGTGTCAGCAGTGCCCATTGATCTGGAAGGGTTGCTAGCCAAGAAGCCAAATAAAGGGGCAAGAGGTCACAGCATCCCATTGTGCTATTTATTGCTGCATGCCACTTGTCAGTATAGAGAGCGCAGGAGAAGCCATTTCTAGAAATGGGCAGACAGCTACAGGCACCTATCCTGGAAGCTGCTGTGGTTGTTTACTTCCCCCCTCCCTCCCTAATGGACTGGTGAGGAACCTAAGAATAACTTGACTAACTAAAAATGTAACCATTACATAAAGCCTGTCCTCCACTAAGCACTCTGGAGATGTTCTTCAGCCTGGGAGAGTAGCACTGTGCATAACTCAAGTCTGTGTTCCCACTGCGTGATCCCAACTGTCCATTGCTTTCGACATGTCTCAGACCCATGGACTCTCCATGATTAGGAGGTTGTGTGGGCAGGTCTCTTGAGAACATGGAGGTAAAATATCCAGATTGTTGTCTGGCAGGGAATCCACGTGTGGTGTTCTCTTGCTAACACTTGCAGTCTTCTCCGTTGATGCTTCTCAGCAGTTCAGGCACAACTGGACACTTGCATGTGCCCATGCTTGCTTGCTAGGATTAGAAGGCAAATTCTTCATGTCCCAACCCTGCAGGCAGCTGATTGCCTGCATCCTGGAGGTCTGCGGTAGATGCACGATAGGCTACGTGTGAGCAGAAGGAGGGGACACAGCCTCAAGCTGTGCCAGGGGAGGTTTTGTCTGGATGTTAGGAAGAAGTTCTTCACAGAAAAAGATATTGGCATTGGAATAGGCTGCCCAGGGAGGTGGTGGAGTCACTGTCCCTGGAAGTGTTGAAAAGGAGACTGGATGTGGCACTTGGTGCCATGATTTAGTTGATTGGATCGTGTTGGGTAATAGGTTGGAATTAATGATCTCGAAGGTCTTTTCCAACCTGATTGATTCTGTGATCTCCTTCCTGCCGCGGGTGGGTGAGCTGCAGTGGGAGGAGTGCAACCTCCTCCAGAGCTTAGGCAGGCTGCTCTTTCTGTGTAGCTATGGTGACTTCTAGCACCCCCTGTTCTTGCTTTGACAGCCCTTCTTTGTTTTCCCAGAAAATACTCGTTGTGTTTGCCAAGTGGCTGGAAATAGCTACATCCTTTTGTGGTGGAGGATGGCATGGCTGTGGGCCAGGGGGGCAAGGATATTTTAGCTGTTGCCTGTCAGCCCAGCCAGAGGGGTGAGCAGCCCTTCAGAAACTCACACTCCTAAAGGTGCTTAGGCTACAGGGCTGGAGCCTGTATTCATGCTTGAGATAAACTCCTCTGTCAACACCACGTTGACACCTCCGCTGTCACATTAGGCACCCCGTGGTCCTGCCTTTCCCACTAGTCACTTGCCTCAGCACAGGGGCATCAACCCTCTGCCTTTGTCTGCCGAGTTCCCCGGGGCCGTGCAGCTCCATGTGCCCTTGTGGTGACATTGAAGTGCCCAGAGGAAATACTGTGGATTGAAATAAGTTTGTCTCCAAGGATTGTCACCCTGAGCTTTGGACTTGGCCACTTGCCTTTGGGATGCAGTGTCTAGCTATTGCTGTCTGGACAACAGAGAAATGTGTAGCTTTAGCTGTTTGCCAGGGCCCACTGCAGTGAGCAGGAAGTCTGTGATAATGTCTAGCTGAATTTCCTGAACCTCTCCTTCAAAAGTGGTCTCTGTCTGCTCTGCTTTGAGAGCTGGCTGGGCAAGCTATGCATTACACATAGGAAGTGACAGGTAGGTTAGGAATACAGCACTGCCATCTGAGTTGGACACAGTACTTGTGCTTTCTGTACAAAAAAGTGGTTCAGGGCTTTCTGAAATACGGGAGAACCCCCAGAAGTGTCTTCACTTGAGCACAACCCTCCTGTCTCTGACAAACCTCATCCCCTGAGCAGGGATGTGTGCTGCAAACCCTTACCTGTGTTTAGTTAAACCCAACACACTACTATGGTATCTGATAGATGCCACAAAACTTCATTGGCAGAAAATGCTTTTAGTGTCCCTTGCCCACTGGATATTCCTCACATAACTCCTGCCTGTCTGACCAAGAGGGTTTGTTTTACCATGTCACCTCCCCAAGGATAACAGCACTTTTTTTGCCTAGTGTTGAAGTGTGAAGACCATTGTGAGCCATGACATCATATCTCAGGCCAGAGCAGATCAGGAAATGAGCAAGGAGGACTAAAATATTGGCCATGGGAAGAATGAATGGAGGAGAGAAGGGACATGATACAGCAACATTCTTTAGCCTAGATGGGTTGGTTGCACCTGACAAGTGTAGTAGGACCAGGAGACCTTTCACACTTTAGCACATGATGATATTTTAGTGCAGAGAGATGGCTTGTGAGAGGTAGAGGTGAACTAGCGTGCACGGGTGGCCTGCTAATGCATCAGAGCTGCCCTTAGTTAGGGATATAGACCTGGACAGCTGGACTGCTCCAAATCTGACCTGCCTTTGACTCTGGCAGGCTTAAAATGAGTTCTAAGTCCCAGTCTCTAACCACAGCTAGGACAAGCTTTTCCTCCAGACGTATCAAAAGTAGCACTGAGGAAAGATACAGGAGAGATAGTAATGGTTATGGCTGGTTTGGAGGAGTGGGCGGGAAGAAAGAAAACAGCAAGCTACATTTTCTAGAGAATTTAATGTTGTGGTTTTTTTTTTTTTTTTTTAAGCAAAAAGAGATAATTATAAATATTGTATCATAAGCTGAATAGTTTCTGTTATTTTTGTAATTGATGTAAGCCAGAAGGGGATTAGACAGCTTTAAAAAAAAAAGAAAGAACCAACCAAGGGGAAGGGGGAGGTTTGTAAGGTGAATTATCTCTGAGGTCTTGCTCAGTGGGTTACAAAGCTGAGGGCTCGTTTGTGGCCAAGGTTCCACCAGCAGTGGGGCTTATCACTGAAGTCAGAGCCAAGGCAAACCTTCAGGCTGGTTGATGGCAGTTTCATTTTGCCCACAGCACAGGAAACTTTCACTAAAGTCCAAACAGACCTGGCTTGCAGGCAGCTCTCATGTTGGCTTGCTGATGGTTTTGTAAATCTCAGCTGCTAGAGGATGTTTCTCTCTGTGGCTTTCTCTCTCCTTTTTCCTTTGTGTCAAGTGTTGAGAGCAAAATGATTTACTTAGCTGCTTTTAGGTCGTTCATTCTGTAATTGTATGTGGGACAGGATGGATCAGTGATTAAAGCACTGACTTAAGAAGTGGAAATGTGCATCACTTTCATGATGCTGTTGCAGTCTAAGCAACTGTTTGTCCCTGCACAAAGTGTGTGTGGCTCTGCCCCATCTCACATGGGTGTTATGAAACTGGGTTAGTCTGTGCAGCTTTGCAGTCTTAGAGACAAAAATGAATGAGACATTTACAGATACTAATTGCCCTGTGACCAGAAAGCTGCTTCTGGGAGAGAGGCTGCATTTAAATCTTCTTTACCTTTTAACTGTAACACTGTGTGGCTTTCTAGAGCTATTTTTTGCACACCCCTAATCGTTATACTACTGTACTTTCAACCTCAGAACAAATTCCTACTTGTACAGGTCTGAGAGCTTAATCTGGTTTCCCTTAACTTGCCTTCAGAGTAAGTACCTTCATTGAGACAATGAAATGTCCTGTCCCTGCAGGCTGAGCTGCTAGGCCCGGTGCCCACCGATTTGTTCCCTAATGATCCTGCCAGCCTGAGGCTGCTAAGCACCAGTGTTGGTGAGCCATGTGTGGAAGGCAAAGTTCTGAAGGTGGGAATTCCTGGAGTAGCAAGAGGGTGGCATGACAGGAAGAGGAGGCTGATACTTCCCTGAAGAGCCCATCACAGGCAGTGCAAGAATAACAGTTCTCTGCCATGGCCACAGATTCCCTTATCAGGGAGCGCTGAGCGCTGGAGCCTGTCGACGCCTCTGCCTCGCACCCTGCCCTGCACTCAACCACCTGCAGATACAGAGTGGCTTGAACAAGTTCCAGTGCTGGTTCTCAGAGCTTCCCAGGACCCCACAGCACAGCAGTGCTGGGCAGCCAGGTGACATCACTGCCAGCAGCCATGGAGGCGCTTCCTGTGTCACATTCCCCACTGAAGAGCCTCTTGCCAAACCCCTGTCGTCCCACACCCTCTTTTTAGGAACAAATGCTCTAATTTTAGCCTGACTGCCACAAACACCTGAAATAGACTCTGGCTCTCTTCTGCCTTCTGCATACTCTTGAGAGTTTAAAAACAAAATCCCTGGTCCTGAGGGTCCACGGCTAAGGCCTCTGTCAGCCTAAATTTGGGCAGTAAGAAATACTGAGCAGTGCCATGGGGAAACAACTGTCACTATTAGATCCATAGTGAGCTGGAAGAGGACAGGAATGTTGCAAAGAGGCACAAACTAGGGTGACTGAATACACAAAGTTGTCTGGATCTGGTCTGATCTGGAAGAGTTGTTCTGTATTTCAAGGACTTGTTTTCTGGGCTGGATGCAGCCTTTAGAGGTAGGGTAAATGGACTTGCTCAATGTCCTCTGTGGGTTGCCTAGGATGATTGCCCTGATCACCATTCTTTCTTCTGTGAGTCTGACTAGATGAGCACTGGCCCAGCAGTCACTAAACTGTGCTTCTGATCCCATAGCAAAGTCAGTTTATATCTGTGCTGTTCTTGAATGGCATGTGCAGCAGTGGCCTCCTTTGAGAACAAATGAAAGCCACTTAGAAAATAATTAGAAATCACTGTGAGTTAAGGACAAAGAGAGCAAACCTACAAAATTATTGGGCTTTATGCTCCTGCCTTTTGTTCTTTCCATGAGCTTGAATATGTGAGCTCTTGTACTGAAGGATCGATGCAAGCCTGAGCTGCTGGTTTTAATTAGCAGAGGAAAAAAAAAAAGCCAGGTCTTTACAGAACTCTGTAAATAGGAAAGGAAAAAAAAATGTTTCCAGGCAGCTGTTGTCTTTATGTTGCTGTCTTGGGAGTGACACACGCACACATTATGCTCCCTTAGACCTGCTAATTAAGCAGCTCCTTGTATCTGCAGGTCAGTTGATCAGCTAATGGACTCCCTGCAGTCTCCGATGCACCATGTCCTGCAGGATAAGTAGGAAAAGGCAGAAAGCCCTTGGGCATACAACTGGATCCTGGACTGACTTGTCCATGGGGTCTTTTCTGAGCAGTACAGAAAGCAGGCACATAAGACAAACAATAGCTCCTGAGGTGGTCACCCTGAGGTTTGCCAGGGTCATTTGGTATATGGCTTGGCCTCTGTTGCTTGTGAGACTATCAGCCAGGGAGCTTCCCAGCTTGCCATCATTCTGCTGAGGACTAAAACCACTGCTGGCTCACCTGAGGGGAGTGCAGAGTGGTTAAATACTCTGAAGGCCAAACAACTGGCAGCTAGCTCCATCTGGGCTTTAATGGGTGAGAGCAGAAGTGCTTGCAACTTCTCATTCCCCTCTCATCTTGATGTGCCTTTAAGCGCAACTTTCCTTACACTCTGAAAAGCAGTACAGACCCCACAGGTTAAGGTAACTTGCTGGAGGTCATTAATCAAGTTGATGATAGAGTCATATGCTTAGCCTTGAACTTTTTGTTGCCATTTCTGCACCTGAGCCATAGAGATCATCCCAAGGGTCCTGGAATATGTGAGAGTAGGAAACGGTCGTTGCCAGAGTGGGTTTTGGAACCGGGACCAGCTAGAAGCTGGTGAATGTATCTTACTAATGTGCCTCCCTTTTTCACCTCCTCTCCGGGTTCAAGGGCACGTTTCCATTTTGTCTTAAAAGACTTCTGTTACTCATCTAGCTTCTCTGTCCTCTCCATCTCAAGAGGAGACGACATGGGCTTCCCCTTTCGCTGCCTGTGACAGGGAGTGTGCGGGGCCCGTGTGCGGGCCGCAGCGCCTCAGGCAGGCCTGCACCGACACCTGCTGTCTATCCGCGGCAGTGCTGCTCTGGGCTCCTGGCAGCGCAGGTGTGGACGGGCCGGCTCAAAAGCCGAGCAGAGAATCTTGTTTAACGATCTCCTCGGAGGACCAGGACAGCTTCTTTTCAGTACTCTGCATCCCGCCTAACTCAGCACTGTGACTCTGCTCTGCCCTGATGAGACCTCATCTTGAGTACCGCCTTCCGGTTTGGGTTCCCGAGTTTCAGAGGGACAGGGACCTGCTGGAGAGAGTCCAACAGAGGGCTACAAGAATGCTGAGGGGACTGGAGCACTGCCTGTTGAGGAGAGACTGAGGGACCTGGGACTGCTTAGTCGGCAGAGGAGAAGACTGAGAGGGGACTTAATCAACGTTTATAACTATCTAAGGGCTGGGAGTCAGGATGGGGACAGGCTCTGCTCACTTGCTGCCTGGGATAGGACAAGGAGCAATGGATGGAAGCTGCAGCACAGGAGGTTCCAGCTCAACACCAGGGGGAACTTCTTACCTGCAAGGGTCCCAGAGCACCGGCACCGGGTGCCCAGAGAGGCTGTGGAGTCTCCTTCTCTGGAGCCTTCCCAGGCCTGTCTGGATGTGTTCCTGTGTGCCCTGAGCTACACTGTCTGGTCCTGCTCCGGCAGGGGGGTTGGACTGGATGAGCTCTTTGGGTCCCTTGCAACCCCTAACATCCTGTGATGCTGTGGTGTGGGATGGCTAAAATAATCCATATGATCCCCATGGAAACAAAGTGCAACCTTTGAGTGGTTCTCTGGTAAGACTGTGGAGAAACTGGCTTTGTATATGAAGCTCAAATATAGAGTCTGCTTCAATCCTGCAGGACTTGTCCATGTGAAACCATGTCTCTGAAATCCACTACCCCAGCAGAGAGTACATTGGAGACTTTAGGTTAGTCTGATCCCGAGTGAGATCTTTCTGTCCAGAAAATATTTCATCTTACCAAAAACCAGTCTCAGAGTTATGCCAGCCAAGGTGGTACAGCCTCAGCCTTCAGTTCCAAGGCTTGTTTATGTTGGGCACAGATAACCCAAAAATCTTTGGAAACCAAGTTACCGTATCAAAGCATCAGCATAGGCACAGAAAGCAGCTGGGCACTTGCTCCTCCCACTCTGGAGAGGAGCTGCTCCGAGTTGGACCAAAGCATATTTCATTAATAAGCACTAATTGCCATCTATCATCAAGCTCACAGACCCACTCTCTACTACTTTCTGAATTAGAAATCCACACTGAAGCCTCTGAAGAGACAAAGATCAGAACAGGCTCAATTTTGCATGCAAATAATTTGCCTCTGATCTTGACCCAGGATTTTCATAACAATCCGGGGCAGCGTGGGGCTGCGGTAGCTCTGAACAGCCTGCAGTACCCAGCTGGCCCTCACCCCCCTGGGCTCCTTTCATGCCTGTTTGTGAGGGGATGTGCACCTGAGGCATTTTGCTTCACTCACTTAGAAGTCATGGCTCTTCAACAACATTTACCTCTCTCCCCACTCTCTTAGCTTTTTTCTACATTTGATCCCACTTGCTAGATCCTGCCAGGAAGCAGATGAAAGGATTCCAGTTTCAGTATCAGTACAGGGCATCAGCCTGGATTTATGGCTGTGTTTTTGGGTGTGTGTGTGTGTGTTGAATGCTGTGTGAGTCTACCTGTGCACATCTCTAGTGGCACTATCAGCAAGCATTAAAAAAAACCAACAACCCACCACCCACCCCTGGATTCAAGAGGCTGACTTCAAAGAGAGTTTGGGATTGTTTTTAAGTGGTTTGGTTTGTATTGCTCATGGCTTCCTGAGATGCATTGTGCTGAAATAATTTGTTTTCTTTGGAGTGAAAGTATTGGAGTAACTCACCAGCTACTTCAGTGGAAAATCTTAACCACGTGCTTGCAGATATCTTTTAACAGAAATAAAGTTGTATTTGTGCCCATGTAAATATTCCACACAGACAAACTGTGAGCTCTGGTGGGGGGGTGGGAAGTGAAGCTGTGCTTGAGATGGGGAGCGTACTTTTAGCTTTTTATAAGCAGTGACTGTTGTGTTGACTGAAGCAAAATCCTGTGTGAGTTGGACCACTGAATTCCTGCTTGAACTGATGAATCTCTTTTTAGAGCACTTGATGGATAAGACACTAGTGATAGAGTTATCAGTCCTGTGGCTGATTCTTGTTTTGTGTAGAAACATGCCTGTTATGTTTATTGGGACAATTTCAGCCTCCCATTTTGGTTTGCTTGTCTGCAAGACCAAATAGTTCTTTGGCTGACCCAGAAGTCCCCAGCCCTTGACAGTGAGTTGCCCTCCTCACCTCAGGCTGAACCACACCAATGCTCCTGCAGTGACTTTCTCAGAGCTGTCTGAAAGGAGCAGTGCTTGGCTTTCATTCTGTAAGGAGACAACTTAAAGGGGGTTTTCAGTTGTTCATATTAGCCAGGTGAATGATAAGAGATACCCAACAGCTTCCTTAGAAGTTCATAAAGCTACTTTTATTTCAGAAAAAAACAATTAACCTCAAGACCAACTGCAGCTTTCCAATCTTGACTTCCTCTTAAACACAAACCTTTATTTCTGTTAGGTTTTGCAGCTATAGGCATTGCCTCTCTTAAAAAGAACTTTAATCTGCTAAAATCTTTCTCTTATGCAGCAGTAATGTTCTACTTGGACTGTCAGCTAGGAGAGGAGACAAGCCAAAGGCTCTGTCTCATGCTTGTGCTTCTGTTCCCATCAGAATGGTTCCCCCACTCTGGACTTACTTGAAGGCAGCCAGCAGAATGGGCTGCACACATTTGTTGTCACAAGCCCTATTTATAAATGGGTTGAACTCTGTGTAGAATTCTGGTTGTCAGTGTAAGGAAGTAATTCAGTTTGCTTTGATTTCTGAAGAGGATGCTACTAGGCTTTGATTGCCACTGCACAGGCATCTTTTCTTCCAACAAGAAAAGCAAATTCCAGTTTGATGGGAGAAATAACTTGTCCTGATGTCTTCCACACAGCCAGACTGCATCTTTGTCTCACTATCAGTCCCCTAGGTGATTGGTAAGGGAGAAAACACACATATGGAGAGGAGGTTCCTCTGTAGGGGAGAAGAGCTGGAAAGATGAAGTGCTGCAGAGACTTAACAGAAATAATTTAATGTTGTTTCCACTTCACCTGTATCTCTGAAGCAATGATCAGAAAGTTGTTAACCTCTCTGCTGCTTCATCAAGGTCTCACCATTGACTCTTGCTGTCTACAGCTAGTTTGAAATAATCTGGCTCATGTTCTGAAAGCATCCTCACTATGTCTAGATGGCTAAGTTCTGTGTCTGGAATAGCTTTACTGAGGTGAAGAGAGTCACATTGCTGTATGTCTTTTACCCACCTGATGGAACTCCACCCACACTTTTGTGGCTTCTCCTTGTTCAGAGACACCTTTCTAAATCTCTCTTAATGTTCTATGTTTCCAAGTACACTTACTGGTAAAAAAGATGCCTAGGAACAAAAAGAGGATGTTCTTTAAAAGAAAGATGTGTGCCTGGGACAGTACAAGCACCTCTGACTGTCACATCTCAGCTATGAAACCTGGCAGACACTCATTGCTCTGCACTGCTTTAATACCAGGGTCTCCAAGCTGTGCCCTGTGTTTTAAACTGGCACTTTTGTCACCTTCCCCCAGGACAGGTGAGCCCAATGCAGTGACGTTCTCCTGGAGGCTCTGGCAGGAGCTTTGATGAAAACCATTCCTCTGCTTCTGGCTCATACCCTGGGAGACACTCTCAGAGGTCCAGGCTGGTCTGCAAGAGCCTTGAGTGTGGCTGTCAAGGCTCAGCTCATCCCAGGACATCGCAGGGCTCTGCCCAGCCAGTGCTGCTCCCACGGTACCTGCACCAGGCTGCTGACAGAGAGGAGCACGTTAAAGCTTGCATTTGCACACAGCAGAGCCCTCTACGTGTGGGACAGGTGCAAGTTCCACATCTTAGCCCTCAGTGAGTGATTCATTGTCTAGGAAGCCTCCCCCTGCTGAACGTTCATCTCCTTACTTGTTGGACAGACCCCTGGCTACTTTCCATCTTCTTTTTCTTGGAGATGGTTGGATTCCAGTGGCACACCAGGCTGTCGTTTTGGACACTGTAGTTCTTGTTACCAAGAAGCCAGTAGGTTTTCATTTTCCCTTTGCCCTGGGACAAGACAAGAAGAGAGCAGAAAACAGCCATTTCTGTGCAGAGCTGCTACCTGTACTGCATTTATTCTTGCTCTTTCTCTCAGAAGTGGCTGCTGTTAGGGGGAAGAATTCGTAATTTCTATGCAGCTTAGGTGCTAATGATTCTTTCAGTTCAGAGAAAGGTCTTGTGGTCAATGGCAATGTTGCTGAGGATGTAAAATCAGCCTTAGCCCTGTGTATCTTTACAGCTGAATCCTAACACTTTTACCCATGTTCGTTTGGTTCCATGCAGGCACAGATGTAGCAGCTGCAATTCAAACCACACAGGAACACTTTTTTTATTGTGATTGAGGAGTAATGTGTAGCTACTTCCTACTGAATTAGCAAAGAGCCATGGGGTCATGGTTAAAATTGACCTGCAGCTCCCAAAAGAGCAGTGGCCAAACCTGCCATACACCTTCCTATCCCATTAAATGCCTTCGGTGTCCCCCAACGTGTCAGAAAAGCTTTTACCTTGACCTCAATTTCCCCTCTCAGTTTGATTTCATAGGCATCATCTGTGAGGAGGGCTTCGTATGTAGCAGAGCTGATGTGGATCTTCTGTGCTAGGAATCAGAAGAGAGTATTAGGAAAGAATTACTGCCCTATTCCCAGAGACCACACACCAGCCCTCCTGCATTGCTCAGCCCAGTGTTCCTGCTTCCTCTTTGGAAAATGTCAGGTTGAGGAAGAAGCACAAAGAAGAGGAAGATGTCTTAGACGTTGGTTGAAGACTCTGAAACGGCAGCCAGATGTCAGCTGAAACACAGAAGCAATTGGGCAGGTTAACTTATCTGTGGACATGACTGTGCAGAGCCTGCACAACAACTCTGAACATCAGTAAAAGCAGGTGGTGTTGGCAGCAAAAGATGCATAAAAGGCTGGACCAAAACCCCACGCACTGCCCTCTTCTAGGCCTGATGCCTTTGTCTTAAGTTCTTGAGATCAACCTCAGCTTACCTGTGCTGTTTGGCTTTTGTCACCGTCTTTCTCCTTTTATTTCTAATTGCTTTCCAGAAATGGTACAAGAGATGTGACTCTGCTTGCCCACAGGAACACATGAGAGTTTCTCTTGTTGATTTGCAGTCTGGCATCCCCACAGGGGTAGTGGACATTGCAGGTCTTTAGGTCTATGGTGTTAGTTCATTAGATCTATGGTAATTAGTTCTCTAGCCTGGGATTTCACAAAGGGATGTTTCTTCTCCTCTTGGAACCTTATTTCACACTTGGCCACCTCCAGCATGAGGTGGGTGTTAGGAACTACAGTGGAAATAAAGTCCCTAAAGAGCCCCAGACTGCAAGAGTGAGCCTGGCTGGCAGGTAAGGAACACAGAGATGGTGCCTGAGCCACTTACGCAAGCTGGTGGACTCCATGCGGGAGGCTGTGTTCACAGTGTCCCCAAAAAGGCAGTACCGAGGCATCTTGTAACCCACAACTCCAGCCACACAGGGGCCTGAGGAAACAGGGCAGAGACACTCCAGTAAGAAACAAGTGGGAAAAGTGCAGGGAGGTGTCAGACACAGACATCTGTGTTGGTCCCCCTGGATCCGCAGAGAGCAGTGGGGATAGGGAATGCTCAGGTCATGGCTGCACAGAATTTACCTGAAGAGAGAAGTCATGATTTGATTAGCTGCAGCCCACTAGTGCCAAGAGCAGGGCAAGGTGCACTTTGCCAGTGCTAAATTGTTTCACAGCCCTTTCCACGTGGATGCAAGCAGAAGTCATTTCACCCCACTGCTACTATTGGAACCAGGAGAAATACTCAGCCTGAGGTCCTGTAGAGAGCCAGCAGCTCAGCCAGAAATGCAGAATTCTTTTTTCCTCACACAGTTTGAGGAAAACTGGCCTCTTTCTCTGATGCCCACCTACCTGTGTGTATCCCAGCCCGCAGCTGCAGCCTGCCTGTTGGCATGTGAGGGATCACCACCTGGCGAACTGCTGCCACCAGATCCAGAGACATTTTGGCAATCTCATCAGCGTGTTTGGTGCCATTCCTCTCTGGCAGGCCACTCGCTACCATGTAGGCATCGCCAATGGTTTCCACCTGGTGGGAGGGGTCATGTGTCACCAGGTGGCAGGCACCAAGCTTCTCTGGGAAAAAGAGCTCAGGATGGGATCTGTCTTGGCTGTCCACCACTTGCCAAGCCCTGGGGGCAGGTCTTGGGTTCCGTGGCTTTTGGCCAGCTGGCCTGCTGTCCTTAATATTCGCTAAGGAACAAAGAAAGATCTCAGCAGCTTCCAGGTTCGTTGCCTGCAGCTTTGTACTCACCTTGTAGACATCGTACGACTCGATCCTGCTGTCGAAGCAGACGTAGAGGTTGTTGAGCATCTCAACTACTTGCAAGGGAGTGCAGGAGGCAGCGATGCTTGTGAAGCCCACGATGTCCGAGAAAAAGATAGTCACCTGGAGTCACACGGGGAGAGGGGGAGTGTGAACCTGAGCTCTCTGGGCAGTGCTGCTGCAGCCTTTGAGGAGTTTGGGGGTGGGAGAGTTTCTAAGCTGAGCAGCCTGAGGCAGAGGCTGCACACAGGACCAGCTGTGGAGCGGAAGAGATACAATCCAAAATTAACGAACGCTGGCTCTCAGTTTTCTCTGTTACTTTGACAGACTAAACTGCTTATCTCTGAAGTTCTGCACTCTTCTGAATGCTTTGTGCTAGATGGGAGACTGAAAACAAAATGCTTTGAATCCTGTGAGCAGCCATCAACAGACTCCTGGGGCCTATTTTTCCTTTTAAAGTGATTTAAGCTATGGTAGGGATCAAAACCAGGTACCCAAGCAGTCTGCAACTAAAACCGCAACTGCTGCCTCTGCTCTTCTTGGGCTGGGATTTTGTTTCTCATCAAATGATTGTTTCTCTTTGCTGTGATCAAGTAATTAACTGAGAAATCCACTTTTAAAAACAATCAAATTTATAAAAGAAAGAGCAGCAGAAACTGTGACGAATGAAGTGAGGAAGGGAAATGTGTGTTATATTTGTTAGCAGAGCGTTAAGTGTTTCTTCTCTGTGCTGCCAGAACTGTGTCAGTCTTTAAACTAAACTTGTTCTTCTGTTTGTCCTTGGCAATACTAACTAATGCAGAAGAGCCACCTTTTCACTGCCTGCCTTGCTCCAGCTCCTTCTGATGTCATGACTACTGAGAATGATAATTGTACAATTACAGGTTGCTGTTTCGATAATGACACCTACAAATTAAATGCAAATGTTTATGATTGTGTTTCGCAGCTGAAGGTAGCACAGTGTCCTAGGGAAAATAAAACAGTGAGTAGAATGGCAAGTACTGGGCCATGAGGGTGCAGGCTGTGGGCACAGCTGCTAAATTCAGCAACCTGTGCAAATAAATGGGTGCCTGGCCAGACTCTGCCCTTGTTCTCACATCAGTGTGTCTTGTTACACCTGAGGCTACGAGGTCATCAGTCCCTCTAGTCCTGTAAGTGCCAGGTTCTGTTTATGGGATCATACTGCAGAGCACAGACAGGGCTTGTCCTGCTTTGCCCTTTTTTTTTTTTTTTTTCTTCCCTTCCCAGGATTCTTCCTCTTTTACAAGGAGGAAACTCAGCTCTTGCTCTAGGTACTCATGATCTAATGATGCTGGCTGGCTCTCGTGAGTAGTCTCCTAAACCCAAAGAAGACAGCTTGCCAGTATGGGATCTTTGACATCTAAAGCTACACTTCTGGTGATTTCAGCTCCTCTCCCTGCACAGCCCTTCATGAGTGGTTGGATTTCCCTCCACACTGGGTGCAAAGCCAGGCTCCTCAGCACGGTGGCAAGGTAGGTGCCTTTGTGGCTGACACTTCTCTGCCCTTGGTGGCATCATCCTTCCCATTTACCAACCTGATCATAGTTTTCTGCCTCAACTTTTTGGCGCTTCCTTAGCTGCTGGGCCACAGACTTTGGCAACATCTGGTGCAAGAGGTCCTCAGCCAGCTGCCTCTCCCTCTTCAAGTCCTCTGTCTTTTCCTTGAGATTCCTGGTGTAGCTGTGTATCCAAGCTGTCATTTGCTTGAAAGACACCAGGACTATGGGGTAAATGAGGCAGGTTATCACCAGGAGACTGATCTTAAGGCTCAGTGTGGACAGCATTTCTTTAGATTTCTCCAGGAGCTTTTCCTGTCCCTCCAGCAGTAGGCAGCTCTGTGTATAATGCAGTCCCTTTACCAAGGTTTCAATGGACACAGGTTCATCTGAGCCCTGGAATGGGGTGAAGAGAGAGATTCCTTCACGGTGGGTGAGGTGAAGTGACAGATTGCCACTGCTCATCCAGCACTCATGTGCGCTCTCCGACGAGAGGATGGCGTAGCTCAGAATGGCAGAGAACTGGTGCAGTGTTTGAAAGCTCACAGACTCTGGCATTGAGTGAGCTCTAAGCAGGGCTTCCCTTGTTTGAAGGAGGAGTTTAAAAGCTACTATGTCTGCCCAGTCAGGATTGTATCTCATAGCTTTGAGGTCTTCATGGGCACTCCTGAAACGTGCCAGCAGTTCAGAGATGGCCCCAGACAGCACCTGCCTGGCATCACTGGCCCCTGTGCTATTTAATTTTTGTCTCATGTCAATGATGTAAAACCTACAAATGGAGGTTTCCTCCTCCTTGCATTGACAGTTCTCACAATACAATTCTGCTTCGCTTGCCTTGCAGAGGGAGTTTAAATTCCCCAACAGCTGAGCACGAAGTGATCTGTTCCCCTTGCCTGCTGCTGGGAGCAGCCAGCTCTGCCTTTCTTCCTGCAGGAGAGAGATGAGGCGAACGGCCCAAAGGTTTTCACAGGAAGCAAGTTCCTGAAGGGCTTTCCCTGTGTCTCTCCACCTCTCCAAGCTGTTGCTCAAATCAAACCAAATGGCTCCAAGAAGGCTGCAGAAGGAGACCATGCATGCTGTCAGGATCCTTTGAACTGTTTTTCTACCACCAGCACTGGAGGAGGGAGAACAACTTAAAAAACAAACAAACAAACAAATAATGAAAGAGAAGAGTTGGAGTTGTCTAAACCCTGGAGTTCAGGAAACCATACCTGGAGCTAGTAGTGATATTTCTCAACTGAAATGCATGCTGAACCAAAGCAGAGGGAACCTACATTTTCATGTTACCAAAAGGTTTGTTCCACCTTTTACTTCACAAGAAAAACTGCAGTGTAGAGGCTGTTCCCATGACTCCCTGAGCTGCAAAAATGCACTCATGGAGTGGTGATATTTCTGTGAGCATCAAGACTGATAAAATCATTTGCTGTTGGTTTCATTCTCTGTGGGACTTCAGTCCAAATCTTCAGGAAGCCCATGAGAAGGTAAGTTCCTTATTCCAGGGAGCACAAACTGGGAGTGTTGATTTTTGTGGTGCTTTGCTTTGTTTTGTTTTGTTTTATCAGACTTTTAGAATTTGTCCTTAGTAGGAATTTCCAGATAACAAATAACTTGTGTGGATGTGGCTAATTGAACTTAGATGTTTCCACAACATTGTTTAAATATTTGAACAGGACAATGAATGAAATTTCTTTGATAGAAGCATAGGCAGAGCCAATTTTTACTGCCTGAGCTTCATGTCTACCTTTTTCTGTCCTCTCCCATGCTGTGTGATTGGCAACCAGGCTCCGTACAGCAAAGTAACCTCTAATGAGTTCCATTTGCAGAACTATTAAATCATTTACAATTTTACATGAATGATGCTCAGGAAAACAACTGCAATTGCTATGTTGGAGCTGGCAAACTCTGAATGACTGAGCACCTCTTCTTTCCACTGCTAAAGGACAAATCAGGGCACTGTGTTGCTCGTCAGTCCAGTCAGCCCAGACCTTGTTTCTTTCCTTTTTCCTTTTCCTCAGCATAGTAGTGCTGATTGAAAGCAGCTCTCCTCAGGTCCCCTGCTCTTCCAGATAGGTGAAATTACATTTTTTCATCTCATCAACAAACTCCCCTGCAGCCTCCCTCTCAGCAGGAGCTGATCTAAGGCAAAACAAATTTCTGTTGGGTTCTTTGCCCATCATTCTGCTACAATGATTGTAAAGTAGAAGTGATAAAAGTACAGTTTCCAAAGATGATGAACAGACTTTTATAATCTTATCACAATTGGTGCTTAAAATAAATAAATAGATTCAAAGGTAAGAACTTAAAAATGTCTGACTGGAAGGAACCACAAGTCTAGGAATTTTTTTCTCTGAACCTGGTTGCATTTCTGTTCTAACAGCAAACTTCCGATTTTTTCCTGGCTGTTATCTTTGAGTCATTTTTTTAATCACTCTGCCTTTTTTAATCACTCATGTAACTCTTTAACCCACCTAAATATGTGCCAGGAGGGAGAGAAAAAAAAAACCATGATAAAAATCCTTCTTGATTTTTTGCTGCCTACCTTTTATTACAAGAGACATTTAAATGGGGGATAACGTAGTGCAGGGTGGTAGTTCTGCTGCTGCTTTCCCAAAACTCTTGGGGGGTGGGTGTGTGTATGTGTGTGTATGTGTGTGTATGTATATGTGTGTGTGTATGTGTGTGTATGTATATGTGTGTGTGTGAGAGAGAGCCAGCAGTGGCAGTTCAGAGGTCTTCACTTGGCACCTGAATGACTTAAGAACAAGCAGCAAGCACATGGAGGAGGTAAGTCTGCAGAGATGCTGCCAGCGCTTGCTGCTGGGTTTTGCCCTTCCCCTTGCTACCTCCCAAGACCACAGGGGTGTTAAAAACCTGTCCAGAGCGTCTTGCAGCTATTCCACACTCACCTGCAAGGACCTTCCTGCACGTGTGCTGTCTTCCTGCTGGGCATTGCTACCGCTTGCTCCGGTGAGTTCTGCTCGCAGTCTCGGGGCCCCAACAGCTGCTGCCTGCTGCTTTCAGCCCTGCCTCACTTCCTCACCCCTACCCCTGCAGCTGTTCCCGTGGCTCTCAGACTCTTCCTGCTGCCCAGCCCTTCACAGCAGGCTCACATATTTCCCCAGGTGAGAAGTAGCAAGCTCCAGCCCAAGGCAGGTGCAAGGCTTGGAGAGGTCTCCAGCATTATGACTAAGTGCAGGCTCTGGTCCTGACAGTACCCGGCAAGAAGTGGCAGGCACACAGGGGCTGCTTTCATCTTGCAAAAGACAGTGTTTATTGCAGTATGGTCAGGTATAATACACATGATGTTAAAGCAGCATTTCCCAGCTCCTTGTGACTGAACATGTCATGATCATGACTTCATTCAAACTGTTTTCCTTCTTGGCATCTATCATCCAGTTCTCCTGGGATTAGTTGCTTGCCATCACCTACAACAATGTAAAATGAGTGAAAAATCAGATGGTGAGACCCAGGAATCTCTGAGCAGCATATGTTGCAGCCAGGATGCAAAACTGAAAACAACTGAAAGGAAACTTTTGCTTTTCAGACACTTCTTAGATTAATGTTTATATTAGATGAAAAGAGAATTGATGTTCCAGCCAGGAGCAGTGTGCACTGCAGGATGCAATTGCAACAATCAGCGTAATTGCTGAGTATGAATTTGAGTAATCACTTCTGGAGTCACACCAGTGAGATCTTTATGACTTCTCATGTAATTCCTACTGTAAAGGGAAAATACGTTCCAAGAGACTGAGACATTTAAAAGTGAAAATAACTTGGGTGAGGATAGTTTATTTTTGCTGCAGATACCTGCTTTTGCAGTGGTGAGGGCTTGTCTGCAGAGGTAACCTGCATGTAGCAAGTAGCATCTGAATCAAAAGTGAGAAGGCTCCCTGAGGAGGTGGCAAAAGTCTGAGTAGGCAGCTGAGGAGTTGCCAGGTGTCTGTAAGCTCTAGCAGCAGCAGCTAGAACCTTACCTGCTCGATCCAGCTGTTGTAAGCAGAGACCCGAGTGAAGACAGAAGGCTTGTGGTAATAGTTGCAGCCAAGAGAAGAGCCAAAGCTGACAATCCCATGGACTTCCCACCTGCCATCAGCACCTTGGCAGTTCAGTGGGCCACCAGAGTCCCCCTGGGAGGAAGGGGGAACACAGTTAATGGCAGTCTTAGTGTCTTAGTCTTAGTACCTCCTTGGTGTTTCAACCTTTCCTTCCCACCTGGCCTGTTTATATGCCAAACCAAGCCCTAGGAGCAGTGTTTTCTGGACTCACATTACAGCTGGAGATGACTCCATCCCCACCAGCACAGACCATGCTGGGCTTCACTATGCTTCCCCACCAGCTAGGCTCAGAACAAGTTGCATAATCCACCACCAGCAAAAGGCCTTGCTGCAGCTCATCTGGAAGAGCTCCGTTGGCTGGGAAGGAATAGAAACAAAGGAGTTATGGCACCAGCTGGCACTGAAGGAAGAACAAAGCTGCACTGAGTTTTTCCCAGGATCTGGCTACTATCCCTTCAGGTAAGAAACAACATAGGGAATGTATGATGGCAGGAGATGCTGTGTAATCTATTCTTTAGCTCCATTCATATTTATGTTTATTTATATAATAAATTAATTTTAAAGTAGTAAATAATTGTAACTAACAAATTAATAATTTGCACTCCATTTAGATGTCTCATTGTTAAAGAAATAAGGAGCTGCACTTTAATCAGGAGTTTTCAGTTTATTCATCAGCATCTTGAGCTGACACCTGCTGAGGTCTCTGAGGTTTTCTTCACTTCATCTCTATTCTTTTATGTGTCTCTTACATTATTCCATGTGGGATGTTAGGAGGTGTTACAGCAGCTCCTAAACGCTTCGCACAGGGCCCTCTAGTGCGTTATTAGCCTCATGACAAACAGAATGAAAGGCAGGGAAAAATCCTCTGTGTGAAGTGGGGCCTGATGAACTACCTCACTACACTGAGAGGGGACCTCGAGCACCATCAAGAGCCTTTCTCCAACCAACTTCAAAGGAGAAGGGAGTACTGAAAGGGCACCAAGGCTGGGGAGGGGCCTGGAGCACAGCCCTGTGAGGAGAGGCTGAGGGAGCTGGGGGTGTGCAGCCTGCAGAAGAGGAGGCTCAGGGCAGACCTCATTGCTCTCTGCAGCTCCCTGAAAGGAGGTTGTAGCCAGCTGGGGTTGGGCTCTGAACCCAGGCACCCAGGGACAGAACAAGAGGGCACAGCCTCAGACTGCATCAGGGCAGGTTCAGGCTGGAGGTTTGGAAGAAATTCTTCATGGAAAGAGATCGGCATCGGAACGGGCTGCCTGGGAAGGCGGTGGAGTCCCCATCCCTGGAGATGTTTAAGAGGAAGTTGCATGAGGCACTTAGTGCCAGGGGTTAGTTAATTAGAAGAGGTAGCTGACAGGTTGGACTCGATGATCCTGCAGGTCTCTTCCAACCTGGTTGGTTGTGTGGTTCTGCTGCACGGCGCAGCAGGTGTCTCAGTACTCACTCTGCAGCCTTCCCCATCCGGTCACGTAGCAGGCAGTGTTGGCAGGCAGAGTGCTGCGTGCAGGGGGCAGGCAGGCCAGCTGGATGTGCTCACCTAAGGCAACGTGCTCAGGGAGCTTGATCAGAGCAATGTCGTAGCTGTGGAGAGTGGGGAAGAGAGAGGACAGGGCTGAAGAAGTTTGCAAACAGGTGGAGACACAAGAGTGTGGTGTGCTGGATTGAGGCTAATTGGAATATTCTAACGAGAGGAATTAGATCACAAGTTGTTAAAAAAAAGCCGAAGTCTGCATCATTCATTGGTTTGCCAAAAGGAATTAAAAGCCAAAGTGTAAGCAGTTTGTCCCTCTTGGCTCGGAGCACTTGCTCCCTTCACTTCTCCTTTGCTCCCCTCTAATGTCTTCCACTAACAAATCACAGAGTAAGCTCTGCTGGTTGTGCTGTTTTCTGTCTGGGACAGAGAGAGGATGGCTTTGAGTCCTTTCTGGGTAGTTTCTTTGCTGGGCAGGGAGTTTGGATTTCTGTTTTATTTCTAATGCATATGTAGTTATGAATACTTGTAAATGTATTGCCTATATATGCCTGTGCATTTAGTTTTGCTGTAAATACAGCTCCAGCTTACTTCCAAGCCCTTGACGTGGTCTGGTAAATTTCAGTTGTTGGGGGGAGGGAGGGGAGGGGGAAGTTGCTCAACCCACTACAGGTGGATCCTTAGCAGTTACACAGCACTTGGCCTATTCCAAATTGATGCAAGGGAGCAAGTAGGCCAGTACTTAGGCAGTAAAAATTCTTCCACCCTCAAAACAATGTGGGAATCCATGGACTGGAAGAGTATTCCTTGAATAACTCTACTTTCCTGCAGGCAGCTCTCTGGAAATTGCCTTTTAGAGGCTCTTTTTCACCCAAACCAAGCATGAATACACACACTGAGGGCATTTCTTTGCTAATGTCCATAGCTTGCAGCAGGACATAGAAGCCCTTCAGCAACAAAGATATTCATGGCATGGATCAATAATGCTGTGTGCTCATACTGTTCATAGGAGGGCTTCACAGACTGCTGTATAAATTAGGTCATTCCCTAACACTGAGTGAAGGAAATCATGGCATAGAACAGCTTCCCACAACCATGCACAATGGCAGCTGAAAGCACAAGTAATAAATAATTCATCCTGAAAGTTCTGAATCTTCTCTTGAGGGGAAAGAGGTACAAATTGGAGAGTCAGCTCTCTGAGCATTTAGAAGTACTGCTGTAAGCTGTAACATGTAATACATGCCTGTATTTAGCTGCCCAAAGTCAGTGTGGGTGGGATTCAGGCAGCTGGATTTTTATCCTGCATCTAATAACTGCAAAACCACCAGCAGCTTACCCATTTGAAACGTCCTGTGGATCCCAGTCCTCATGGACAACGATTTTCTCTGGAGAAAGCGCAACTGATCCTTCTTCCTCAGCTGCCAGGTTGTATTTCCCAAGCAATACTCGGTATTCCCTGGAAGAACTGGGCAGGAAAAGGAAGAACACTCAGTTACACAGCTTCTGGCTTCCACTCAGGACTCCACCACTCAGCAGCTCTGCCACCTGAGATAGGTAGAATACTCTTAAGCCTGTAGTCTCACATCACACGCAGTATTTGCCTGGAGCAGAGCCAACACTGCTCTGCTTTCTGTGCCAGGCTGAACAGACATTTCATTTTCAAGCCATCCTGTCAGCTCCTGCTTAAGTCTTTATGAACAAGCTCAAGATGCCTCCAGTCTTTGCAGGGTCCAGTTTGTGTTCTTCAATGCAGTAAAAAAAAGGTGGACTGCTTTTTTGACAGCAGTAGACAGCTTTGCTGATGAACAGCTGTGTGCTAATGTGCAGGATTTATAATAATGACATGCAGCAAATTCTTTTTAAAAAATATTGTGATTATTTCAACAACTTACTGCTACAATAACCCAGAACTGTGTGCACATGTTGAAGGACACGTGCTGCCACACCAAAATGGGCTTGTCGTTGGTGGTGAAAGGGCAAAGCTCTGCCTGATCATTTCTTTGTTACACTGGCCCATAACAGAAGCTTGCTGAAAGTGACTGGCACGTTCCAAACTGTGGTGATGATTCCTTCAGGGAGTGGACTGGTTAATTTGTGGATCTCCCTGCCTTATCTATTAGAAAAGCAAACACAGCTGAATTTTAACAGCAACTTGAAAACATGATGATGTTGTCTGTAGTTATTCACAGAAAACAAAGAGTGTACCGTTCAGACGATTGTATAAAGCTTTCCCCACTCATTTAGGAAAATGAAAAGGTGTTGTTCTTTTAGCAGTTGTAATCAAAAGCTGTGATGTGGAACTCGGAGCTCTTAACTGGGAAAGGGAGAATTGGCATTAATTTTGGTTTGGTTCATCTCTGATCATGCAGTGCTCTTGGATGCAGCCTTTCTCTCTGTCAGTTACCTGATGCAGTGTGCAGCTGTCATCACCCAGTTGGTTGCAATGAGGGTTCCTCCACAGGTGTGACGCCAGTTGCCGTTGGAGCTGTACTGCAGGGAGGCCTAGGATCAACGAGTCAGGTCAGGCTCAGAGTGCTGCTTACTGATTTGGCACTGTTGCACTCCCATCCTGCACCCACAACTCACTCCTGGAAGATGCCAAGAGGCTTTTAAGCAACATGTTTTCAGCTCCTGGCGACATAAAAAGGCTTCCATCCTTCCCCAGCATCCTCAATTATTTTTCTTGATGTTTTCTTCCAAAGCTCTCGCTAAGCCAGGCCCAGCCAGAGCATTTAATTTGCTTTGAGAGTGATGTTTTCCCCCTCCATGTACAGCTATGTTCCAGGAGGCACTGTATGCTCTACTGAATTATGCTCTACTTAAATATGGGATGGTGACCAAGACTGCTGAAAGAACATGGAAGTCTGCAGGACCAGCAAGAGGTTTGCAACAGCTGGTCAGAATGTGATATTCAAATCCTCAGACAGGAGAGGCAAGATGCATTAAACCAAACATCTGACCTGGTTTCCTTCAGCCCTGCTGTGTGAAGGTAGCACAACCCCAACCACTCCCAGGAAAGCACGGAAGGACCAACCTGCCAGGGCCAGCTGTAGGGTCTGGCATTTTCCCCTCCGACAACCCTGGACACAGAGGGTGGGGTGGGAGGAACCCCGCAGCTGAGGGCTGGAAGACACAAAATGTGTGGTTCAAATGTTAGAGGTTTTAAAACATGCCTGTCAGAGAGGTCTGCTTTGTGGGGTTTTCAAAACATGGCCTCTGCTTGTACAGGGCATGGCAGGGTGCAGGTCCAGGCTGTGCTCTGCTGTGACTCCAGCAAAGACACAGCCTTCGCTCAAAGCCAACCCCTGCTCTATCAAGTGCCTCAGGTAAAACTGGTTTCACTTTTCTGGCAGGTAATCAATCAAGTTGGCTTAACCAAAGTCTCATCTGTCAGCTGAGATGGAGCTCTTGGCCAATGCAGCAGTGTGATATGGAATAACTGCATTTTGAGTGTAGTCAAGTGAAGTAACCGTGACTGCCTGTGGCCCTCTGAGCCAGGTTTCTAGCTCAGACATAAAAAACCATTTGAAACAGAAACTTAAACACTGATTGTAAAGGTCTCGGAGTGAAGAGGTGAAGGTGCCAGGGCTAGGCCACAAAATGGCAACAATGGGTAAGTTAATATCATTTTGTTGGAGCATTGAAAACTGTATCTGGAAGCACAGCTTGGACCTGCCCCTGGCTGCTTTGCTGTGCTCACTCCTGTCTCCTCCTGACACTTTCTGCTGCTTTGCTGCCACTCTGTTCCACCCTCACCTCCTCTGAGGTTGCTGTGTTCTGTATTAGTTTATTCTGTCTGTACTGTTGTATTTTTACAGTTTAACTAAATGTAATTTCATTTTGTGACTTTCCAGACCCTGAGCTGTAGTGAATTTTCTCTCTGGGGCAGATTTACAGTAAGTCACTGGGGAGGGATTCACTCTAACCCTTAACACTTTCCTAGCTGCCAGTAGCAATGCTAATGACACCCCTGCAGCAAGGATACCTGCTCTACCTCCTCCTGCTTTGTTGCAGAATACCAAATTTCCCTGGGAAAGCTGTTGTTAAATTAATTTCTCCTTTAAAGCCAATGCTAACACTGGGTACATACCTGCAGCTGCCAGAGCCAGCACAGCAGAGAGGACTCCAAGCATGATGCCAGGTAGCTGCATGCTGCAGGCTCTGCCCCACAAGCCATTTTATGACATCCTTTATCTCTGGGGCACGTGACTGAAAAGGCAGTGCTAGTCTGATACCAATGGAATACTTGGCAAATCATGGGATAATTTTTCATATGCACAAGTGTCTGAGAAAACCCAATGTAGATGGAACCTTGGGTCCTGGCTATATAAAGAACTTGGTCAAATAAAGTTCCAGCGCAGTTGTGCATTACTTGCAGCAGCTGTTTGCTTTCTCATTGCCTTGAAACTTCATCCCAAAGGTGTTTTCCAAAGGAAAATGTTGAATCATTCTGCAGCTTGGTGGTATGCCAGGAGTAAGTTTCTGATCGATTCAGACATGTCAGCTGGCCTGTTTAGACACTCTCTGGAGGACCCCTTCCAACTTTAATTGTTGTTTATTTCTATGATTGCTTGAAATTCTATTTTGTCCTGCTTTGTTTTGTGACAGAATTGCAACTACCAGTTGGAAATGACTGGAAACTTCTCTTCTACCCTAGATCAAGCTACCTGTGTTTCAGCATTTAGTACTACTTGAAACTGTAACCACTGTGAAGTGGAAGAGGTTTCAAGCGCTACCAGGTACCAGAGATCTTGGCATAGTGTGGTGAGCCAGACAAATCCTTTCCTATTTACCTTTACTTCCTTGGTCACTAGCACATCACTGGAAGAGAACAGGGTTCCTGTAGCATTGCAGTTGAGCATTTTTACACCCTAGATCTGCTTCCTGACCTGTGGCATGATGCAGTGTGAGCTTGCTGATAAGTTCACACTTCAGCATTAACAGAGCAGCCATTGAGATCACCACGGAGCTGCCGTCACAACAGATGTCCTAATTCATTACTGGAGATTTGAGATCAGTGACTCCTCCTGGGGCTCTTGCTGCTTTTTTTTATCCTCTGGGGATTTTCCATCCCATGTCACATTTCCCTCAGCCTAGGCTTCACTTGAAGAACCCTCACTGGTTATTTACAAACCAAACATCTCTGTCCCACAAACCAGGTAATGCTTAGGGAACAAAGTTACTGGAATGGAAACAAGTATCATCATGCCAGGTTTGTAACCAGAGCTGCACTGGCCCTGCAGAACAAACCAGAGCTTTCCAAAAAGCTGAAACCAATCTGCTGCTTACTGTCACTATTAGCAAGCAGCAAATCCCCAGATGTCTGTGGCTCTGTCCTCTCTAGGAGCTCTCTCTGGGCAGAGTGGATAATAACAGGGAAGGGAGGCAAGAGACCTGCATGGATGAGTAGGGAGCTTCTGAAACACCCTGTGAAGTGTTTCAACAGGGCTGAGGGACAAAATGTATTCCTTCCTTGGTGGGTGGCCATTAAATCTGCTACTTGATTGTTCCCCAAGTTTGTTTCTGTTTTCTTAAACCTAAAGCTTGGCCTGCATGCCTCAAGACAGAACAAGGTTACACAGAGCCAGGATAATGGGAGACTGGCACCACCCTCTGTGATTCTATCTATTACTGTGTCCTTCAAAGTGTCTGTTCCCACCTTAGATCCATTTATGGATTCTTTTCCTTTTACTCCAAGAACTTCTGTAGGCAATAATGGCCACAGATGTAATAAAAAACAAGCAAAGCCTTAACTGGTGAGAAGTGAACAGCAACTAAAACAAACCAAAAAACTCCCACCACACTTGAATGATCAGATTAGACTGAAAGATATTTAATTAGAAACAACAGCTTTGGTATTTGAAAACCAAGAGACTTTTAAACCACTAGAAAGTGGCTGTCTTCCCCCCCCCCCAGCAAAACCAAATCAATTCACAAAATGCTTAGAAGAGGAAACCTGCAGATCAGCATTTCCAATTGTAAATCCAGGAAACAATTTAATTAAACTGGTTTTGCACTCTACAATCATAAAGGCTGAAAACCCTGTTACCAGCACTTCAACATCTACACTTCAACTGGCTGACTTGTTACTGAAGTAGAGGCAAAATTATTAGCAACCTCTCCCTCCCCCAAGCAATAAATTAAAGTATACCAGAAAGGAAGTTTCACTAAAGTTTCCTAGTTAACTCTCTGAATGGAATCATCATTCTTTATTTCCCTGTAAAAATCAAATCAGAGTATCAAAGGACTCAGTATATCTTCAAGTATTCTTACCAAGTGGATTACTCTTAGGGAACTGCTTCTGAGGATAAAGAAACATCTGTTACACAAGCTTCAGGAGTAAACTCTTGAATAACTACACCTTCCAAGTCTCAGATTCCTCCCAACAAGGCACAAAAGGATTGTTGCTCTCAAAAGGTCCTTGTTCTCAGCTGCAAAATGGTCAGATGTCTTGTGCAAATGGAGGCTGAAAGCAGGACCAAGTTCACTTGGACACTGGGATGGTCCCACCCAGTTAGTGAGCCAGGGTAATACTCCAGCATTTTCCATCTTGCTTTCTGCTACGGCTTCTGAGCTTCAGCTGGCTTCCACTCCATCCCTGTTTCTGGACTCAAGTCTCACATTATTTTCATTTCAGGTAGGTCACATTAGAATGAGGCAGCAGACTGGTTTGCTGTACCCTGCGAGGCTCTCTGCAGTGTCAAGAAGGAAGGAGGCATTAGGTCAGCCCTGGAGCGTAGTTGTGTAGCTTCTGGGCTTTCAGAGAGTGGCATCAGGGACAGTCACCTGCAGTAATGGTTAACAAGTCACTTGGTAAAAGGCAGAAGGCATGTCTTGTAGATGACAAAGGCAGCCAGATACCAATGAAAAAAGGACATCATTTTGTTAAGCACAGCTGTACACACAACAACCTGCACTTACTGCCTGACTGCGTCCTCCTTTTGCACTGAGTCATGGGCTTATGACTGCAGTTATCTTGGATATACAAACCTCTTCCTAGCTGAGCTTACAAAGCCACAAGCACCTTCTGCTCTTGTTCCTTCAATGGCTGACAGGTATTCGGACCTGCTCGGGACCAGGCTGATCCCCAGTGCTCAGTGTTACAATGCCAGTGAGCTGAGGTGAGACTTGCTGACTTTAAACACCCATTACATACTGACTGTCAAGTTTAGCCCAGTACCTTCTGTCCAGCCTTGGCTTGCCAACATTGAATTTGATTTTATAATTTGGAAAAACAGGGCAGTCTAAAGCTAGAACTTTTCCTCTGCCACCTCTATTTAACTACATCCATTTTAATTTCTTATTTTTTAAACACAAGCTACATTGAACACGTTCAGCCCTAAGGAGGGATGCCTCTGAATGGCACAGCTAGCTCACACAGCAAATCCACTCTTGTCTTTCACTTCCACTCCAACAAGCAACTAGAAAGTGCCATTCATAAGAGCAGAAATCACTGTCTAGCTTTATTCTGTGCTAAGCTTTTACTAGCAAGCTTTCTAAGGCAACTCAAAACAAGAATTTCCAATTCTTTACACCCAAGCGAGATGCAACAGAGCTTGAAGTCAGAACCTCCACCTGACAGTGAAAAGCATTCAGCACTTTTCTTAACACAGCTATGTATTTTGTCTGGGTGGGAGCAGCACCTTCCCAAAACAATGGTGGTAGATGTGGTTTGATGGAGGAACTGCAGTGTGTGTAAATCCATGAGCAGTAGTCTCAGCAAGTCAGCACCTTTACCTAAGGACACCAGCTAGCATTGTGTGCCACATCACATGTTCAAACCAGGCAGGCAACAGCGCACATCTCCCCCACAGCAGTAAAGACAAGTACAGCAGCTCTCCAAAGCATTCTGATACTGCATAACATCATCTCCTGACAGACACAGCTGCAACTTTTGGTTTACAAACAAACAATGTCCTACACCAACGTGTGGGAAAAGGACAGAAAAGCTGTGCCTACCTTCAACTGCAGCCTCCCAAATATTTAAGGACAGAGAATGGGTTTATCTTTTGTTCCTAATTCCTGCCCTAACCTTACTTCTTGCAGGAAGAGGTCACTTGCTGCAAGAGACTGAAAAGACCCTCACAGTCTAAGACAGAACCTCCCTAGGCACAGCTGACAGAAAATCAGGCTGACAACACTCAGTGGACAGCAGCCAGAAGCAGCAGCCTTATACCTTACTCCTGAAGAGTGGCTTGGCTCCTGGCCCACAATATTCATTGTAGATGAGTTTGAACAGAAACAAGTGAAACAATGTGATTAAGGAGGCCACGCTGAACCAGAACAGGAAGGGCAGGCCTGGGTATTGCTTGGCCATGTGCTCCTCGTGAGCTAGAATGGCTTTTAGATGGAGTGTGTGTCTCAGGTCCTGCAAGTGGATCAGATCTGTGGATATATAAAGCAGTGGTGTGATGGGTTGAGTCACCATGACAGGGAAGGTGTGACCTCGTGCCTCTGAGGTCAGCTCCACAGGCTCATTCATACAGCCTGCCTCACATGCATACAGTCTAACTGGCTTGTCTTGGAATTTCACAGACACATGCAAGAAGGGCTTCCCTTCAGCATCCAGCAGGACAGCTAGGTTAATCAAGTCCTTGTTGTAATGGATCCCACGCAAGGAATAGCTGTTGTGAAGGACATCAGGGTCGGCCTGAAACTGAAGATGATTTTCTGTGAACTGCAGACCCCCGAAGCTCAGCACCATTCCCTGCATCAGCCCATGGACTCCAGCTGCCACGAGCCCCTTGCAGCCACGCTTCTGGAGAGTTAGCTTCCATAGGTCTGAGAGCTGCAAGACCTGGGTGACACTGGTCAGCTTTGGTGGCCACAGGTTCTCTGCGTGCATGGTTGCGTGGCCGCTGAAGCAGTGGTCAGCATAGTTCAAGCTGGCTTCCATTTTCTCTCTGTCCTCACCACTAATAAGTGGATCTAGCAGAGGAGCTGGCATGGTTGACAGCATGTAGTAGAGGGTCATGTTAACAGTCTCACTGGATGGTGTATGCAAATCTGTGATCTTTCTCATTTCAACTCCTGTAATCAAAGGAAAACAACCAGGAGTCAGAGGATCACACACGAGTATGACATCAACTAGAAGGTCAAAGGTACATGTCAGCTTTCGACACACAGGCGCTCTTCAGAACATCTAAAGGCTCCTCTGCCTCTGAAACTCTGAAGTGAAGTTTCCTCCCATTTCTGTGGATGCTCTCTCTGCTAGTTGGATATAGAAAGCCAGGCTCCCACTACAGCCAAAGCCAGTTTGATAAGGAGCTGACACCATGACTCTGCAAAGGTGATCTATCTTACATCTGGCTACAGAACAGCAAGTTCTGCATGACTTGGGCAGCTCATCTGTTATCCAAGGTCGTTAAAATCTTAAGATCCATCTTGGTAGGACAGCCCTTAATTTCCATAAAGACATTTGCTCTTTGTATTGTCACTAGAGGTCAGCTGTTTCCAGCAGAGCTGACATGCTGGGCAAATCAGTAGAGTTCTTGAAGACAGGAAAGCCTGAGCATCTGGAGTTTGGATCGGAAAGGTTCTTCTATCATTTCCCTTCAACTGCACTCCACTTTTGTAAAGCACTCAGGGTTCCAACCCAGGAACACTGCTCTGCTATCCCACAACATGGCTTCTGGGCCCCAGAGCCTCTGGAGGCTCCACAGGAACCAGATCACTGAGCTGCCACCTTCCCTCTAAAGCAACCCTTTGCAAATTGAGCATCCTTTTCCTTACCTGAAATGAACAGGTCAGACCAAGTTTGTTGGTGCTCTTGGAAAAGATCTTCCACTCCCATCTGCATCACCTCCAGCATCTCTTTCTTGGCAGATTCCCTCAGCTTGCTGAAAGTCTCCTCCAGCTTGGAGACCTCGATGGGCTCTGAGGTGTACACCACGGACAGCACGGTCTCGTCAAAGTGGGATTTGGGCGCAACCTGCACCCGGCTCACCAGCTTCTTGGCAGCCACCACCATAAGCACCACCTTGGGGCTCCCGGCTAGCAGCAGGCGTCCGGAAGAGAGCAGGAACTGCCGCTCCTCCACCTTCTCCAGGCTGGTGGCGAAGCGGCCACCCAGCGAGGGGGCAGAAGCTGGGGCCGAAGCCTCGAAGGCGGCCACCCGTTCCGTGGGGTTGGCAATGCGGATGCGCTGCAGGTACAGATGCGGCCGGCTCCGGTGGGCCACCACTTCCTCCCGCACCGTCACGCAGTCCC
>VWZE01024406.1:1991142-2051179 GCA_013396675.1 Eubucco bourcierii
CGCGCCCCGCCGCCGCACAGCCCCCAGGTACCAGTAGGCGACGAGCAGGAGCGCCAGCAGCAGCAGCAAGCGCCGCGCCCAGCTGCTGGAGAGCAGCCCCGGCAGCCCCTTCAGCCGCTGCTGCAGCCACATGGGCGGCGGCGGGGCCGCGCGGGAGTCCCGTCCCGCGGCCCCGGCACCCACCGCAGCCGCTCCCCGGCCCCGCTCCCGCCGCAGCGCAGCGACCCTCACGCCGCCATGGCCGCCACCCGGAAGCGCCGCGCGATGCGGCAGGTCTGCCGAGCTTCGCGGTGTTTTGCGACGCTTTGCGACAGCTCCATCGCACCGCCCCTCGAGGGGCCTGGCGGCGGCACACAACCCGACCCGCGCCGCCGCCGTGACGTGACAGTGCTTGGCTCCGGGCCGCCCGCTTGCGACACACCCACGTTGGCACTGTCTCGAGGCCCTCAGCCTCTGGCGTAGAAAGAAGCGGGGCCCGTGGAGGTCTCGTGGGAAGCCCGGCGGAAGGCTCGGGGCCTGCGCGAAGGCAGCGGAGCTAGGGGCGGATTTGTGGAACGGGCCCGAGGCTGCCGCTGACCCTTCGGCACCGCCGGCAGAGTGAAGACCCGGACCCCCCGGCAGGCCAGTGTCGGCCTGCAGGCCCAGCCTTATTTCAGCTCATGGCTGCGGTTTCGTCTCTCCCGCTCGGCGGGTCCTGCACCCATAGGAAAAACGGAGCAGGCCTGGGGGAGTTTTCCGTGTTGCCGGTGGCAACTCGCTGCTGTTAGCAGAGCTTTGTGTGGGAAAGCAAGTTACATTCGAGCTGATCTTATCCTATTGTGTAGTAAACAGAGAACACAATTTATGATGTGACTTAGATGTGGACATCAAGCCACAGAAAAATTTGTACGGAGTAGCATGCCGTGTGAAATGGAGTGTGAAATTCCTGACCAAGTAGAGCCAGTGAACCAGCTAAGGGAAGGGGAGCAGACCCTTCTTAACCTCTTCCTGCATAGGACCGATTTGATTTGGAGGCAGGAAGGTACACTGCAGTCTGTAAAAATGCTGAACGAGATCTTATTCCTTGCGTGTTCCAGAGGGGCTCCTGTTTTCTCAGAAGCTCTGGTGCGCCTTGAGGCTGCTTTAAAAACTGAGCTCTGATCCTTTGGGTTTTTAGGAAGCAGCTACTTGGAGCACGTGCTGCACGTACTCACTGCAACATCTGCATTGGCAGCTGGCTCTCTTTTAAACAGGCAGCCGACTCCAGCCAGAGCACACAAAACAGTGCAAATATAGAAACAGAGGGAAAAAAATCCATGCTTGCTGGGCTGGCATAACTGCAGAATGCAAACAGATGTCAAACAGGGGCAGCCTTAGTACAATGGTATAAACAATGGCACATTCATGATTTCTAGTGTGCAAAATCCCTTTCATTTTAGAAAGGAGAGATTGAAGTTCATTAAGATGAGAAAGTTGCCCTTTTTAAACCTCGATACTAAAGTCACAGCTCTCAGTCTGAGGTTTGAAGGTGAGGGGCTGGGGACCGCTGGTTTTTGCTCTTGCCATAAATTGTCAAGGCTGCTAAAGATTTATCAGGGGCTCTGTCTGGGCTTGCAGAGTACTGAAGTATCTTTTCTCATTTGTTTTCTTTAGGGAAACTGGGAGCTTTGCAAAAGGAAGTCTCCTGAAATCACCATCTTAGGAAGAAGTAGTGTTTCCTTGGACTGTTGCCTGTGGTACATCATTTGAGCATGTGGGCTGTACCATTTGCCTGGTAATTATGAGAGAATTCCTGCTCTGGGGAAGGAGGAATGGAAACAGAAGTGCTCTGAAAACACTCAAGAATATTCTCAGTGAACAGACAAATGGTAGTTTTTTTGGGAGGAGGCATGGAGGATATTAGCTACAGTGTGGCCCTCTTAACATGCTTAGTTGTTTCTCCTCTAGGATCCTACCTTCTTGGGTTTGATTTGAAAATCCAAATACCACAGTATCTGTGATTTCTCTTAAATTAAAAGGGTATTTTACTGACAGAAACCAGCAGACCTGATTAATGGAAGCAGAGTTGGGTTAATTTTACACGGTGCCCAAGAAAAAAGGCACAGTGGCTTCTAGGTATTTGCTTCAGCAGAAATAACTTGTTGCTCAGAGCTGCACCTAAGATCCTCATCTGGTGTTCTGCAGGCTCTAAAGGGATTCCCTGTGTCAGAGTCTCACATTCACTGCAGTATAAAAATGACCCTAACCCAAACTGTTCTTTTTAAAAGTGTAATTTTATAAGACTGGTTTATTTTGCCTATTCTCAAAGTTAAGCAGAATAAACTAGAGAAAGATGTGGGATAAGCCATCAGGGCTAGAGCAAGAAGATTCAGCACAAGGACAATGAGAGAAATATAAAACTTAAAGACATGTATATAGCCAGAGAAAAGCAGTACTGGAGAGAAGACTGCAGCAGATTTTGTGTTTGCCAAGGAAATACAAGAGACGACAGGTGGAAAGAAGCTATTTATTTAAGAAGGGATTCCAGAGTTGTGCATAATCCATTTCTTTGGCCTTTCTGTGCACCTCATGACTGTGTCGACTAGATGCAGCCCAACACTGAGGCTGACCCTCTCCTTCTACCCAGGCTCACTTTTATTATTTGCTTATTGCAGGTTTCCTCCTCTGGGGAGCCACTGCCCAGTGCCCTACAGCAAGGGTCCCTGGACCCCAAACCCCAGCTGAAGTTGCTGCAGCTCCGGGATCAAACCCTACCGGCTCTGCGTTTCTCCAACAGGCAGAGATGTTCCTGTGCTTTGCACAAGCCCGAGCCCCACAACCTCAACCTCTCTGTCTGTCTCTCCTCCGTCGGCCACAGCTGCCACAGCTGCCTCCCCGCCTCTTGCGGGGGCCGGGGCAGGCCCGGGAGGAGGAGCCGTCGCCTCCCCGCTTCTTTTGCCCGTCCCCGCCGGGCGGGTCTGGTGCGTGGCATAGGCTCCAGCAGCCCCGGAGCTTTCTAGAGCTGCCGTCCGCCGGGTCCGGCCCTCAGGCAGCGCTGCCGGTCGGCTCCGGCTCCGGCTCCGGCTCCGGCTCCGGCTCCGGCTCCGGCTCCGGCTCCGGCTCCTGGCTCGGGATCCAACGGGGGAGTCGCCTCCATGGTGTTTCCGGCGGTGCTGCTGCCCTGGGCGGTGCTGGCGCTGCTCGGGGCGGAGGGTGGCTGTGCCTCAGAGCAAGAAGGTGAGTGGGGGTTTGGTGGCCAGGCTGACGGACAGGCAGAGTGGCTGTGGGGCCACTGCTGGCCTGAACGCCCCGGTCCAGCTCAAAGGCATTGCAGGTCAGTGCCCACTGCAGAGTCCGAGCGCCTGGGCGGCAGCTGGAGCCTCCTGCCGACTTCAGAGGCAGGGCACAGCCTGGCGTGGGTGTCCTCTGCACATGCTTCTTCAGCGCCTCGGTTACTAGACAGAGCACTGCGCTGTGCGAGGCAAAGCGTCGCATTAACTTTCGTCCCAGTAAAATATTTGTAATCCCTTGGGATATGTCCCACCTGGGTCAGCCCATCCTGCTTTTGAATTTGCGTAACAGAGTATTTGATCCCAGGCCGGCCTGAGATCCGGGCCGCTCCTGAAAAAAACCCCAGCCTGTCCCCATCTGAACGGTGGTAGCAGAGTAGAGGGGTAGGGCAGCTGCAGTGTCAGCCAGGCTGACAAAGAGGTTCGTGCACTGTCACTTTGCCAAGAAGCTTGAGTAATTATCTCTGTCTTCGTTAGAGAAGTGGCAATTAAGAGATGATTCCCTCTCATTCCCGAGCATGTTTCACTTCGCCGTGTGTGATTCTGGTGTAATTGCCTTTATCTTAGTTCGTGTGTATTCATGGGAGTGTTGTGAGTTCTTTAGTGACACAACTAAAGCAAAATCACTGCAGCATTTAGGGTAACTCCTAGGTAAATATAAGGAAGGAATTAATTTCTCTGTGCTATCCTGCCTTACTTACCTCAAACATACCACGGTTTTAGTAAGGTTTTGGAGCACACTGGAGATACCAGGCTGGGTGCTGGGAAAAGAGGATGAGGTTTGTTGGGTAAGAGGAGAGATTTGGAATTAATTACTTTCTGAACCTGTCACTTCTGGCATGGCTTGAAGAAAAAATGTTTTTTCTGTGCTTCAGCTTCCCCAGAGTAACATGAGAATAACAATACCTGTCTTCCCTCTTGTGTGTTCATTTACATCTCTGCAGAAGTTCTAAGCAGAGTTATTTGTAGTTGATTAAATATTAAAAGAAAAAGCCAAAACAGGTAAATGTGAATTTCACCCAGAGGTTATATTATGCACTAGTAATTGTGCACTGATTTTTTTCTATTTGATCCTAGTATGAATGGCATTTTCTTGGACACTGTCTTAACAGGAAGTGACACAGTAAGAGTTCCCAAAGCACAGCCTAGGGATAAATTCATTCCTTGTCCTAAAATGCAGCTGCAGCAGTGCTTTTCCTCTAGAGTCAGGGCAGAAGTAAATAAGTCTGCATTTTTTTTGCTTACTGAACTCATCACTGATTTTTACTCTTTGTAAAAACACAGAAATCCACCCAATCATCTCACTGGGGGGTTGATTTCAGAGCCCTTGTTCCAGTGCTTTATCCCTACAGGATCATTTACATCTACAGTGCTGAAAACCCTCACGAGTGGTAGATGTCCTCTATCATCATTCAACAGATAGTCGAAACCAGAGATGTAGCAAGGTTGGCTCCTCGTTTGACATCAGCACAGATCAGCTCCCCTGGTTCCTAGTCCAGTGTGTGCTTTGTTAACCACAGCGTTGGTGTTTTGCTGCCATACCATAATTAAATATATGGTTTCTAGTTGTTAGCATGGCCCAAGGAGTCTCTGGGCACAGGAAGCTCAGCTTTACAGAACAGGCTACATTTGAAGAGTAACCTGACATGCAAAAGAGGGAAGCATGAATCTGCTTCTAGAGGTTTCAAAATGCTTGCCTGTAATGCTGGAATTAAAAAGGTTACTGCTCTGTCCCTGGAAATACCTCTGAGCTGCACCAGTGTTCAGCAGAATCTTTGAGAAAGAGGGAAAAGGGTTAAAGGAGGAGTGGAGGCAGCACAGCTCAGCACAAGCTTCTACTGCTGGGCTGAAGGAATGTCTCTTGGGGTGGAAGGCTCTTGCTACTGCAGGGGTTTCACAGAACAAAAACTGACTTTCACGTCTCGGAGTCCTACCCCCACAGACCGGTCCTGTACCATGGAATTCTGCCGGGGAGGATCATTTTCTCCTACTGGCTTTTCCATGCTCCAGTGAGTTCCCACCTGGCACAGTGAAACCTTTTCTGCCTTAGAAGTAGGGCACCTCTCCCTGCTCAACCCTGGGAGCCTTTAGCTCTCACAGCTTGCCCAGCGAACTTCTGGCAGTCACATCACAAACACTTTGTCGCGTTCTTGGGGTGGCAGCAGGAAATGAATTCAGCTTTTATTTAATGTGAGATGCCTGAGAATTCAGGCTGAAATAATTGCATAGCAGTCAGACTCTTTTCTTTCCTTTTTTTTATCATTATCTTATGCTTTCTTCTCTCCTTTCAGGTACTAGAATTTGATGTTTGTCTTCACATTCCTCTGTGGAAAGCCCCCCTTTGCCCCTCCTCTTCACTGGCAGTCTGGTCTTCACCTGCTCAGAGTTCAGAGCTGCCATTGCATGGTTGGAAACTTCAAGGGCTTTAACATATTCCCCCAGGAGATACATATTTTACTGATTTATGTGCACCCTCTGACTGGATGGGACACAAGGCACTGGAGTGTGCAGGAGGAGCTGGGTTAGGAATGCACTTCATGTAAAAACCACACAGATGCAGGGTTCATATTGTTTTATTTATCAGTCCCCTGTCTGTCTGCATGAATGTCTAATGGAATTACAGAGCTGACCTTCCACTGACTGTTCACAATCTTTCCTCTCTTTTTATTCTGATGCAGGTAAAGGCTTTAGGGAATTTCCTTGGGAAAATCCTCTCTCTTCTTAACTTGGAGTCTTGCACTTTTGCTGCCTTCGTCAGGTCCATCTGGAACTCCAGCTCCTAGATGTCTAATATCAGACAGACGATCACTTTGGGTACACTAGGAAGATGCATCTGGTACATCCATTGAAAAAAAATTGTTCCAAAAGAGGCCTGCTCCAGCCAAGAAAATATGCTTTCAGTTTGTCCTGGTATTTTCTGATGGTAAAATCAGATGGCCAGGATTTGCATTTAAGCCCTGGTGCCAGAGCCTATACAAGCAGATGCATTAAGATGGAGTACAGCATTTAATCATCACAATGAAGAAAGAATCACATTCCAGTGGTAGTGTAGAGAAAACTCCTGAAAGAGAACTTCAGGATTTAGCTTTGTTGTTTTTAGGGGACTGGAAATGAAAAGTAAAGTTTGGGAGGAGAATGCAAACGAGGAGCTATGGCAGAATTGAATTCATGTTGTGTATGTATGAAAAAATCTGGAGAACACCTCAGGAATGTGGCAGAAAATTGGAGCAGTCATGGAGGGTGAATAATAACATTCAGCCTCCTTTTGTTCTTCCCTACACCCAAGAAGTGCTGAGTGACAGAAAAGCAGTGCTGTGGGGATCAGGAAGCCAATAGCACTAAATGGTTGACTTCCAAATGGGCATTTTTCAGGAATTCTGGGGTTTTATTTTTGAGATTAATTTCCTTCATTCTCTGTATGAGAGAAATGTAGCTTTCGATAGCAAGGCAAAAAACCCAACAACCCACCACTTAATACACTGTGTTTTCTTTTTCTAGCTCATAACTCAGGCACTGAAATTGTATCCTTACCTAATCTCTCATTTTGAAACCAGGCCCAAGTTCTAAGCTCTACTGCAAAGGGACAGTCTTGCCTGTGTTGCTGCAGTTAGTTTGGGATTTGTCAAGCAAACAGTAAAATTTGAAGATGGCTTTGCTGTGTTCTGTCCCCTGGGATAGTTCCTCCATTAGTTCCTCTGTGCTGGTTCCTGCAGTAAAACACTTGCTGCATCCACACTTTCTGTCTCCTTCTACGAATCTTAGATGAGTTGGACCCCAGAAAATCCAGGCAGCAACTAAGCAGAATTTGAAGCTGTTTTTCTTCCTAAGGGAGGTCGAAGTTTTATGGCCAGTGAGAACACCTAAAGTGCTTAATGTTGTGCCATATGGAGTTAGCAGGGTGAGGTGTAAGCAAGCTGTTTTCTCCTCAGCAATATGTGGTAGCTCCACAGCTAGACTACCTCCCTTGCCTGACTTGAAAGGAACCTGGACATCTGTCATGTCCCAGAGAGATGTAACCTGTGCCCATGAACAGCTGTGACTGTTTGCACAGAACCTGGGGCTGCTGGGTGCTATTGATGCATGAGCAGCTGGGGAAGTCATTTCTTAATGGTTGGCTGTTGACTTCCCTTTGTCAAATCTGTCGAGTACTTTTAAGAATATTGAGCCATACCTTGGCTCAGTGTGATCCATACCTTGGTTAGTATGAAGCAGCTGCCTCTGAAAATGGTGCAGGTTGAATGTGGCTCTTGTGCTTTCTCCTGTCTGCAGAGAACCTGCTGGTCCTTACTGTTGCCACCAAGCAGACCGAGGGGTTCCAGCGCTTCAGAAGATCAGCGCAGTTCTTCAACTACAAAGTCCAGGTGATGGCTGGCAGCCTCCATGGTGATTGGTCAAAGGGAATTTTGAAGTGTGGAATGGATAAGTCTTGGCCACAAAGTGGTTAAATAAAAGCTTGAGTGAACACATGTACTTTCCTGTCTGAGAAGTAGTGTCTAGGGCATTTCTGTAGCAGCCTCCAATTCCATCCTGAGTGCTGGCTTGAAATGAGGTCCATAACTCCTGCTGGATGGAACCCAGTGTCACTTTTCCACTGCCATGCCAAAGCACAGTACAGCAGTGCTCCTGTCCCTGTTGCTGAGGGTGCTTTGTTCCAGTGCTACCTGTAACTGCTCATCCCAGAGAACAGGTCAAGGGCTGCCATGTGCACCTAGTCCATCTATCTTGACGCGGGTGATTTAACTGGGAGTTACTGGGACTGCTAAGGTTGTGGGTTCTGGTTGTTTCCTCTGGGTCTTGCTGGGAAAGTGTGCTTGTTGTTCTTTAGGTGCTGGGGCTGGATGAGAAGTGGCAGGGTGGAGATGACCAGAAGCCAGCAGGAGGTGGGCAGAAGGTCCGTCTCTTGAAGTCAGCTTTGAAGCAGTATGCGGATAAGAAAGACTTAATCATCCTTTTTGTAGAAAGGTAATGAGCTGAGAAGTGTTTGCCATGAGCTGAATCAGGTGGCTGTTGGGACAGATTCTTACTGAAAATAAATAAACCCTGCAGTAGATTGCTTTTGGAAGGTGTGTGCAGACCTCCTCCCGTTTTCCCCACCTTGAATTCTCTGCAGTTGCCTTAGAATTGCTCAGAGCTGAATCTGTGGCGGTTGGGAAGGTCTGATCAGAAGAGGCTGATTCCAGCTCTTGCATGAAGTTGATAGCATTGTACCTGTTTCTGCCAAGGTGTAATGTGGCTACCTCTGCAGACAATGAGCAGCAATATTTGTGGATCTAGGCAGGCCTTTCTTACCAGAATGATTTGTTTTATATGGTGAGGCAGGCTGCAACACAAACCTGAGAACCAAGAATTGGTCTGCCAGAGAAATGTGGAGAGAAGGCAACAGTTTGGAGTCTCGGTGTCTTTTCACATGTTCAGCAACAGGCCGGGACGCCTGTATCTGGCTCAGGCTCCCATGGCTCTGGTGTCTGTATGTGTGTCTGAGAAGTCAGGGGTGATTCATCTCTGGAATGAGCAACTTTTCCCTCACCAAAATGAGCCTGAAGTTTGCAAATCTTTCTGCAGTAAACGCAAATCTTATTCTGGGAGTGTTGCCTGGGAATTAGTTTGACCCTGTACTGCTCAGACTGGGACTGGAGTGCAGCATCCAGTGACTAGTGTCCAGGATAGCTTTGTCATAAGGATCTTCAGGGAAGTCATCAGAGAGTGGCAGGATGCTGAAGGATGTAAAAAGCATGGCCTGTGTAGTCTGTGAAGCAGAACTGAAAGGAAATGATTCTTCACGACTTAGCTGTTTCTAGAAACTTTTCATACTGACAGCTTTTTTCAGTTCCTTTCTGTCCCTGTCTTGTCTTTTCCTCTAGCTATGATGTCCTCTTTGCTTCGGGCCCTGCAGAGCTGCTGAAGAAGTTCAAACAAGCCAAGAGCAAGGTGGTCTTCTCAGCAGAGAACTACATCTACCCTGACAGAAAGCTGGAAGCCAAGTACCCTCAGGTGCGAGACGGAAAGCGCTTCCTGGGTTCTGGAGGTAGGACCCTTGTTCCTTCTTCATCAAAGATGGTGCAGGGCCCTGCACATAACTGCTGTAATGGAGAGACTCACAGTGCTCCTGCCCTTTGCCTGCAGGAGGGGATGTAGCTGTGAATAGCCAGTAAAGGATAGAAACCTGCTCTCTATCCCTTCTCCAATTCCAGTGAGCCTTGTCATTCAGGGTGTGGGTATCTGAGCTTTTCTGGTACTGAATATTACAGGTTTGGTGCTGTCCTCATTCCCTGTTGGGAAGTGCAGTCCAAACACACCTTTGCTAAGAGCTGGTGTATCCCTCCAGCAGTGTTGCACCCTGCAAAATGTCTTGGAGGATTAAGTGAGACTGCATGAAAGAATTGGGAGTGTGTGCATACAAGAGTACTGTTGAAACAGCTTTTCACATTTGTTGCCACAGGCTTCATAGGTTATGCTCCAAACCTGAAGAAGCTCGTGGAGAAGTGGAAAGGACAGGATGATGACAGTGACCAGCTCTTCTATACAAACATCTTCTTGCATCCAGAAAAAAGAGTAAGTATAGCTATATTTTGGGGTTTGGAGGAGTTACCTGAGAAGCACTGCTGCCAATCCTGTGTGCAGTATTCCTGTTGACAGTAAAATAAGTTAATCACATATATATGTTGACTATTAATTACTGCTCTGGCATCCTTACACACGAAAGGCCAGTAGTTGTATGAAAACTTACATTCTAGCCACTGCCCCCTTGTTATGTTATTAGCAGGTTTTATCTTCAAACTTAAAATGTGAATGGGGAGCTGTGTACCTTAAACCAACTCTGTCTGGAAACTCCTAACAGTGTCTATGTGCAGCTGTTTAAGGCTATAGTGTGGCAGAACTAATCAGCCTCCTCCCAGGGGCTGTGAGAGCCAGACTTCAGGTGTGTATCTTCCCTGTACAGTGCAGTGCTGACTGGGAGATATCCAGCCTGGCCTTGAAGTTCATTTTGGCTAAAAGGGGCAGGTGAGGCCTGAGCAGATTTGAGGTGATGGAAAGGGCAGCGCTTTTAGCCACAGGATGGGGACCATACACATCACAGTGGACCATACACATCTGCTGGAGCAAAGAGGCTGCCTCTGCTTTCAGCAGACACCTCCAGATTCTGCACAACAAAATCTGTGTCAGCTGATGTAGCATGGCACATAGCACCATGCAGAAGCCTGGGCTGGACCCTGAAGCACTGAATGACTGCTGCCATTCCAGGACAGTGGTGCTCTGGCTGAATTATCCAGCCCATGGGGTGGTTCTGCTTTTGTTGTCCCTGCCCAGTTCTGCATTACTCATTGCAGTCTTGGCCCCAAGGGACACCACAAATGCATGGGAACAACAGTAGAGTCGGGAGGAAGCAGTGAAAATAGGAAACTGCTTTCAGACTGGCTAGGGAAGGAATTGCAGTTTCTTACCAGTAGGGCTGGTAAAAATAATCATAACAGCTGCACATTTTCTACTTCCTCAAATGTGAGTATGGCCTGTCATCCTTTAACATCAACAGTTCCTTTAGTGTCCTCATCTGCAGTTTTGGCCCTGTGCCACCCAGGCTGAGTAATTCCACTGACTTGGCATTCAGACAGTGGATGTTAGCACCCTGCCCTCCTTCCCAGTAATCAATCTTAATGGGTGCCTGGAGGGACACAGAACTCTGTTGAATCAGGGCTGGATTTTAGTCTGACAAAAATCCAGTCAGAGTGTGACTTGCAGAGGGGATGAAAACAGAGATTGCAGAAGTAGCCTGGCACCCTTAGTGTGTTCCACTTTGACACTGGTACTTGGGGCAACACTTGCCCTGTGGATAGATGGCAGCAAAACTGTCGGCACAGCAGATTTTTGTCCTGTCTTGGCGTTCCCACACGTTACACGTGGGTTTTGTGTGACTCTGCTACAAGTGTGCTTCATTAATCCTGCATGTTATTATTGGCACACCCACAGCAGCTTTGAAATGTTTATCTCTGAGCTTTTCCCTAGTTTAATATGTTTAAATTGGTTTAGAGAACAGCAAATTGTTCCAGGCTCAAGTGAAAGCAAGGATTAGCTGGGAGTGTTTTAGGTTTTAAAGCTTGGAGAGTATGAAAATGATTATTGGAAGGTGATACATGTTTGCTCAGCATAGGGTCTCTGACGTGCAAGAGAATGGATGCTCACTTGTGTTCTGACTGAGGTTCTTTATCTCATTCTTTAAAAGGAAAGTATCAACATCAGTCTAGACCAAAGAAGCCGAATCTTCCAAAACCTAAATGGAGCATTAGGTGAGATGAGAGATTCTGTTCTCCTTGGAATGCAACTGCATGGTGACACTAGACATAAAGCTGTGGCTGAAAGGATTTAATTTCAGAAATTCCTGTCCGTGCAGAGTAAGCTTCAGTGAAAAGCCTCTGCCAGAGTTTTGGGATGTGTTTGCAATTCCACTGTGGCCAGCTAGGTTCTCATTGCCATTCCCTCTTTACTTGAGGGAATACAGGTCAGGTTTTCCATCTTACACCTCCTTGTCACTTTGATCTCAAAGCATGTCAGATTGTATTAGCCTTGGAGGCTGGAACTGGGAGGGACTTCCAGTGCAAGTACTAACTCACAACCCTCTGTAGGGCTTGCCTGCCTTTCCACTTCAGAACTGTCTGGAATGTCACAGGAGGTGAGATGCAGCAGATACTGCCTGAGAGTTCTCGCTGTCCATACCAGGCTTCTGACCTGACCTGCTGATTGACTTTGCTAGACCTGGCAGAAGTGATTCAGTTACGCTTCCTGACCGTTCCTGCCTGATGTTTTCACTTTAGAGTCTTGCACCAGTCCACCATTATCACAGTCAGGTTAAAAATCATGACTGCAGGGTAGGTTTTGGCTCCTGTGCTCATTATAGCAATGACAGACTGAAGCTTGGATCTGTACTAGTCTGTTTGCCAAAGGATTTTGTGTGGTTGTGCTGAGGAGACATTTTGGATGATCATAGAATCGTAGAATGTCAGGGGCTGGAAGGCACTTCAAAAGCTCATCCAGTCCAGCCCCCTGCCAGAGTAGGATCACCTGTACCAGATCGTACCGGAAGGCATCCGGGTGGGTTTTGAGTATCTCCAGAGGGGGAGACTCCACAACCCACCTGGGCAGCCTGTCCCAGTGTTCTGTCACCCTCACAGTGAATAAATTCCTCCTCATGTTTACACAAAACTTCCTATGCCTCAGCTTCCACCCACTGCCCCTTGTCCTGTCCTTGGGCATCACCCAGCAGAGCCTGGCTCCAACCTCCTGGCACTCACCTTTACATATTTGTAAACATTGATGAGGTCATCTCTCAGTCTCCTCTTCAGGCTAAAGAGCCCCAGTTCCCTCAGGCTCCCCTTGTAAGAGGGATGTTCCATTCCCTTAGTCATCCTTGTGGCTCTGCACTGGACAGTTTCAAGCAGGTCTATGCCCCTCCTGAACTGGGGGGCCCAGAACTGGACACAGTACTTCAGATGTGGACTCCCCAGGGCAGAGTAGAGGGGCAGGAGAACTTCTCTTGACCTACTATCCACAGCCCTTCTGACACACCCCAGAATGGCATTGCCCCTCCTGGCCACGAGTGCACATTGCTGGCTTATGCTCACCCTCCCATCAACTAGGACCCCCCAAATCCTTTTTGCCTTCACTGCCTTCCAACAGATCAGTCCCTAATCTATCCTGATTCCTGGGGCTGTTCTTTCCCAGGTGCAAGACTCTACACCTGTTGAGTTTCATTAAATTTTCTCCCTGCCCTGCCCTCCAGCCTGTCCAAGTCTACCTTTCAATGTGCCTTCTGCCAATTCACAGTAGAAGGCATATTTGTCAACCCAGGAAGTTACATTCTTTTTTCAACTTTCCAGACATCCTCCTATCACCTCACAGGATCATTCTGTGCATTTTTTTCTCCTTTCCAGGCATGTTCTGTAGCCCTTAAAGTTAACTTGTGGTTATCCACATCTATGCTTTCAGCAGTTGCTCAGTAGAAATGAAGCATTGTGCTGCTAGTTATCAATAAAAGCCTTCCTCTGGTAACACGATGGCATGTTGTCATTTCCAGATGAGGTGGTTCTGAAGTTTGAAAACTCAAGAGTGAGAGCAAGAAACTTGTTATATGACACTCTGCCTGTGGTGATTCATGGAAATGGGCCCACAAAGGTAAGTGGGTGTTCTGAGAGATGTGTGTCTGCAGCAGAGTGACCCTTTCAGCTCGGGTGTATCAGGTTACTGTCTTCCCATGTATTGACTTCCCTTATGTGCGTTTACATTAGAGGAGCAGTAAGTGGCCCAGGTCCCCAGCAGCACCACGAGTCTAGTTCAAAGATCAGTGTGTAGCTGGACCCTACTTTTCAGATTATTTAGTCCAAGAATGAAGGAATGTGATCTTAAACTGGGAGTGGACACAAAAATCTCTCCTGTCCTATGATGTGTAACTTGGCAAATTGCCTTTTGCAGCTGCAGCTGAACTACCTGGGAAACTACATCCCTCAGACATGGACGTTTGAGACTGGCTGCACTGTGTGTGATGAAGGCCTGCGAAGCCTCACAGGATTTAAGGTAAGGCTGTCATCTCTTCAAAGCTCTCAAGGTGCACAATTACAGTAAGAACTTCTGCATCTGACGTGAGCCACCACTTCTCTTCTCACCGAGTGTAGGATGAGGCATTGCCCATGATCCTGATCGGCATTTTCATCGAGCAGCCCACCCCATTCCTCTCTCAGTTTTTCTTGCGCCTTCGTAACCTTCATTACCCAAAGCAACGAATCCAGCTCTTCATTCACAACCACGTAAGTAAAGTTGGCCTGCAGTGGTCACAGCATATGTGGGGAAAATAGATCTACCTTCTGTACTCTAGGCACCTTTCCAACCTTTGGCTAGACTTCCAGGCTCTGTAATCCCAGTCCTTAGCTGCAGTGACACCTATCAGATAGCTGCATCCAGCTATAAAGATGTGGAAGTGGGAACAGCTGTTGCTCTTCTGGTGTGGCGTTTTCAAGAACAGGAGGCTGAGCAGCCTGGGATGAGCCCATTTAAACTGTTTTTCCCTTTGGCACAGGAGGAGCATCACTTGAAAGATGTGGACTCTTTTGTTGAAGAGCACGGCAAAGAATATCTCTCCCTCAAAGTGATTGGACCAGATGATGAGGTGGAGAATGCTGAGGCTCGTAACTTGGGCATGTAAGTGAAGAGGCCGTACCCGGTGGCTGGCAGCCAGCCTGTGTCCAGACTGAGGCAGTCTGGGTTTGCTGAGGATCATCACTGTCAAATGGATGATTTTCTCCTTTCAGAAAGTCACCTTTTTCTTTCCTTTTGCATATCATGAACTCCCCATGCCCATGATATATTGCAAAAAAAAAAAAAAAGAGCTTGGATAGAAGCTGCCTAAAGTTCTCCGTGCTCCTTTGCTTTGTTAGAAGGTAGCCCTGTACCTCCTGCCCTCATCAAGCAGTGTATGTGCCCAGTCACAGAGCACAGTGAATATGCACCTATATCTCTGAAGAGCAGGAGTGTAGTAGTAAAACTAAGAGCTAGTGGCATAGTATCTTCCTTTCTGTAGTCAGGTCACTGTGTGAGCTCAGGTCTGGATGTGGGCCAACCATAAACAGGAACCTTTTCAATCTGAGCTGAGGAAACCATTTGCTAACTGTGATTTTGGCTGTGTCCCAGTGACTGCTGTTAGATCCTGCGTCTTACATATGTGTACTCTGCTAGCTCTTGGGGCTGTTACTCAGAAAATTACCTTTGGTCTACAAGGTGTAGGAGTTCCTGGTGTTCTTTCTCTTGTCTTGCTTTGTTTTTTGGAGGATTTTGGTGTGACTGTTCTTCTCTGGCTGTAGGGATTTGTGCAGAAAGGATCCTGACTGTGAGTATTACTTTAGCCTGGATGCTGAAATAGTTCTGAAGAACAGAGAGACTCTGAGGATCCTCATCGAACAGAACAAGTGAGTTCTTTGGTCTGAGCCATCCTTACTGGGCATCTATCACATGAAGAATACAAGGAGCTTTTTTGTCACTGAGACATGTAAGCTACTAGGAGAGCAGTGTCAGAGACAAAATGTTAGACAAACACTTCTTATTTGGTCTTTTTTTACTGTAGTTGTAATCCTTGGATTTTAGGCCTTGGGTGCAAATCATCCCTCATTTTGTCTTTGTGTAGTCACTAGAACAAATTGGATTCTAAGAGACCTGCTGCAGGATGCAGCTGGATGGGAGATTGTGACCATATTTGTCCTTCCTTATATGGAGTTTTATTCCAACAGCTTAGCAGCAGCAGCAGCAGCAGCAACTGTGTGAAGGAGAATCTAACTCCTGTGGTCCTGTGTCTTGTAAATGTTTCCCTTTTCCTTCTGTGGTGACATCCTGTCCTGCAATGCCTTTTTGTCTCGTGCTGGCAGGCTGGTGATTGCCCCACTGGTAAGCCGTCACGAGAAGCTGTGGTCGAATTTCTGGGGAGCACTGAGCCCTGATGGATACTACGCCCGCTCAGAAGATTATGTGGATATTGTTCAAAGGCGGAGGGTGTGAGTATGCAAAGAGGGCTTCCTGCTGCTCTAATCCTGTCTTTGCATATAGAAAAGGAAAAGGAGCTTCCAAGTGGGAAGCTTGTCTCTGTTCTCTCCTGAGCAGAGATGATAACATACCTTGGATGGATTATCTTATGATCAGAGTAAGGATTTGAGAGTCCTGACTGCTGAAGTGACTCCGTCTTACTCATGGCATGTTTTCCACCTATGGATTATGGTTAGTGTGGTCCTTAAAATCCTGCAGCATGCTGTTCGATCTTTATCAGATAGCTTTTCTTCAATGGAAGATTCACAAAATATTGGCTCATTCATATTCTTGAGAGGCCCTCTCTCTTTTTCAGGCTATTGTATGTGCCATAAATGCTGGAGATCAGCATATGCACTTTGGGCTGGTTCCGTTTTTTTTGTTTTGTTTTTTTTTAAATCACTGCAAAAAATAAATGTTGATCTCTATGGAAAGAGGTTCAAGCATTAATTATTCCCTAGTAGAAACACAGTAGCAATGAATTGCTTTCAAAGTGTTCTAGCATTTGTGCAGCTTAAAAGCTCTGGATTTTTTATTTTTGTTTTTTTTTTAGTGGAATGACAATCCCTGTTGGTATGGTTTACTGTGCTGAGTTGGCTCATTGAGGTGAACCTGGCTGATAGCTCAGTCATCTGGATGATGGCAGGATCTGCCGTCCTGTCAAGCCCAGCATTTTCTGTCTTGGTGGTCTTTTGAGTCTTACTCTCCTACCCCTGTGTTTCAGAGGGCTTTGGAACGTTCCCTATATCAGCAGTGTTTACATGGTTAAAGCTAAGGCTCTGCGAGCAGAGCTTGACCAGGCAGAGCTGTTCCGCAGTGGCAAGCTGGATGCTGACATGGCTTTCTGCCACAACGTCCGCAGTCAGGTCAGTCAAAGAGAGAGGCTGGCAGGGGAACGCTGCATGCCATGGTGGAGGTGACAAAACTAAGTAGTTCCAAGGTACTGGAACTGCCAGGGCATGGGACAGGATGAACTGGCATTATGCAGTGCTGTGCAGGCTTAGAACAGTGTGAGATTTATGTTTGCTGTGAAGCCACATAGAGCCAGGAACCAATAACTGTGGATTACACTTTTCTTCTGGGGTGTTCCTTTGGGGTTACTCAGGGATGTTCTAAATGGGTTTGACAGGGTAAGGAGCAGCTTGATTTCACAGCAGTTGCTCTGCTGTGCTTCCAACCCTGGCTGACAGGATGCACAGAGTTGCTGGTTCTGGATACAACTTCTCAAAGTTCCTCATACCCAGGGTGGAGACTGAACTGAAGGCCCAAAGGAGGAAAAATGAGTACATGAACAGTGTGGACAGAACCATCACTGGGGAACTCTTCACTGCTTGTATTTCATAGTGATTCACAGAAGACTGAGTTCTGGAAACAAAGCTTAATTGTTTTTCCCTCTGTCCTGCAGGGAGTCTTTATGTACCTTACAAACAGGCATCAGTTTGGGCACATACTGTCCCTGGAGAACTACCAGACAACTCATCTTCACAATGACCTCTGGCAAATATTCAGCAATCCTGAGGTGAGATAAACTGCATGCTCGGCAGGCTTAGCAACGTGGCATGGGAAGAAGATTTAATGACTAGCTTAACCAGCAAGGAAGGTCCAGGCTTTTTGATAATGTAATAGTGTAATCTCGGGTGGGATGAGGAGCAGGGTCACAGAATTTAAAGAGAGAGTGTTTATGTGGTTCATAACATCTGGACCTTCAAAGCCTGTGCAATACTGCTGCAGGAGTACCTGGTCTTTCACTGCCTCTTCAGCCAGGCCCCACTGAAATGACTTCTTATCTTTTAACTGCAGGACTGGAGAGAAAAGTACATCCATGAAAACTACACAGCAGCTCTGAAAGGGAAATTGGTAGAAATGGTAAGAAAACATCACTCTTGCCCATCAGAATGGGACAGTAGCATTGGGACAGTAGCATTGGGACAGCGCTTGTGTCATCACTGTTGCCATTCTGGGGCAGTTCAGCATGACCTGTTAGTCTTTCAGATCCAGAGGAAACAGGACCTCAAAAGTATTTTTAGAGCCAAGTTCTTCTAGAAATACATCTCCAGCTCTCTTGAGTGGAAGTGGAGCACATAAATCAAAAGACACATTTCTGTCTTCAATATTTCAGTTACTCACCACTTAAACTGACTCAGTCTACAGTCACTTTGGTCAGAATCCTTTTGCCTTGAGCACCTGCCCTGGTTTCTTCTGTTCTCACCTCTCTGCTTTCTGCAGCCCTGCCCAGATGTTTACTGGTTCCCCATATTCACTGACACTGCCTGTGATGAGCTGGTGGAAGAAATGGAACATTATGGCCAGTGGTCCACAGGTGACAACACGGTAAGAAAAAGCAGGAGCTTTTTAAATTCTGGGTTACATCGTTGTCCGTGGACACTGGGTGGCAGCAGTGCCTCCGGTAGGGTGGCATAAGGTCCCACAGTTAAACCAGGAAACTGGAGGCAATGCTTCAATTTCGATTCCAGTTAACTCTGTGAGTTTTGCTGCTGTTCTTAAATGTGAATTAATTTTTCTGAATCCTCTTTAGTGTCCTCTGAAGCTACAGTGTTTAGCCCTTCTGATGGTAATGTTGTTTAGTTTAGGTTGAAGTTATTGTTTGAAATGAGTTTTCCATCCTGGAAATTCTGATAAATAAACACCATCTTTATTTGTAGCTGCCAAAGTCAAGTACTTTTCATTCCTGAAGTCTGAGGTTCTCATCCTTATGAGTATTTTCATGATTCTGTTTCAGGACAGCAGAATACAAGGAGGATATGAGAATGTCCCAACTATTGACATACACATGAATCAAATTGGCTTTGAAAGGGAGTGGTATAAGTTTCTTCTGGACTACATTGCACCCATCACAGAGAAACTGTACCCAGGATACTATACCAAGGTATACACACCTTAGCAGCAACACTCATGGTCAACTCTGCACCCCCTCCAATTGCAGCTTTGTGAAAAGACTGCTAGAATGCTCTAGCAATATGCATACCCTCCCTCAGTGTGGAGAAACTGGTGCTGGAGCATGACCTAAATATGTGCATCAGGAAATACACCACTTCCCAGTGACACTCTCCTACCTTATGGGTGCCTTTCTATCGTAGCAGTGGGAAGCAATTTAAATACTGCACCCTGCTCTGCAGCTCGGTAGCCATGAACTGCTGTAGCCCTCTGACAGACGTGCCCTTTGTTTTCCCTCCTGCAGACTCAGTTTGAGCTCGCCTTCGTAGTTCGCTACAAACCTGACGAGCAGCCCTCCTTAATGCCCCATCACGATGCTTCCACCTTTACCATTAACATCGCTTTGAACCGAGTTGGAATAGACTATGAGGTGAGTGTTGGCCAGCACATAAAGAGTGCAGTGCAGCCTCCTGAGCAGCGCAGGCAGCTGAAGTCCCTTTCCTTACCTGTATCTGGCTGCTCCATCCCAAGTGCTGCACTTAATGGCTGGGCTGGAGTAGAAGGATTTTTTCAAAGCATCAAAACACAGGAGAATTCCCCAGGCACCTTTGTATGCTTTTGGAAGGGCTGCCAGGAGAAGCAGAGACCCTTTCCCTGAGGCGCTCTCACCAAGCCGATGTGTCTTTTGTTTCGTTGCTGGCAGGGCGGAGGCTGCCGGTTCCTGCGCTACAATTGCTCCATCCGAGCTCCACGGAAAGGGTGGACACTAATGCACCCGGGACGCCTGACCCACTATCACGAAGGTCTTCCAACCACCAGAGGAACCCGTTACATTGCAGTGTCCTTTCTTGACCCTTAGAGCCACGCATCACAGCAAGGACCTTTCCCTGGCCCTGCTCACTGCCGACTTGGAGTGGAAACAGGGAATGCTGCTGAGAGTTTCTAAGGCATTAATCAAAGCTATTTTGGATATTGATTTTTATCGATATTTTAAGACTCCACTACTGGAAGATCTCCCACTGATACTGCAGATAATATCTAGGAATATTGTTGTAGAATTCGGAAGGAGATTTTTGTGCCTTCATTTTTGATTCTGCTCCTCAGCTGAAGTTTCTTGGAAATGTGATTTACTTGAACCATCAGTGATTGGTTTGCCTTACAAAAATGCTTTCGTGGACTGGAAATCCAACTTTTTTGGAAGCAAGTCACAAGCTCTCTCTCCAAGTAGCTGGAGATTTCATCCACATTTCACCCCATTTGCATCCACAACATATACAGGACTGAACATTAGACAATAATTCCTGGAAACTATTCCAAATACAAACCAATCAGGGAGCTGACTCCAGGAGTCATAACAGTTTAAATATCTTACCAGATGAAACTTGGTAATAAGAGCCTGAAGATCATCTGAGTCCTTACCTCCTTGCAGTCCTTGGAAGCATATTACAAAGTTCCAAGCAGCAGCAGTGGCAATGTAGGTGCTTCCAGGTAGCTAAAGGAAGGTGGGTTAGTGGCATTTCACCTCTGGGGTTAGACTGAAGTCTGTTAGTGCAGCAAAGAGGAGCATGTGTACCCAGGCTGGGTCAGACCATGTTGGTATGTGTAGGTACAACTGAGAAAGGGAAGGCTGAGAGCAACTTGATCAGTCAGGGCTTTGCTGCTGAATTGTCTCTGTTCTATCCCACCTAAGACTGTCAAAAGCTCTAATCATTCTCTGGATAACAACTCAGCGGTCCTAATGGTCTTTGGTGGCCTCATTCTCGTCTCAGACATTTTAAAAAAAATTCTTTGCATCTAATTTGAAGAGGCCATCAAAGAGTTTTCTCTGGTACTTAAAACAAGTAATTATTTGGTGTTTATTATTTGAGATGCCAAAGCAAAACACTCCACTGCAGCCACACTCCAGTGGGGTTGGGAATGATAGAAATGAGTGGTTGGAAAGTGGATTTGGATTGAAGTGGTAGGTGTAAAAATCTGTCTGGACTAGACCCGTGGTTAGAGAGGGAAAGGGAAGAAAGCCTTTCTGTGGCTGCCTGGGCAGTACCTGCACTGCTTACCAGCGGCTGTTCTGCTCTGGCTGTGCCAGACCAGTCCATTGTACAAGCAGTACAGTCACATCCTGGTTCTCCTTAGGTAAAAAGCTCCTTCTCTTACTTCTCTGACTCCAGTTTCTACTGTGTAGGTGACAGGTGCAGAGCTCTTTGTCTAGGATGGGTCACATGAATGGGGGCAGGAGAGCCTCAGGCATGCCGGTGTCGACAAGGTGCTTTATACACTTCGAGTGGTCCGGAGAAAGGGCACACAGACCTTTTCTCCACTGCTTTCCTTGCACTTTCTTAGGTCTGTTTCAAGGCTGCACACTCGAGGGTGCCCAAGGGAAGAAAATCCAGGCAGGGACAATCAGTTTGGAAAGTAAGCCAATAACAAATCTCGTTAAATGAAGTCCAGCAGCATCTGTTACCAAAGGAAGGGACGAGATAGGCCAATCTCTGAGATGTCCCAAGGTGTACGTATTTATTCAGCTGGTTCGGTGTTTTTTCGCTTACGTCGTTGCATCGGCCCTGCGCCTAGTGCGGTGCTTGGCGTTACTAAGTAGCCTCTCCCGGGGGGCGGGCAGGCGCTGTACGTTAACTCGCATTAAACCCTTACCCCACCCTCGGGCCCTCCTTGTCTTTGCTTGCGGCGGCGGGGGCGGGGCGTGGGCCTACGGCTCCCGTGGTGCCCCGGGACAGGCCCGCCCGGCGCCTGCTGATGACGGCCGGCGCGGTGCCCGTGACGATCCGTGGGGGTAACATGGCGGCCTCGCGGGAGCGGCGGTGAAGGTGAGGGGTGGGGCGGTGCCTGGCGGTAAGGGGAGAGGAAGCTTCTGGAGGCCGGGCCGGGCTCTGGGGAGGACACAGGAAAAGGGGCACGCGCCGGGGCGGGCGAGAGGGCAGCTTCCCGCCCTTCGCTGGCGCGCGCCGGCCGCCTTTCGCCGCCTGAGGCGTGAGGGGAAGCTGAGGAGGGCGGCCCTGGGCGCCTGCCCTGCGCACCCCTCGGGCATGCGATGGCCCCTCGGCGAGCTTGGCGGTCCGTGTCCTCCATCCCCTGGTCCCTGTGCCGCAGGAACGGCAACGGGGCGGACTCGGCGTCAGTGAGAGAGCTGTGGGACGGAGGCGAGGGAGGAGGCAGGGCAACTGCAGTCGTTCCCGTTCCAGAGGGACTCGAGCTGGCCATGTCTGACTTGTGAACGCGCAACTCATCCAGAACGTAAGCAGAGCACCGAGAGAAGTCATCCTTGGGGGTCTGTTGTTGGAAGGGAGAAAGAAAGATAATTTAAAAAAAATTCTATGAGTAATTTGCAGCTGTGGGAAGAGGTGTAATTACTTTGTGAAATAAAGAAGGTCGTTTTAAAATGGATTTTTATCCAGGTCTTGGTAAGGTGCTTAGTTGGGAAGCTGCCGGCACTCGGTGAGCCGCCCTTATTGATTGGGTTTTTCCCTGTAGCGCAATGTCCCTGCTGTTCACTCGTTCCAACTCAATAGTTGCAGTGAAGAAGGATAAAAGACACATGGCTGAGGTAAATGCTTCTCCACTTAAACATTTTGTCACTGCAAAGAAGAAAATCAATGGCATCTTTGAGCAGCTGGCTGCATACATCAATGAGAGCTCCTCTTTCCTGGAAGGTAAGCTCAGTCCTTCAGCTGCGTGTTGGTGCTCTGCCAAGCACAGACCAAAACCCCTTCCATTTATTTAAATGTGTACTTAGTGAGCTCTGTTTAGGTTTTATGTTATTTGGGAGGTTTTTAATAAAATACACAATTCCCTTTAGGTTTCTTGCTGTAATTCTTTCTATGTTCTTGCTTAGGCATGTTATTGCTGGTGACGTGTAGCTTATGCCAATAATTGGCTTTAACGGCTTAAGACACAGATTTTTCCAGGGTGCCAGAGTGCTTGAAGTGTTGGCTGTGTTCTCTTTAAGGTAGTGCAAAGGATGAGAATGATTACTAGATACACAACAGAGACCAGCTGATAAAAGCTGTTGCAAAATTACCTCGGATGTAATTGTGTGTGTCAGGATTACCCATGTGTCTTTGGGACACAGATAAACGTTTAATGATGTGTGCTTTATCAAGAGGAAGTGTTTCACCCAGCACTGAGACAGGTGCCTTCTGGAATTCAGAGACATAATGTATTTCAATTTTAGAAACACACAAGAATATCGAGCTTGATCCTGTCACCACAGAAGAGCAGGTTCTGGAAGTCAAAGGCTACCTGTCAAAAGTCAGTGGTATTAGTGAAGTGCTAGCAAGACGACACATGAAAGTGGCTTTTTTTGGAAGGTGGGTCCTGCTTATTGCCTACGCTCCCTGCTCAGTAAGGCAGCTGGCATCTTTAGGATTGTAGGCAGTGAAAATATTTATAGAAACACTGGTGCTGCAGCTTCTGCTTGTAATGTGCATGTCCCTGGTATTAGTCATCTTGTAAACTGAAAACAGATGTAGCACCTAATTCTTTGGTTTGGAAGAATTCTTAAAGTGAGGAAGTAGAGCAGTCTTTTATAAGCTGCTTATGGCATCTAAATTGTTTACGCTTCTGCTACTGCTTGTGTTTAGAGGAATTGCTTTCTGTAATAGCAAAATGAGTCTACCTGAATCTCAGTGGTTCAGCTGTACCATTCTTTAATCTGACTTCAGGACAAGCAATGGGAAGAGCACTGTGATAAATGCTATGCTATGGGACAAAGTCCTTCCTTCAGGCATTGGACACACCACTAATTGTTTCCTGCGTGTAGAAGGGACAGATGGACATGATGCTTTCCTGCTTACTGAAGGCTCAGAGGAAAAGAAGAGTGTCAAGGTACAATTTTCTGAAGTGTAAGATAAAGGAGGAGAGCGCTTTAAGAGCTCTAGAATAGAGAAGGAACAAGAAAATTTAGAGCGCTACAAATAAATTCCATAGTTAAGAATTTTAATAATTAAAGGAGTAAAGATGAAGGTTTAAGAAGGAAGGTGTAAGAAGGAAGAAATGGATCAACTTACAGGATGGAACTGGTTCATTTTATGAAAAAGAAGATATGTTTTATTTGTTAGTGACAGCATGGAGCCAAAGCAATGACTCAGGAAGTTCTGAGCTCTGTTTTACTGACGGAAGGCACAGGCATCCTGATAATTCCTCTGTAGCCTTTCTTGACAGGAAAATTTCTCAAACTCTTACTGGGAGACTCAAGAAAGTTTTGTGTAAAACCTCCCACAGTGATTTGGAGTCGGATTTTATCTTAAACTGTGAACAGCCCTGAAGGGAACATAATTGTGTTAATGGGACTTAGCATAGAGGAGATGCTGTAAATTACTCATCTGTTTACTAGACAGTAAACCAACTGGCTCATGCCCTTCATCAAGATGAACTTCTGAATGCTGGCAGCCTGGTCAGTGTAATGTGGCCCAATTCCAAATGTCCCCTCTTAAAGGATGACCTGGTGCTGATGGACAGGTGAGAAATACCTTTCCTTCCTTTACTGCTTATTGCAGATTAATCACAGAAATGTTCCTTAAGTATCAATTTAAGAAACATCAAGGAAATTGACCTAGTTCTAGTTTATGGCACCGACTGTAAAGTCCTTTGCTGTAGCTGGCAGTCAGCATTTCTTTTGATTGCTGCTTCCTTTTAGTCTGTACTCCGTGTCACCTCAGGACACTGTAGCTCAGACTGGGAAATTAATGCTCTGAAAAGGTGAAGCACAGTTCTTATTAAGCCTTCTTATTCTGTTTTTGCTGTTTCCACAGCCTGGTAATGTCTCTTCTGTTTTTATCGCTAGCCCTGGCATTGATGTCACTACGGAGCTGGACAGCTGGATTGACAAATTCTGTCTAGATGCTGATGTATTTGTTCTGGTGGCAAATTCTGAATCAACATTGATGCAAACAGTACGTTCCAGTCCAAGTCAATTTGAGTAAAAGTGTTTTTTTTAAAAAAAAAGTCATCTAAGGTCATGTTAATTTTAAGAGACCTTGTTCTGTTTTGCTTAGGAGAAACAGTTCTTTCACAAGGTGAATGAACGCCTGTCTCGACCCAATATATTTATTTTAAATAACCGCTGGGATGCATCTGCCTCTGAACCGGAATACATGGAAGAGGTTTGTGATGTGTTTAAGTTCCTTTTTGCATGGGTATTAGAGAGTCCATTTTGACTCGGGCCCTTCTGGGTAGCATCATCAAGTGCTGTACATGATCATTGTATGGTTTGGAGGTTTTGTACAGTGTAGAGGCAGTATAAACTAGCGATCAAGACGTGATGACATTTCTAAGCTGGAAATCAAGAGTTTCTTGGGGGCTTTTGAAGTTGGGTCACTGTGATAACCTCTGGAAGATTCCATGAAACAGACAATTTTTTTACCTTTTTTTCTTACTTTTTCGAATTGGTGACTTAGACCAGCAGAGGGCACCTGGGTGCTTGTTTTTACCTTTAAGAGACGGAGCATAAAGCAGATTTAACTGCATGTCGGCTTTATCCTGGTTATCCCTCAGGTACGCCGGCAGCACATGGAGCGCTGTACCAGTTTCCTGGTGGATGAGCTGGGTGTGGTGGATCGTGCCCAGGCAGGAGATAGAATTTTCTTTGTGTCTGCAAAAGAAGTGCTGAATGCTAGGATTCAGAGAGCTCAAGGGATGCCAGAAGGAGGTGAGGAAGCTAATGAAAATTTCCTGTTTTCTTATAGTGAAGAAAGTAGAGACTGTTTTGTTCCAAAAGGTGGATAAATTTGGGGTGAGCAGTCAGAACAAAGAGGTGACTTAGCAACGCTTTCTGCATTGACTTAAAGACAAAACTCCAGTTGCTTTCATAAAACTTAAGAGGTCGTTTTCTACTTCTTTCTCCTAGGTGGAGCATTGGCAGATGGATTTCAAGTGCGAATGTTTGAGTTTCAGAACTTTGAGAGAAGATTTGAGGTGAACGTTTGAGTGTAAACTTCCGTTTAGATTTTAGTCCTGGGAGGCTGGGCACTTGAGTTTATAAACGTGGAGTGGGGCTATGTTTTGGAAAGTTCTACAGGAAGGAGAAACTGTGTTAGTTTGCTTCTTCATGCTTCTAACCTTGGGCTGCCTTTTGTGTACAGGAATGCATCTCACAGTCAGCAGTGAAAACAAAATTTGAGCAGCATACGGTGAGAGCGAAGCAGATTGCAGAAGACGTTCGTCTCATCATGGATTCTGTGCATGTCGCTGCCCAGGAACAGCGGTGAGCAGAGCCGATGCTTCGTACTTCAATACCTGAAGCTTCTCTCCTGGGAGAAACTTGAGGGAATAAGAGCATCTAAAATGGAAAGCAGAATACAGCATTTGGATGGGGTTATGACAGACACTTTTTCCCCACTAGAGTTTACTGTCTGGAAATGCGAGAGGAAAGGCAGGAACGTTTGGGATTCATTGACAAACAGCTGGAGCTGCTTACTTACGATTACAAGCGGAAAATAAAACAGATCACAGAAGAAGTGGAGAGGCAGGTAAGGAGTATACAGCAAATATACCGAATAAACAGAAAAGACCTATTTGTTTTTCACAAGTCTTGTGTTGTCTCATTCTTTTCCTGTCTGCATTGTAACACAGAGCAGAGATCCAAATACTTCTCTGCCGTCTTCTTTGTTTGTTTGCCAGTCATCATTATTGCATTTTGCAGTTGGGGCACAGTGGCCACATGGCACTGTACAGTCATAATGCCTGGTGAAATCCTGACTGAGAGATGTAGGTTTCAATGGGGGACTTCTGTCTCTACCAAGGACAGAACATGCAGAAACTCCATTCTCTGCTCTTTCTCTAGGTGTCAAATGCAATGGCAGAAGAAATCAGACGGCTTTCTGTGTTGGTGGATGAATACCAAGCAGACTTTCATCCTTCTCAAGTAGTTCTTAAAGTTTACAAGAGTGTAAGTAATGTTTGCTCTTTACAGGTTTTCTAAGTGATTTTTAGAAGGGATGTTTTGCTCTGGGTCAGGAATTGTGTCAACTGTTTAAGATGCCTAAAATTCTTCCAACCTAAGGTGTAAATTAAGCTTTCATATTGTGGAAAATCTTTCTTTAGAGCGTCTCATGTGTTTGGATAGCTTCTGTAAAAAGTGAACATCTTAAAAAATAAAGAGAAGGAAGAAATAGATTATATTTTTTAAATGAGGTCAGTGATAAATTGGTATGTGTTACATTGCATAGAACAAACAGAAGTCTTCCTAGGCCACAGAGTACATGTGAGATATTTTTATTTACTTCTGCACTGAAGGGTGGGGGAGGGGTAAAAAGGAAATTAATGTTAGAACAGTGGGCAAATGGTGTTCTCCAGTCTTGGAAGGGGGGTATTGAACTGGCAGCCTGCATCTTGACTATGTTTATTTAAAGCTGAATAACCTTTTCTTTGTGTGTCAGGAGCTGCATAAACACATTGAGGAAGGCCTGGGCCGTAATATGTCAGATCGTTGCTCCAATGCAATCACAACATCCTTGCAGACGATGCAGCAAGAAATGATAGGTCAGTTCAGCAGGCAGCATTTGCCTTTCTCTTTCTTTTAACTGTGCAAAGTAACTAGGTAGGTGTTCTGAGTTTCTCTTTAATCTGATGGCTGATGCGCAACCATCTTAGTTTCCATCCAGATTAGTAGTGCTGTTGGGTAGAGACTAATGCTTTTTCCACTCCATCTGAACTCTTGATGTCATTTGCTAATGAATATGTGCCATCAGCTTAGTCCCTATCACAGAGAGGAATGACTTTGGATACTTTAGAGAGCCATGGTCCTAGTGAAATGTGAATGACTTGTAGCTAGGTGCCTGTCTCAGTGCAAACTTTGATAGGGGTGTGGTGCCTGAACACCTTTAGAACTGGCCTTCAGGTTCTGTTTTCCAAGCTCCTATTGTAAACTTCAGCAGCTACCTGTAAGGATTTAGGAGGGTCCATGGAAAGATTTCCATTTGGGCTGACCTTGAAGAACTAAGAATTGAATAATAATTCGCAATGTACCTCTCACTCGGCAACACGCTTGGCTTTAGGAAGCTTAAGGTACAAAGAAAAATAATTGTGGAGGATGGAACAACCAGTAAGCCCCTGATGTATGCAATGTAGTGCAAGTCCAGTTAATTATTGTGACTTCAACAGCCACTGTTGAGTGCTTCTCTTTTCTGTCTGTGCAGATGGTTTAAAACCCCTTCTCCCAGTCTCTTTGAGGGGCCAGATAGACATGTTAATTCCTCGGCAGTGCTTCATGCTCAGCTATGATCTGAACTGTGACAAGCTTTGTGCTGACTTCCAAGAGGACATAGAATTCCATTTCTCTCTTGGATGGACAATGCTGGTGAACAGATTTTTGGGACCAAAGAATGGTCGTAGGGCCTTGATGGGCTATAATGATCAGGTAAGATCCCTGGCTGAATGGTGGAGGTTGAGGTGATAGTCATCATTTCAGTGGCTGCTGAAGTCTTTGGTCTTATTTGGTACTTTGTTTTTGTTTTGTCACTGCTTTTCTAATTAGGTTCAACGCCCATTAACACCAGCAAATCCCAGTCTGCCTCCTTTGCCTCAGGGCTCTATGACCCAGGAAGAACTGATGGTGTCGATGGTGACTGGGCTGGCCTCGCTAACTTCCCGAACTTCCATGGGAATCATCGTGGTTGGTGGTGTGGTGCGTTGACAATCTGAGCAGCACTATAGAAGTAAAGTTGGAGAGCACTTGCACTGCTGAATCCTGTAGAGATTTGCTAGTCACAGATTGTGATACCTTCTCATTTGATCTTGCATTTGAGTATAGATACTGAGCTGATTTTTGTATAGCAACCTTGTATAGCAGTATAAGAGCCAATGAGTATTTTGCTATAACCCTTTGAATTATCTTACAAAATCATTAAATAGGCTCTGATTCTTTTGTGAGAATGAATAGGGTATTTTTCTTTGCTCATGTACAGAGAAGTCAGAAATACCTACCAAGAACCTCTGATCATGCATTTCTCCCCTCTTGGAAGGAGAGAAGAGCACTGAATTTTTAGACACTGCCTTATTTATTGCAGAGAAAATGAGCACTTTCTACTTTTCTGTTTTGAAAATAATGAGTATTTTGAACCTAAATTCTCCCTAAATTCTGGAGGCATAAGAGATCTAAGTCAAGTTGCATGGTAACTCTAGTTCTGTAATGCTAGTTCCATACCTACATGCTTATTCTGGTGCCACAGCGTCCAGAGGTAGATGATCTCTCAGAGGGAAGGTGGTTGCTTAAGAACATCTTTTACTTCAGAAACAGAGACTGAACCAGACAAAGCAGATGTAGCATACATGTATGCTGGGGAGGTTAACCCCTGCAGAGCCCCAGTAGTTTAGGTTAGGTATTTTTGTTTTGTAGGGTGGACATCAGTAGTGAGGCGTCTGACCAGTGAAACGACTTGCAAGTCAGGGTTATCTGTCTGGCTCTTTGCCTGGAATCTAAAATACACTACTTCATGCACCACTGCTAAGAGTTCACATTATTCCTAGATGATGATTGTCTCATTTGTTTTCTCTTGTGCTTCCTTTAGGTCTGGAAGGCTGTGGGTTGGAGGCTGATAGCTCTCTCTTTTGGCCTTTATGGGCTCCTCTACGTATACGAGCGGCTCACCTGGACCACGAAAGCAAAAGAGCGAGCTTTCAAGCGGCAGTTTGTGGAGTATGCTAGTGAGAAGCTGCAGCTCATTGTCAGCTACACAGGTTCTAACTGCAGCCACCAAGTCCAGCAGTGAGTTGCCCGTATTCAGCTAAAGCCTTGTCTAAATTGATTTAGCCATAGTAGCTTAGCAGTAGTGGGGGGATTGTGACCTCTAGGCAAGCAGTTGGATTGGGTGATCTCAGAGGTCTCTTCCAACCTCAGCAGTTCTGTGATTCTATATAATTCTGTCGATTTTCTTGTTGTCTGGGTTTTTTACTGATATTTCATGTTAAGGCAAGATAAGTCTGCATATTGAATTTCAGATTTCAAAGCATGTAACAGTGCATGTGTTTCAAAATACTACCCTCTTTCGAATCATCAACGTAGTATTTGAGTGCTGTTAAGCATTGGTCTTAATGTTCTTCTGTCTCAAATCAAGTCATTGTGATGCCCTTAAACATTCTTGTCCAGAAGTGGAAAAGTGAACATCTGAGTCAGTATCATCACCATAAATCAAAAGGATTTATTCCTTGAATTTGTTGCTCAATCTTACTTTCCATCATATCTAAGCATTCTTGTTTCAGAGAGCTTGCTGGAACATTTGCTCACCTGTGTCAACAAGTGGATGTCACACGGGAGAATCTTGAGCAGGAAATTTCTGCCATGAATAAAAAAATCGAAATTCTGGATTCACTGCAGAGCAAAGCAAAACTGCTCAGGTGAGATTTTGTTATCCCATAGACACAGATATTTGCATGCAGTTGGTTTTTCATGTGGTTGCCCCAGGATGTTCAGATGGGGATGTATCTGAGTGCAGTCCTTCCGCTGTACTGTTTGATGTGCAGACATCAGCATCTTTCCCCAACAAGTTTCCCTACCCTTTCACTATGTACTTTCCTTTGTACTGTTGACAGTCGTTTAAATCTACTGCCTCACAAAGCACCTTTTCTTTCATGTTTCTCATTTGTTTGGAGTTGTAGTTCCTTTACATCTATCACAACATACAGTTCCCTACTCCTCAAACTTATCCAGGCTATTAGAAAATCAGGCACAGACTCACCCTTGCTTTTGTACAGGGTTATGTGATGTTTTGCTTTGTGCTGCAAAGGCTGTCAGGTGAAAATTTTCAATCATTCCTTATCTGCACAGTGAAACCAATATGAAGTTGTGAACAAGATTTTGTTTTGAACCTCAAAGCCTAGGGACTGTTAGCCAAACGTTACTGAGGTGAGGAATGGCAAGGGATGTTAGCAGCACTTCGGAATGGGCCTTTGGCCCTGCTGTTCCCTTGGTTTAGCCATGCTTCTTGCATGTGGGTTAGAGAAGAAGTGTTTTACTTCACCTAACAGAGACTTTCTGTCCTTGCAGGAATAAAGCGGGTTGGCTTGATAGTGAACTCAACATGTTCACACATCAGTACCTGCAGCAAAGCAGATAGTGTGGGAAGAAGAGAAAAGCAACACTGATTCCCTTCAGTGCTCTCTTAATTACTGCAGAGAACATGGTGGGTGATGGTATTCCCTAAAGGGAATGAGCAAAAGCCTATTGCTGTTTCCAGTTGCTGTGTGAGCAGTAGGATTCTGCTTCCCTGTTTTGTGTCCCACCTCTAAACACTAACTGTGTTTAACTCTTCTTTTTCCTTCTTGTGAGGCCAGGTTACTTGAGGAGGAGTGTGTGCTTCATACATTTACAAGGGGCTTCTTACAGCAAAATTAAGTACAGTAACAAATCTAAATCAAGCAAATGAATGTTTGCCAGGTTAAAAGTTGTTCTAACACATATCAATGGAGCCACTCATTTTACTTCATGGAGATAAAATTTCTGACTTCCAAGCCCCAAGTTGCTGTATGTGTGAGAAGCAGCTGTGTGTGCCCAGGCATACTGATGGTTTCACAATGCATTTGTAGCCCCTGCAGGCCTATCTCCTAGGTTAATATTCCCTTACTCCAGAACACAAAAACAAATCACCCATTCATAGAAAGGTTTATTTCTGTCAGTATGTTTAAACCTAGGAACAAAACCAAGCTCTCTTCTAGAGGGACTGAGACTTTGCTTTGGTTTAAGCTTATTGTCTTTGGAGTTAGGGTCTTCCTCTTGAGAGCTCTATGATGGTGCAGTCTGGCCCATTTCATGCTAAGGACATGTGAAGTAGGTAGTCCTGGCAACTTGGCAGGTTGTTGAGGAAGACAAATAGGAAGGAAAAGCCAGTTGGCAGAATCTAATGAACTGCCTTAGGAGAGGAGTTGATGAATGTGAGGGTTTTGTTGGAAATGCACAGCTATGTTTCTGGAAGCAAGCCCTAGGAATTCCATTACCACTATTTGGCCACAAGAACAGCATGTGGATTACAAGCTGTAAGAGATATTGCCTCATGTAGAGTTCACATAGTCCGTGCAGTGATATGATTTGATATTCTTCTTCTGTTAAAGGGATGAGAATGAGCTGTCAAGTGCAGCTCCTCTGGGGCTGGGGGGAGGCCCATCCCTTGTATTTCATACCAAGGCAAGAATGAGTTATGGCAGCTTATTTTTTAAAGACATTCTTTATTTGAAAAGAAATGAAATTACTTATTTTGTTTTGCCATGAAGCAGTTTTGAAATTGAAGTATAAGATGTGGAAGTTTTAAGAACTTAAGTCTCTTTCTGTTGTGTTCTATAGATTAGAAATCCCCATTGATTTCAGCAGCACCAGGATTAGGTTCCTATGTTGTGAAGTTTTCTTTTCCTCCTTGGTGAATCAGTATTTTGCTATGTGTTGGGTATGATCTTTCTGTTCCCCACAAAAATGTCTGATGAATCCAGAATCAGATCCTGTAGTTCTGAGGTTAGTGAGAACCTAAGTATGTTCAGCATCACACTGGAGAGAGTATGGGTTATTTTAGAGCAGTGGGGTGGGTTGTCTTAATGACAGTGAGACACTTCAATTGATGGTATCAGCTGGCCTTAGGATTTCTCCTTCATGCTCAGGTGTGAGTATATGTGCCTGTGACAAGTCCCCTGTTCCGTGTGTTGTGAAAGTTCCAGAGAGAAGCAGCTGCCCACTGGAGTTAAAATAGTGAAATGTCAGTAAGTACTTATGGCTGTTCTGAGATACGTAGTAAGGCTTGAAGTGTCCCGATTGTGTAGGAGCTGATAGTGAGACTTGTTAACGTCCTTGGAATGCAGGAAGCAAACACCTTTCACTCCAGCAGACAGCTTTGAATCCAACCCAGACTGAAAGGCCACTTTCGTCAGAGGGCTTTTTTCACTGACCTTGGTAGGTCTCCTCAGGCAACCACTAGGACATAAATATGCTTGGATGAGATCTGAGGATGAGTAAGACAGAAGTTTGTGTCCTTGCCTCCGGAAATGTGTTCTCTGGGCTTGTGGTGAAGTCTGCTGGAATCAGTGGAGTCATCCACTCTTATTCTGTTGCAGGTGTAATGTGAATCAGTTCAGATCCTCTCTCTTAGGCTACTGCATACACATCTGTAATAAGCTGCATGCTGTGCCTTTGAGATAAAACACTGAGCACATTCCTGATGCACCAGGAAATTGTCACCTCCAGGTAGAGGGAGACGATGTGTGGCTGCTTAGCAGCTCTAACCTACCTGAAATGCTGACCTTGCTTTTGAAGACGTGGTGTTAGCATCTCTTCAGCAGGCCTTTAGGGGAAATCTGATAAGTGAGCTGATCTTTAAGCCAGTATCTGATCTGTAAAGGGAAAAGAGATTGATGGGTTCTCACAATCTGGTGTCTTGCCAATGTGTGTTTCTGACCGGTTCAGATTTCAGTGGTGTAGGCATTCTCACTGCAGTGCTGAAACCCAACCTAGAGAGAAAGAACCCTTTGAATTTTTAAAGAAGCAAAACTGCTAACAAAGGAGGGAAAGATTTTTAAATATGTGTGTAACCCTTGTCCCTAGAAGCCTGAATGATCAAGAATCAAACTTCTAACAGAAAGGCCCCTAGGCTGGATTCCTCTTAAACAAAATACAGCTGTACCTCTTTAATGCAGAGTGGTGGAGGATTGAACACTACCAAGCAAAGAGGCTGTTCTCTTCTGCTTTTCATTAAATAATTAATTAATCCTTAGACCAGACTCATCCAAAGCCTCTCATCCCCAAAACTCTTAGTAAAGAAGGTCAGCTAAATGCACTTTATCTTATTGCTGCTACTTGTTTTTTCTCACTGTTATGTTGATGGAGCTCTTCAAAATACTCTTACAAGTGAGTTTTCTCTCTGCTGTATTTAAGGTGATAAATGTGCATGAACTATTCCTGTATCAATGCTGTAAACAATGGAAACCAAAATAAAAATTAATTGGAAAAACAGTTCTTCCAAGTCTTGTAAGTACAGCGTACACAGGTGAGATGTGCTGGGAACTGGAAGTGTTGACAGCTCTGACCTTTGCTTTGAGTAGTCGCCGGAAATTCGCATGGGGACTGATGGTGCTGCGTTATATGAGAGGGATTCTTTCTGAAGTTGCATTTAAAATCAATTTATTGAGAATATTGTAGGAAGGAGTAGGCAGCAGCTTAAACGGGATGAAATTGTGGTGCGTGAGCATGCTCAGGCCAGCGGCTGTGCATGCTAGGAACGGCAGATTTCATTGATAAATGCTGCCGGGGCAGCTGGGGAGCGAGGCCCGATCAGAGCGCGAGCTGTGACGATTTGATGAACCGTAAAGACGGAGGTACGGGGCTGCTCCAGTCCCTGCCCGCACAGGAGCGCTGCCACCTCCCCCGCGGGCCGGGCCCGGGCCCCGCGCATGCCGGGAGCTGCAGGGCGGGCCCAGCGCGGGAAGGGCCGGGCCGGGGCCGGCCGGGGAAGTCCCGGCGGTGGCGGAGAGAGGGGGAGGGGATCCCCCAGGCCACAGCATCGCCGGGTGGCTCGGACCGACGGGCTGTGTGCAGGTGGGCCCTGAACCGGCGTGGGGCGAGCGCGGGGCGTTTGAAGGGCGAGGTCCGCAGCTCTCCGCGGCTGCCGGGCTGGTGTCTTGCACTGCGAGGAGGAAGGCCGAGCCTGGCGTCCCCTTCCTCCGGGAGAGGGAGCCGAACCACCGCGTCTGCGCCCAAACGGCGCTGGGACGCTCCGTGTGGGTGTTAGGCAACTTTACTGCGGTCGTGAGCGTTCCTAGCTCCGAGACAACCATTATTTTTAACTGCCAGAAGCTAAGCCGTTTCCCGCGGGTGATTCTGGCTAAAGCACTTCATAAGCTTGAGCCTCTGGGCGTGAGCTTGAAGGACTAACTGCTCCCTCTCGATGATGCGAGTAACTCCTAGGGAGGTTTGGATTGGAATCTAGAAGACAGTTTTCACAATGGGAACAGTTAGGCACTGGAATAACTTCCCAAGAGGAGTGAATTCCCCTATATTGGACAGCTTTAAGGCTCAGCTTGATAGGGTGCTGGGCCATCGCATTTGAACTATTGCCATCTAGAAAGGCTGGACCAGATAATCCTTGGATTCCTTTCCAACCTTGTATTCTAAGATTCTATGGTGAGAGTGGCCCTCATCTGGTAAAACGCTTCCGGAAAAGTCCCTTGACTAACGTTGTTTTCAGAGTATGTGCTTTCCAATGAACAATGATGGAAGGATGCTGTTAGCTTTGTGCTGTGAATGCTGTGCCTCAAGACTGGTATTGTTATATCTGGCAGTGCACCTCTCACTTACTTCTTGTAACAAAAAGAGTTACCGTTTTTCATTTGCTAACACTGCTCTTTCTTCCTTCCTATGCTGTACTGCACACGTGTTTGATTCCTTATGGCCAGTGGCCAAGGTAGCAGGCACAAAAACAAATCCAGTGAGCTTTGGAGGAGAATTTAGGGATTCTTCGAAGCAAAAGGTCCTAGAAAAACATATAGTTGGAACAAAATTAATCTCTGTAGCCAAAAGCAGTGGGAGCTTGGGTTTCGGGTTTAGGATTTGGTTTGGTTTGTTTAATAAACCACTTTATGAAAATCCAGAGGAGCTTGTGATGTGAAACAGGATGGCAACCTTCCAGCCAAAGCAAACTTTATTTATCTAGCTGTTAACTCCTTTTCCCTCCTTTTTCTAATTAAAGGGCAGTAACTTTTGGTGGTTAGTGTGTAGGATTGGAATTCTCTAAGCTATAGTCCTGAGTCATAAGGAGTGGTCCTGCCTGGGAAATGTGGAGGACAATTTTGATTTGTTATTTCTTTTGCCTGTAGTAAATATATTCATATTTAGAACTTTCAGACTTCCTGGTATTACCACAATATGAGTTTTGATGCTCAAAAAGAACATTAAAGCAGAATTACATAAGATAGTCATAAATATCAGCCTCTGAATCTAGTGTTGTTTACTTGACTTTTTGATAAGACTTTTTTCATGTTTGCTGTTTCCCCTGTAAGAGTGTCTTGTCTCTGTTCAGTCAGCTATCGGCTTCTGGGTGCCAAATATTCAGCAGCACAACTGAGGGGAGAGAAGAACACAATGGTGCTAGTTCTGAGTGTGCAGGGTTGTAAGACTGACTGATTTCTCAGGAGCAATGATCAACACTCCCAGCATTCCAGGAGCTGTAAGTGGTTTTTATAAAAAGTCCCCTGAAAGTGGTTTCTTCTGAATCTGCTTCTTCACTTAATGTTTCTGGTTATGTGGTTCACCCTTCCTCTGGCTTTACAGGAAAGTGGTTTCATAGGATGGAGTCAGAGCACCTGAAGAGGCTGCGTCAGGCCAACCAGGACCTTCTGCAGAGGCTGAGAATGAAGCAGGAAGAGATCAGGAGAAGAGTTCCCATCAAGCCATGCTGTCCAGCATCTCTTCATAACACAGCAGCTACTGAAAGATCTGTCCCCTCAGCTACAAGAGGGGTATGTGTTGTGTGTGTGCAGAAAGTGCTGGGGAGCAAACGGTCTGTGTATGGTAAACAGCAGCAGTGGTAAAGGAGATACACAGACGTGGAGGAGTTGGCAGCATGGGGAATGTGGACTCTTGGAAAAGTACCTACTCTTGTTTATCCTATGGTCTCCAGTGTGTTGTCCTTGCAAAATGTTCAGAGGTCATGTCCTGCCTGAGAAACTTTGATTTCATAATTTAAGATAGGAATGAGCATTGTGGAACATAATCCTTTTATTTCTTCAAAGCACAAGGGCTGAAAATTAGCATTTCCTCAAATTAGGAAAAGCTACCTTTAGCTGAAAGTGAATTCCTTTGTTATCTTCTCCAAACACTTTGCAGTGTTTCATTAACAAGGATTTGGGGAGGGGTTCTCCACAGGAATTTAAAGGGTGAAAAATTGACTTATTCTTGCTGAGTGAAATGTCCTCATGAAAGGTATTTGTGATGTGAGTGATACAATGTGGAGAGTCTCTGTCCTTACAGGAGGAGAATCAGGTTGCTGCTGAGAAGCCTTCAGCTGACCCTGCAGTGTTGGTGTCTGTGGATCTCAGAGCTTTGGCAGCCCGAGCAGCCCTCTGTCCAACTCTTAAACACAGCAATAATGACAGAGAGCTGCAGCAACAACAAGCTGAGATGCAGGAAGCAGTAGGTTTGGATTTCAGCATTCCTGGGAAAGAGAAGGATGTTACACCAGTGTCTACCATTGCTGTGTGTGACAAAGAAAGCTCTGGAGTGGACAGGGATGGCTGTGCTGAAGGATGTCCCAAGAAAGAATCCTTCCTTCTGGGACATGGAGGAAACAGCAGAGAGTCTACTCTGCTACATGGTGTCTATGAGAAAAACCAACTTGAAGGTCCTCTGGCCTCATCACGGAGCAGAACACAAAGTGAAAAGACCAGCAAGCAGGATGTGGTCATTGGAGAGCCCATAATCCCTAAATCAATCTTGATGACTTCTCAGTCCAAAGAGTCAAAGGTAAATGGTGAAACCAATCCCTTACTGATTTGCATAAGTCAGTAGATAGGGATGGGGAGAAGGGGTCAGGAGAATGTTATTTGCCCTGTTCACACAGTGGAACATGAGGTCAGAGCTGTTCCCAACCTTAGCAGCCAGGAGCTGTTGGTAGTTTGTTCAGGCCCTGCTTTCCTTAGCCCAAAAAGCAGCAGCACTTCCCTGTCATTTGCGTACCTGATTCCTCTGCTCAGGGAGGAGAGCCTGGTGAGTGCTGCTGCTGCCAGCTTCTTTCCATACATGAAGGACAGGCTGTTGCCATGCTCAGCCTCCAAGACAGCATGGGTGACCTAATGGTTGGGGATGTGTGATGCAGGGAAGACAGTGCTTTGTTTAAAGCCCTGAAAAACACTGCCTTAGCCTGGGCCAGTCCCCTGCTTCCTCCCTCCGTTTGATGAATTTAGAAGACAAAGGTCTGGTGGGCAAATTACTGTACAGACATAAGTAGAATCCAGCCTCAAACTAAGCCATAACTGTCCTGTTTGAACAGCTGCTAGTCCTCTCCTAAGCTGTAGCTTTTGAACATCCTGCTAGATGTGTAGTGAGGCTTCATGAATTGCTTTCTTCCCACAAGGAAACTGGCCATGTGACTTTTCAGTCTGACCCTGAGGAGTGTACCATACCTGTGAGCAGCTGGTCCTCGAGGCCTTTCCTGGGCTATGACTGGATTGCAGGTGAATCCTAAACCTGATGCAAGGCTCTCAGCAAAGTGTGGCAATGAGGAGTTAAAACCCAGTTTACAACCCCTTTAAATTGAGGTGTCACAGAACTGCAGACATGGAGCCCACCCAGCAGGCCTTAGTAGAGAATCTGCAGATCTAACAGAAACCTTTCCCTATCCATTCAGAGGTGACCTGTGTTTCCATGGAAGAGGGAATTTGGCAGTGCTGTGGGAATCCAGGCAGCAAGTGGCAAAGCTGAGTGGTGTCAGAGGCAACCTAAATTCATTAATGGAATAAGGGACCTGAGCCACACATTAAATCTGTCTTGACGTGATGGCTCTTCTCATTATCCATTCTGGCCCTTCAACCTTTGCTGTTTTAATTGCTTGATGTGAGGCTTGCTTTGATGCTCTCCCAAATGTGGTAAATCATTGAACTTTGCTCTTTCCTTGACAATTTTAGGGCTCCTAGATGCAAACTTTTCAGTAGCAGAAAAATCTGACCAATACTTTGCTGAGCTGCAGGAGTTCCGACAGGCCAACAAAGACATGTGTATTTGTGAGCAGCACACAGAGTAAGTAGGCATGGGAAGGGGCTGGAGTAAGGAGAAGTATAGTCTGTTTGGAGAGAGGAACTGCAGGCCTCGCACAGAATCATAGAATCAGTCAGGTTGGGAGAGACCTCTAAGCTCATCCAGTCTCACCTATCCAATCAACTAGAACATGGCACAAAGTGCCCCATCCAGGCTTTTCTTGAACGTCTCCAGGGATGGCGACTCCACCGCCTCCTTTATTTGCCTCCCAGTCAGAAATGTGTGTTGGAAAAAGATGGGGCTGTTCAGAGGGCCTGCACCCTGTCACTAACCAATTCATTTGCATGTTTCTTTAGGCTCAAGGCTCTGGATGACCTAATTCCTGAACAAGAACTAGATTTGATAACCAGTTCCCATAAGTGTAAGATCACATTTCTTTCTAACCCAATTCTGTGAACAAACTGAGCAGCCTTTGCCTGTTGTTTTGAGTGTGTCCCACATCATGTAAGACACGAGAGAATGTGTTATTTTTGGCTGCAGCTCCTAAACCAGATTCAGCTTCCTGCTCCAAAGACGTATTTGAGTCTTCCAGGGATCCTTTCTCAGTCAGCATCATCTTACTTTGTCAGGGTTTCTTGTAACTGGGTAATGTTCTCCTTTTAAGTTGAGGAGGCTGAAGTTTTGGTTTTGCTTTTTAGGAACTTATTTGGGGGGAGGAAACGTAAAAGATGTTTCAGGAAAAGCAGCTCTTTATATGGAATGCATGTGTGGCACTGTGGTAGGACACAGGTTTGTTGGCTGTATTGGCCCTTCTGGCAAACTAGAAATCCCATGGTGGGTTGTTACTCTCTGGCAGGTGTTTACTGTTACCGATTAAACCAGCGACTCTTCACCGTCCCTGCGGATTTGGAAGCTGCCTGCCCCATCTGTAAGATCCCACGTACTGAGCGGCCCCCAGGGACACTGGAAGAGCCAGCCTATGTCAGGTGGATAGCAGTTACTGCTTTGGAATATGCAGAACTCAAGGAACAATAGGGAGGAAAAAACTGATAATGTGAGCGAGAAAACAGAGTCAGAATAGCCCTGTAGGAGGTTGCAGACATACCTCTTGTTTCAAAACTCCCTACTCATCTTGTCCATAAGTAGAAACAGCTTTGCAGTCAGTGAGAAATGCATGGTTTATCTGACTCTGTCCAGAAGCTGAATGTACTTGCTAAGTGTCTCATGCCCTGATCCAGAACTGTTTGGCTTGGTTCACTTTGGGATTAGATCCCTGAGGGAAGGTGTGCAAATTTCCTCTGCCTTGCTGAAGGCGTAGGCAATGATTTCCTTTCTGTGGTTGCAGGGTCAGCATTCCCAGAGCTACCCTTAAGCCTGCCTACAAATACAAAGCCCACCGCAGGAAGAGCTTTGGGCCAGCAGACAATCTAGCATTACCTTCGGTAAGTTGCTGTCTCCAGCCTGGTGCTGATGGCACAGCCCAGGGTGGGCATTGCTTGACCGTGCAAGAAGGAAACAGAATCTGTGACTCATTGTGGCAGAGTTTTCACTAAGACTTCTGATCTGCTTTTCTGAGATAATAAGAGAAACCACTGGTGTGGGCTTCTGAGTTCATATCTTTGTGTAGCTGGCAGAAAGTTATGTGGTACCTCTCCAGATGCTTTACACTGAGAAAAGGAAAGTGCCATGTGGAGCTGGGTACTTTGGAGCATGATTTAGTTGACTTAGTTCAGGCATTGACCTTTGAACACAATGAAGTATACCGATGAGTGCCAGCGATGCCTTCCAGTGAAAGATAAGCTGCTGTGAGGTATTCAGAGCATATAGAGGCCAGGCAAAACTAGAGATGACAAGGGTGGATTTTAAATTGTTTTTGTAGAGCTGGTCCTGTATCCCAGACAATGCTGCAGGCTGCATTACTAATCAGACCTAGTCTTGGCCTAGGGATTTCCAAGGAAGAGGTGGGAAGAAGCCTGGTTTTGAGGTTTAGGGTACTGGATGAATCAGCTGAGACGGGTTCAGAGAGGTCGGGTACTTGAGTTCACAGTGCAGGAGGTTGGTTAAGAAAGGTGGAAGAGGGGATAGCTGTGCAATCTTGCTTCATTACAGAAGTCATGTCAGACTCCTCAAAAATTAATGAATTACCTGCTAAAACCTCCCTGTGTGGAAGTCATCATTTGGAACTGACAGGCCACAAGATATTAGAAAAGGGTAAAGCACTCCAAGGCAGCATTCCTGTCTCTCTTGACAGCATTGCTTGGCTGGCTGGGAAAATGCCATCCCTTCCAGCACCCCCACACACAGCAGTTTGGATCTGCGAGCTTCGCTGGAAGAGAAGCCCTCTCACTGTCCTCCTCTGGTAAGAGTAGCCTGAGAGAGTCTCTGGAGATACTGGGAACTGCACAGATGGGATTTGCAATCCTGTCTCTCTACAGGGCACAGTAATCACGGGTGGCTGAGCAAACCATAATTCCTGGAAGATTATTTGCTCATCTCCACAAGCAAACGTTTTCCTGCTGCCACTGTGTAAACTAACGTGCACACACACAACAAGCAGAAGGTGCTGGCTGGCAAACACAAGCCTGTCCAGCTCACCAGTCTTCATCAAAATGGGAAAAGTCACTTTGGCATTCTTTGATTAACAGCCTCTTCATTTGGATTCCAGAGCTCAGTGTCCTGAATATCAGGAAGAACCAGAACTGACCAGCTGCTGGGCCTGATCCACCTGACATGCTTCACATCTCAGAGTGCTTCTCAGCAGAGGGAGCAAAATGAATTTGGACACTGCAGAGCAGCTCTAAATTTTGTGTGACTGCCTCGCTTTGTGAGACACTGACTTTCATCACCCTGGGGAAGGGATAGGCACAGGGAGGGCAGACAGCTCTGGATAAAAATAAACCTTTGTGCAGGTTGTTCCTGGTTTTCATAGTTGTGTGTGTACAGGGGGAACCAACACACATATAGGAGAATTTGTACATTCCGCTGATTTTTATTTTTCCCACTTTTCTTTTTTGCAGCTACTTCTAAGCAGATGCATGTGCTGGATATGATTGGATAAAGAGATGTGTGTAACATGACCAACTAGTACCAACTGGTATGGCAGGACAGCCATAGCAACATCTGTCACCTCAAGTAAATAAACCAGAAGTATAATGTAAACTCTGGATGCCAGGGTGAGAAACTGACCCACGAATGGCCTAGTTCAGTGGAATTCATAGAAACATGTTAATTTCCAAATTAAAGTGATTCACTAATGCCTTATATTTGAGTTCCTCAGTGATTTAATTAAAATTTTTTTTTTAATTATTTGTTTTCAGTGCCCTAACACACTACAGGGTGTGTTACATCAGAGTAATTATGAATGTGAAAATGCATCTTAAAGTAAAATGAGATTTTTATTCATTACAAAACTAGGTAATGCCTTAAAATGTCTGCAGACCATGCCTGCCTCTGCTTTTCCAAGTTGTTTGGAGATTAAAAAAAAACATTTTTGAGTTTTTAAATTGTACCAAACCAAAATATATTGTGCATGTGTTATCTTTGAACTTTACAGGCTTACTTTCCTTGTCCGAAACCAGTGAAACTGATGTTTTATTTTGCCTTGTGTAAGCCTGAAACAGAGGTTCCTGCCTCAAATTTATTTCTGGGAGTTGAGAGAAGGAATTTGGTTCACACCAGTGATGTTTTCAACTTCTTGGCATTCACTCTTACTTATATATCAAATATGTTATTTATTAAATCAAATGTATGAATTAGACTTTTTTAAGCAAGGAAAGGAGTGCAAGTTTGTGAAATTCTGTGGAGTTCTGAGTAGTGCCCTGTTCACTATGTAGTTGACAATACAAAGATTTTTCTACTGGCCAACTTGGGCTTCTCCTTCTGTTGAGGATTTTGCAGCTGTGGCTCAGGTAGTGTTGATATATGATCCCAAGTCTGATCTAGAACCCTTTGTAGCTACTCTCTGGAAGAGGGGTGGCCTGGAAGTGAGTAAACTCAGATGGACTTAACTGGGACATTTGGCCATGGACGTGCACCCTAGTAAGAAGGTGAATCACAAGCAGCCACACTTCTGATTCTATCCTCACTTCTGTGCAGAGTTACCAGAAAAATTCTTGCTCTAATTCACATGCCCTCCACATGAAGATGTGTGTACCCCTTTCATCTGCTTTCTCACAATCACTCTGCTGAGGTCTGTAAGGCTGTGTGGCAAGCTGGCAAGCACACAGTGTGGCTGCTGGTTGAGATCAAAACAACATTGCAGATGCTCATTAGTTTAATTTGAACAGCAATAATACAAGGAATAACACCCCCCCCAAAAAAAAAAAAAAATCATGTCTAGAAAATGAGGTCATGCATTATGAGAAACAGATTTTGGGTTTCATTTTTGGTACTGAATATGAGATGAAATCCCGTGGCAGAAGATGCAAAAAAAAGCTTTATCCAGGCTAGAGTAGCAATGAGTAACGGGCCTGAACGAGGTGCCTTTGGACCACGTGCTGTGAGGAGTAGTTTGGGTGTGGATAGGTGAATGAATGAGTGTAGTAACAAGGTTTTGCACAGTGGCTTTGTCCTGCAGTCACTGTAGGGCATAATCCAGGACAGTCGTCCTCCCACATGAGGGTATGTTGAGACGTCAGCCCGGGGCACCTGGTAAAGCAATAAACTACTTAGTGTCTGAAAGTTTGCATTGCAGCCAGCCTTAAAGCAGCTTCTGCACTTGGACCGTGGACTTTGCTGCAGTCTGAACTGTGGTGGAGCCGGTGCTGGAATCTGCACTTCCAGGGACGCACAGAGGATGGGAGTAGAGTGCGTGGGATTTCAGGATTGTGAGTAAGGAAAAAAGGAACGTTTTGGGAACATCTCACAGTCAGGTGTTTCTGCTGCTGGTATGTTCTAAGAATCAAGATCGAGAGCCTTGAATGAATGTGATGCTGGTTTATTCATTCGTTTTAGCATGTCAAGGAATGACTGGCTCCAGAGCCCTCAGGTGAAACATCTGCATGAACTTGCTTTTTGAATCATTTACAGACTGACTTTTGGCATTTTTGTCTCTTTGTGACTTGCGTTTTCAAAGCCCAGAGGAATTTGTTTTCAGAGTGTGTCAAATCTGAAAACACAACAGAAATTCTGCCCCATCGGAGTTCAAGACCTCAGTTTCATCAGTTTCCTAGGTTATGGCAAACCAAACATGAGGACTTGGGTTTCAGCTGCAGCTGGTGTATTCCACTGGTTTCTGCAGAGCACAACCACGTTGCTAGGAGAGGTAGATAAGACCCCAAATGTCAGTTGAAACGCTCAGCTGTAACCGTAGGAGGGGAAAAAAGTTTTACAGTCTTTGAACAAACTGTGTCCTGATATTTTTCCTGCTTGTTCCTTTCACAAAAATTACTCCATGTTTCCCAACTGTCTTTTATTTGTTGTTAGCAAAGGGAGGTTCATTTTGCTTCTGTTAATGGATAAGCTTTATAAATTCCAGCTTTTAGATGAGGAAAAACAGAGTACCAAGAAAGGAGCTGAGTCACCCAAATCTCTGTGGCAGTACTGGCTGCTCCCATGTGTTTTAACCACATGGCCAGTCTTACCCATATGTCTTTAATTTGGGTCTTGGATTAAACTGCATAGAATTTGAACTCTTGGTGCCTTCTCAGTTTCCTTGTTTTACTTCCCTGCCATATACACAGAGCACGTTTCAGTTGCAGTGATAGCATTATCAGTGAACAAATGTAAAATATTTGCACAAAGGGAGGTTATCAAGGAAAACTCAGGCATATCTCGTTATTATTTTGGACTTAGTAAGATTGTTTGCCTTTCCAGTAACAGAGCTCCAGAATTTAACTAGTGTTTGGATTTGTATTTGTATAAATGTGATCAGGATTTCCTGTTATTAAAAGGAAACTAAATGCTCATAATTCCAGTAATCTGCTAGAAAGGTGTACTTATTCCCAAAGTGAAAAAACATAAAAGACTACAGGGAGTGCAGTAAGATCATAAGTAATTTCCAGTAAGTGATAGAATAGTGTTTCATCCTGAAACAGCTGCTCTTGTTGGGAACTGGTTATTGACTTAGAGATGAACTTCACAGGTTAAATGCTTTGCTGAAGTAACTGAACCTGGCCCCAGAAGACCTGTCTGCAGTTCACACATACAAAATATCTGAAAGCAGATCTTCTGTGAAGTGACAGTGCTCTGCAAAAGCTGCTTCAGCCTCTTTGGGTTCTTTACCATGATTGAATCTCTCACTTCATGGTGCCTTTCACTGGAATTTTCTTTAGCAACTTCTGCCCAGAGTTTACAGTCTGGAATTCTTGTGTGCCTGAGAATGCTTTCTCTTTTGATTCTGTTCATAGCTGAATAGCATCTTTTGAAAACTGTAGGTGAAAACTGGATCTGATGGGTTAGATGTTAGATTTTAGTTTTAAAGGATCTCTAATAACTAACACCCAGACTGGAGTAATTAAAAGTGCACATCTTATACTCCAAAGTTAAAGCTAGCAGCAAAGTTTCTTTACACAGGTTTGCTCCCTGACATTGTTTATATTTGCAGTATCCAGATAGTCCAAACTTCCCTTACCAGTTGTCTTCCTCCCTAGCAAGCTGCTCTCCTTCCTCTCCAGTCCTAGTTGTGAATTTCTTCTGCTCTAAGCTTTCTGATCCCTTCACTTGAATCATTGTCTTCTATGTGTAGTCTGTGGCACTTTCCAAAACTTCACTTTGAAGGTCTCCTTGAAAGCGGAGGAGATAGGCTTCCTCTTCTCAGTTCCAGTTCCAAGTCATATGCTGATGAGGAGAAAATGCTATAAAGTCTGGATTTACTTCTGAAACTCCATAGGGGAATTCAGTGAAGATACTGCGCTACAGGTAACTTGGGGTGCTATGAGTGGCTTCAGAATGCTTAGAGAGGAATTTGTTAGAGGTCTCCCCACTGTAAATCAAATGTATTCACCATCAGCTTTGTGCAAGGTTGGAATTCAATGAGGCTTCAGGTCAGTCAGGTTTTGCCAGACCTTTGTGGCCTCTCAACAGGCACATTCCTGATACAAGAATTACCTCTTAGTAGGGAGTTCAGAAATTTAGACAGGCAGAATCTGCCATAACAGTGTTCTGCCCTGACACTTCAGAGTCTGACTGGCCTGTAAGTAGCTGAAAACCAAGATCTTTTAAATCCCAGACAAAGCTCAACACCACACTCACGAGGAATAACTATGCAGCCAAAATCAAACCATGTAAACCTTGAACATGCTTCTTTGAATACAACTTAACTTTCTGCATGGGGACAATTACCATGCAATAAAAAAAGATGTGAATTTACTGCAGACTGGCTGCTGCTCATTAGCTGTCTGTGTGGAGATGCTGCATGTTTAGAAACCTGCTAGCTGAATGCATGTGCTCTGTGACTTGAGTCTTATGTCTTATGACTGACCTAAAGTCAAAGATGGTGCTCATGAATTCATTTGTACCAGTGCACAGGCTGGGGGTGGGGAGAGAGGCCCAAACCAACTAATTCTGTTGTGGGTTATTTAGATTTACAGTATGATTAGTCCAGCCAATGAGCTGCAGAAAGACTTTTGCTTTAAATTTAAACAAGTACTAGGGCTGTGTAAAGAAAGGGCATGGAGGATCTTTAAAATGTTTCAGTCTTCATATGATATTACCTGTCCAACCTTTATTACACATCACTTTCTTTACAGCTGTAATCATCAAGTGGCTATCTGTGTGGACCATGAGAGATTCACTGTTCAGCCAAGGTATGGGAGGAAAGGCAAAGCACAAATGACATTTGAATAATAACACCTTTGTCCCGAGCTTTTTCTGTGGAGAACGCCAGTGTGCCAATCTAGCACTCTTCCAGAAGCTGTAGTCAGAGCCACTGAAAATACAGACATGATGTGATCTTTCTTCTAAGGCTCTGTCTCTCTCTCAGCCAGCCTGTGGGCATAGTAATTCTGTGATCTGGTTTTGGTTTCTTTCATGGAAGCCAAGTCTTTCCTGAGAGCACTGCGTTCTCTGTCAGCTCTTCTCATTTTTCAGTCTGACTCAAAGTGTGCTTTAGATTTGAAGCTGCTGTGCACCAGAAAAAAGTCATCTTACACAGATGCCTTTTTTGTTACTTTAGTTATTTTATCACTATCTATGAAGTAGTGCTATTAGTGGAGATAACAAAAACAGAGTTGCAAGGTTTTGTCATCCACATCCACTTTATGTAAGGGATGCCTGTAAAAGAAATTAAATTGATTGCAGTAATAATAATTTTCAATCTGACACTTTTGTTTAGCTGCTTACATTTTTTGCTTCAGTCAAAATTCTGAATGACTGAACCTGATAAAGTGAATAAAATGGCAGAGATATGATTGTATCTGGTTTGCAGGTAAACACTGAGTCCACGATTCTGGTAGCAGAAATGCAGAGTTATGCTTCCAGAAAATGTGACTTTTAAAGCTTAACCATTCTAAGAGTTGACTTTGCTGCTTCTGGCGGGTCAGAGCCTGGCACTGCTGTGTAGTGTACTACCAAAGTGAGGAGTGCAAGTGACTGGAATAGAAACTAGGGAACATGGATGGAGTCAGTGGGCTTGAGGTGTAGAATCTATAGACATCAGCTGAAGCAAGACTTCTTGCAGTAAGATTAGTGTCAGCTGAGAAGCTTCTTTTCCTCCAGTGCATTCAGATTCTTTGCTGTCCGGAGAACTCTTCCAGCAGCTGTTGCATGGAGTCAGCAGAATCAATTTGCTGATAGCAGTTCTGAGCTTCCCACAGTCAGGAATTGGCTGTTTCACAAATATACTTTTTGACCTTATATGCTGTGATTAAAAAACCCTAAGAATTACCAAAAGAAGTAACCTTGTAATTGCATGGAAACAGACCAGGATGTATCTCCTTCCTTTGGCTCTTCATTAATTGGCAAGAAATTGTCTGTGCTCAGCAACACAGCTGATGGAGGCAAAAGTCCCAAGCTGCACGCAAACAAGAACTAGTCCCTTCTTTTATTTTAGATTGTTAGTTTGCCTCTGTAGGAAGCTTTCTATAAATCAAGGAAGCTGATTGCCTTTTCTATTATTTTTACTAAAGACCAGAAACATCCTGTGAGAATTTTTATCTGCTGAAACTACAGTTACTGAAATGACTTAGGATTTCCCCTATGTATTGGGATTTTATTATGACCCCAACTCATTATAAGCAATTTTTTTCCTCCTGGGAACTCTTATTTTAAACCACTGCTACATTTCAACAAATATACAATAAGAGCTTCGTACCATTTGCTTTGCTGATCACAGTGAAGCAATATGCCAAGGTAAACAGTTAAAGCAACTGTTGAGGTCTACAGATCATGTTATCGAGAGCACCTCCAATGTATTTAACATTGCAGAGTGGTTTGATTGGTGGAGTGTAATTTAATGGATTGACAAATGTTTAATACTAAGTAAGTGTACATGCCAGAAAATAACTATTAGTACCAGAGTGGCACAGAGAGAATTTTGCCAGTCTGTGGCATACTTGGTACGAATGAGATTTAATTCCTTTTGACACGTTCAGGTGAGTTCAGATACTGTCAGGCCCAGCCAGCACAGGCTCAGATTGCTCACTTGCCAAGTGATGTTTCCCAGTGAAATCACATTGCACCAGTTCTGCTCTCCCTCCCTTCCTCCTGTCCGCCCTCTTTGGGATACCAAAAGATTTCCAGAGCAATTGAGTGTGTTTGCTGCACTGACAATGCCTAAAATCCCTGGGATTTGGTCAGCTCTCCCTGTCTGTTGTTACCAGTTCATTTGGCACCATCCCAAGGAAGGAAGCTCCCCAATGGCTAAAAGGCATAAACAGACCAAGAGAGGTATCAAGAAAGTAATTTTTGGTGACTTCTTGCTTTGTTTCCTTTAACCGTGAGATTCCTTGGCCTTTATTACAGTAAATGCCTTAATTTTTCTTTTTTAATTTGTTAAGGATTCACCTGCTATGGTAGCATGTATCCCAAGGAGCACTGCCTCTGGTGGACTCATGAACTCTTAGTGTCTGGCAGTGTTTGATCTAGCTGAGAAGTTTGGTGATTTTTCATCAGCATACTGCGATGCTTTAAATAGCAACACTGACAGACATTGAACTACAGATTTTAGACAAGGTTATTTTAATATCTGTGCTTCTAAATTTCATGGTCTCCTTTAGCTGTTTGGCAGTTGTTTAGAGAGGACACTTTGTGGTGGGTTGTTTTGGGGGTTTTTGTTGTTTTTTTTCTCCACAGACATACATTAACTGAACATAAGTATTTAAAAACATAAGGATCTATGCCAAAAGTGAGACTAAGATCAGCCACTTTTAGAAAACGTGCTAAGTACTTTTGAGCATTTGTGTAGCAGTGCTGCTCCCATAGTCTTCTATTAATGCTCTCTTTACTAGGCTGTCACTGGGAGCAGAATAGTGAATAGACAGTGCTGAAGGAGTGTTTTGGGTAGATGTTGAAGAGACTTCCCCTTATGGCTTAGCTGGGTCTATAGTCTTTTGCTTCAGGTATTAAATGACTTACAGGATCTGCTCTATTCCCTCCCACCTCAGCTCCATACAACACAGCTGATCAGCACAGTTTGGATACCCAGTGGAAAAATTACTTAAGCATTAGCTAAGTTCAGAATTAACTAAAAGAGTTAACATGAAAAAGCAAAGCAACCTCATCTTTGGGCATTGCTACCTTTAACTTTTAAAGCAAAAGGAGATTCAGATGTTAGACAAAAATGTGTGTAATCAAACAAATGTGTTCAAGGCCAGCTTGGATGGGGCTTTGAGCAGTCTGGTCTAGTGGGAAGCGTCCCTGCCCATGGCAGGGGAGTTGGAACTCAATCATATTCAAGGTCCCTCCCAACCCAAACCATTCTATCATTCTGTAAGTAATAGCAGCACGCTCACAGGGGCTTTCTCCATTTTTTTTCTGGTGGGCATTGTCCTCTGATGGAAGAACAGAGAAGTAGGGTCTGCTTGTTTGCTTCTGTATGTTCTGCTTTGTTTACTTTTTCATAATAACAGATAATTATGTTCTAGGAAACACAAGCCACATTTAGAGAACAGTAGTGTGGGTTTGTTGTAAAAGAGAGATGCTTCTTCCAGTTACTGACAGGGCTTGTTTTGGAAAACCCCTTTTGTTGTGTTTTAAATCAAAACACAGCAAGGCTGAGCTAATGCATTCAGTTTTAAGGAGAACATTGCTATTCAGCAGCCTCTTCACCCTTTGCATTGCTGTTGCTTCTGCTGTAGGTTTGTAGTACCCTTATGTAATGTAATAGACTCTCTGAAAAACCAGCAGCAGCAATAAGCCCTTTCTACTTCCCATCCTAGCTCCATCAGGAGTGAATTTAAGAAGAAGTTCTGAGAAGGGTGGCATCTGGGAAGCCTGGTTTCACTTTGGATGTGTGAGATAGATTCTTCTGAGGAGCGCTGGTCCTCCATCACAGCCTTCCCCTTAGTGAGTGTGTTCCTGGAATCTCCTCTCAATCGAGTCAGTTCCTTTCTAAATCTGTATAATTAATGACATTGCATCCTCAGCCAAATTTGATTCAAGGTATCCAGTGAGTTTATAAATTATCATTACCATCTACCCCACGTACAAAATGCTCAGTGTGCTCACTTCAGATTTTCTTTTTGCCTCTGTGTCAACAGTCATGGGAAAATTCTTTCACACACAATTTTTTGTACTCAGATACTCAGTTGTTACAGCAGACACATTGGCCTCAGGAGCACAACTTATGGAAGCTAAAAGCTTTTAGGCTGTGTTGTATACTGGTTCCTGTCCTTTTGCTAGAAAAGCTTAGACAGGAGCTGATCAGAAAAAAAATGAAAAAACAAAGTAAAGGAGTTCAAACAGAGCTCACTAATTGTCCTGACTACTGTGTCACCTGAAGCTGCAGCCATTCATTGGGATAATTGCCTAATGGCAGATCCCATTAATTAGGAATATTTGGACATTGAAATACTTAGTTCTCTGTAGACTTCAAAAGCATACCTACCACATTCAGCTTTTATAGCTAGGAGAGCTTTGAAACTTGAAGTAATCTGAGAGAGAGAAGGAAGGAGATTAGGTTCATGTGTCAAACACAGTGGGTATGCAGTGTTTTGAAAAGACTGGGCTTGTAACATGTTCTGGAGAAAGAGAAGCAGTTAGTGGAAAGGAAAGAGTTAAAGTATTTGCATCATCTCAGGGTCCCTGTGAAATACTCTCATCTTTGTTACTCCATTGCAACAGCAGTGAGGTAGCTCTGGGTCTTTAATAAAACAATCCATTTTCATAATCAATAATCCCACTTTCAGTCTTATTTCTTTTTGCTGATAAGGCTGAGAAGCGCAGACCCATGGGTGTGAGAATTCAAATTCTCATTATTTTCCTAAGAATCTCAGAGGGGTTTCAAGGCAGTGTGCCTTTTTTTTTTTTTTTTTTTTTTTTTTTTTTTTTTTTTTTTTGTGTGTGTTCTTTTTTTTTTTTTTTTTTTTTTTTTTTTTCCTGAAGTGGCTAACTTCTACTTTTGGTGAAACTTTCAGGGCAGATAAGAAAGCTCCATGATCCCTTAAACCAACCGAAATCTTTCTGGGTACCAGAGCCAAAAAATATTATCCAGAGTAACAAATGAAAATGAGTGAAATGATGAGTAGCAGTTCAAAGGATGATCATCAGCAACTGGAACTGATTTCACATGGGATTGGAGGAAAAAGGATTCTCAAGAGGATACGTTGTAGTACGTTGCTGCTTAAGTAAAGCCTAAACCTTTGTGGAGTCACCCTGGTTGGTTCTAATCTTTCAGACACTCATCCAAATAGGAGTAAAATGACTGTACTGAAAAAATGTGTGTTTCTTACTGGGAACCCTCTTCTGTTGTAGCTGTTGAGAACGTGGTGAATGGATGGGGCAGGGCTTGGACTCGTGCCTAGCTAAGGCTTTGGGGTGCTGAAGAGCTCCCTGAGGGCAGCCTACATGACTCAGGAGCCTGTGTTTCTGCACAGGCATCTGTGTACCTTCTGCATACCTTCTGTGACAACCCTGATGTGTGCAACTGACTTGCAGAAACCCAGCAGCTCTGGGACTGGTGACTGACGTGGTTTGTTTTGTTCTTTTTTTTTTTTTTTTTCTTTGCTTTTCTTTCTTGGGCAGCCCCCTTCCTCCCCCTTCCTTCTAAATTGTTTTCTCAGCTTGCTTGAACCTCAAAGCCTGCCTCCTGCTTGTCTTGGACAGATGGAATGGCTCTGGACTGAATGAACAGACAAGGAGGAAGACCAGGCTGGACCCTGGGAGAATCTCAGCCTCCGGGAGGAGCGACCTGGCTGCCCACCCTGCGATGCTGGGAGCTAGAGAGATTTAACACCACTACAGATGGCTGCCAGCAGCCTGGCCCTGGGACTGTGGCTCTTGCTGCTTCTCCAGGATATCCAGGCAGTTCCACAGGTAAGCCCCCTCAGAGTGCAGGAGTCCGGAGAGATCTGGGAGAACCTGGGCTGCAGGACTATCTTACCCATGCACTGGATGCTGGGTGTCCCCAGAAACAGTTTTTTGTGGTTAAACTGGGTGATAAAGGTAGAGGAGAGCTGCCAGGAGAGTTTGCCTTCTCTGGGAAATCTGCAGGTAGGAGCAGGAGATAGGATCTGTGATCTGCATCTCTTTGTTGGCATTGATGCTGTTGCTGCGCCTCCAGGGACGTGACAGCCTGGGAATGAGGGAAGGTTTGCTAGAGATGGGAGACTGCTCTGGTTTGTTTGGTGAGTGGATTTCCTTTTTGCCTGGCTGGCCAGGTGCTCTAACACAGGCACTTTCCTTACAGAGTTTGATTCTAGAGGGCTTCTGTTCACTCAGAGGATGTGAGTTGGGGGTGGCAAATTGAAAGGTATGAAGGCAAATAAATAATAAAATACATCTTCTTTATAACCACCCAGCCCTCTGACACTGGCTTCCTCTTGAATGGGCTAGTATTTCTCTATCAGATCAACTTAAAATAGACATAGCCCATGTAGATGCAAGCCAGCTCTCTGCTCAGATCATATCATTTCTTGTGGGTTTGCTTCATCACCACCCCCACTTAACTCCTCCTCTCTAGTGGATCACGAGGCAACAAGCTTTCAGCCCCTGGCATCAATCCAGGTAATTTCCCTGGCTCACACTTATGCACATATGCCTAAAAAAAAAAAAAATCATAGAGGCTCCTTGCACAGGTAACTGCATGTGGTGTTGGATCCTGAAACTGAGCATTTTCCCTAGCAGTGGAAACAGGAGCATGTATTAGCCAGAGACACCTGCCTGTGCATTGCAGTTGAAGGATATAACACATCACTTCTGCTACCAGCAGATTTTTTTTTTAATCAGAAACTGACTCTAATTAGGTCTTTGAAAATAACCATGTCCTGCAACCTCTTCACAGACACTTGAAAGAAATCCTCCCGGTTCTTTTTGTAAGTGTAGGAGTTTGCCCTGTCTCTTTTTAGTTGTAAATTCCCCTCCCACATTGCAGCCTTGCTCTACTTTGTCCTGTTTAGCTGCTCTGCCATTGTCTCCTTCCTGAAACAGAGAGCAATCACTCTTCCTCTGTGGGATTGGAGTCTGCACTCCTTCCTCACCTGAGGAATATTTAGGAGGGAATTTCAGTAAGGTTGTCCAGTCTGCTGAAAGCAAAATCTTTAGGAGATATGTGATGGGNACCAAATGGGTCAGAGAGAAGATTTGGCTTTCTGATATTCATTGTCAGCATTCAGACTCACTGCAAAATCATCAGTGTGTAGAACCAAGGTGAAGATTTTACTGGGATAAGCAGCTGGCTTTTCATTGGCTTTCTGTCTTGCCTCTCTCACAGCAGCACTACTGCAGTACAGATGACACTGTTTAAAGTGAGCTTATGGGTCATAATTCATATCTCACCTCACTTGAGTCTACACTTTGGGTGTCATTTAATACTCCATTAACTCTCACTTGTTAACAATGTCTTTAGTATCAAGCAGATGAAACTTGACTACTTGAAGCCTTAGATCGTCAGCTTAGTTTGTACTGTCAGCATCTGGATAGGAGCTTGAAATGGAGTTGACTGTTTTGCTAGGGTGTTAGTCAGTTCTAGAATAGCCAGTGCTGGTAGAAGACTTTTTTTTTACTGTAACATGGTTTCTTCCTGACTTACAGCTCATTTGTAGCAAGCTAATTTCTTACTCTACCTCACCATCACTTTTTATCGTGTGCTCAAAAGACCACAAATAAATGAGTCAAACCTTGTCCTGACCAAATTGCAGAGTAGCCCACTGAATTCAGCACCATCTTTACAATTGCCATCGTTTAAACTGGAATACCAACAAGTTTGTACATGTGAGGAAAGTGAGAAGAGCTACAAAAAGTCTATTTTCTGAAACAAATGCTCAAAAGTAAGCACCAAAAAATACCTTGTATCAAGTCTCTTTGCTTTATTTCATTTGGTCTTGATCTGCAAGACTTACAAAAGAGAAATAGTTTAAATGTTCCTCTACAGCTGGCATAAAGCAGCATTAACTCGTGTCCAGTCCAGATCAAATCAATTCAGATGCACAAATACTGTCTGTAAGGTTTCCTGTTACAGCAGAGACCTGTCACACAAAGGGGGTGCCCTGTTCCTGGCTACACAGGGCCACCAACTTTCTTGCACTGGATTTAATGCAAGTGACTGTGACAGGCTGAGTTGTTCCAATGCAGTAATACTCTGAAAATCAACCTTCCAAATTCAGAACGCAGAGTTTCCAGTCAGATGAATTCCTAGAACCGATTGATTCATCCCCTGGAAACACAATTGGTCTCTCCTCAACAATCAGGAGTTGGAGGGGAAGCAAATTGTGAGTACAGGCAAGAGGGAGGACGTGGGATTACCCCTCCGGATAGCAAAGAGCCGCAGGATTAGCGTAGCTGTAAGAGGCAGGCGTCCCCACCTTGCTAATCCCTTTTCAGCACAGAGCCAGGCACTTAGAGCCTCCCCAGCGTTAGCGGGAAGGACAAAGACCTGCCGTCGGCAGCTCAGTTCCTCACCCCTACCCACCAAACCTTTGTGATCGTCCTTGTCTTTTTAAAAGGTTTCCTGCAGTTCACAGTGATGAACAGAGTTGTGAGTACCAGTGGACAGTGCTGGATGTTATTGGGGTAAAAGTGGCATTTCTTCATCGAGGCTGCATTATCTTTTGAGAAAGGACAGGGAAATGTACAATGCCTCCAGGGAACACTGGGAAATGATACCTTACAAAGTGACATTGTGCTGGAATTTCGAGTTTCCCTGACCAGAACCTGAGTTCTGTTCTTTAGATTGAGGCACAAGCAGAGGAGGAGGAGGGACAGTCAAGAGATGAAAGATGAAAATCCTTCGAATGGTAATTAAGCAGGATTCAGAGGATACTGCATTTCATTCTGTTCCTTGAAGAGCTGGGGAGAGTTTGTTCTGTAAAACTTGCTGGAGATGTCCTTGGCAAAGCCAAACCACGTGCTAGTTGCTGCTGAGTGTGGATGATTCCCACTCTTGAGTGTTTCTAGGCATTCCAGGAAGAAGAGGAGGGAATGGAGAAGTGAAAGTTCTTACAAGTCCTTTCCCACAAAATGAGTAGTAAGGGGCAAAAATGAAGTGAATCTTCTCTCAGTGACTGATGGGCAACTTCTGTGATCATCCTGGAGCCAGGAGAAATGGCCAGCACTGAGTAGAGGATTCTGTAGCACTCTGGCTTTTGGGGGCCTTTGCACACAGGTGCCATGAAATCAAGGTGAACCCCACACCTCACCCCAACACAACCAGTGCTTTTTTGTAAGAAGGTGACACATTGAGGTTTTCTGATGGAAGGCTGAAACTTCTGTCTCATTTGCATTATCCCTTCCCTTAATTTTGAGAGCTATTTACGAGCAACCAGGACCTGCTAAATCAAGCTTCAACCCTCAGCTTCTGCCGAACAAGGAGTCTTAGTTTAAATAACCTGGGTTTGCTCTGGAAAAAAGTCAGTTTTAATAGGTACAGTCACACAATCCCCAAACAAAGTAATTTTTTTTTTTTTTTTTTGAGACAGGGTCAAATTTCCACTGTCATCTTAGAAGGTGTTAAAAAAGGATTCTTTAACTTAAGTTCATGCTAATAAATGGGATAATTGTCCAATGCAGAAGACTTCCACTATTTTGTACTTAACCTTACGTGTTTCATTCAGTATTTTATATTGCTTGGTTTTGTCCAGGCACTGAAAACCTGAAATAGATTAGAAATGTCTTCATGCTCAGATTTTTGTTGGCAATGAGAGCAGTAGGGCCACGTAGGCTTTTCCTTCCTGCTGTGTTCTTGAGCCTTCATATCATAAAGTATCACTTCTTACATTTATTTTTCCTTTTCCTCCTCATAGCCTTTGGGATTCCCTCCATTTTTTTAGGTGATTAATTAAAGCTCAGCCAGAGCCTTTTGTTCTGATTAAGGCTTGACAAGAGGGACATCTTCAGAAGCTTCCACTGTTGGCTACTCTCATCTCAGTCACAGTACTGGAAGCTCAGTAGGCAACAGGCTCAGTTGCAGCTGTTGAGCAGTAACACAGCTCAAACAGATCTATGCAGCTCAGACCAGGGTGTATCACCTGTGCTGAAAGTTGCCCTCATCTAAACAGGAGCATTCTGTGTTGTCACCAGATTGCTTTGTAGCCACAGGCTTAGATGACAGCTAGCTTTGATTACAAATAGCAAACCCAAGATCTCAAGTGGAAAGATGCTTTTGTGTTTTGCTGGAAAGCCTAGACTAGAATGTAACCTCTAAGTACTGCTGTAGAAAACTGAGCTGGCCTGGTAGCAATTGTTCCCAGCAATTAAACTGCCACTGCTGGCAGGATAAGTGTTTACAGCACCATTGGTGACAGTTTGGACAAGATTTGGTACAAGCAAGCAACTCCAAAGCTGAGAACCCAGTGGGACTGAAGGGAGAGTTTATCCTGTATGTCATTACAGAATCTCTCGGGGATTCTCTGCTGTTACCACCACAAAAGTACCCATAATTGTAGATGACATTGGACTCAGTACAGACTTTAAAGTAACACATCTAAGGCTCTGAAATGATAGAGCCAGGAATGGAACCACCAGCCTAGAGCATTAAGCTACAGGTCCTTGTCCTCCCCTTGGCCTTGTGCTGGCCTCACTGTCACATTGCTGCAGGTTTATACTGAGGTCCAAGCCCAGCCCTGCACTGCTCAGACATCAGGTACTCACCCTGTCCCTTGGATGCTTACCAGGTGAGGATTAGAAATCAGATTTGTGTTCAAGCTGCAATTTGTAGTAGGCTCAGCACTCCACAGAAATGATTTATCTGTTGCTGTTTACAAAAGACAAGCTGGTTCAGCAGCCTTCATTTCTGAGAAGTTGCACACGTAAGATACTTGTATAATTCCATGGAAATCTACTGGGTTTTTTTGGCCAAACTACTGAAATGTTTTTTATTTTTTATTGGTATTGGTTAATCAGCATTAAAATACTTCTGAACTGAAGCACCCAGCTGTCTTTCTACCCAGGAGCAGCAACACAAGCATTTTGCAGTCTCTCCACATTTATGTGACTTTGATGGTCAATGTCTAGATTTCTGCTGTTAAAAAGGAGTAACCATCAGTTGAGCAGCTAAAAAACTCAAACACATCAACCATTTCACTTGGAATCTTCTTCTGTGCAGAGATCTAAATAAGGTGATGGCCAAATCAAGAAAATGCATAAGGTAACTTTCCAGAAGCACTGAGCTGTGTGTGAGTGAGACTGGAAAATAGGAAATCTAGAATTGAATTCCCTGTATTTCATGGTGAATTGTTTCCAGCAATTTCTTCTTAATTAGTAATACTGAGCTCATCAAAATGAAAGATCAAACGAGCCAATGTTTTATTGCAAACCTGCAGCCCAGTTCCCTTTCCACTCTGCCAGCTTTGCTTATGTAACTGATGTTGAGCTTTTAAGGCTGCAGTGCTGGAGGTGTGGGAGCTTGGTTTATGCTCAGCTCCTTGCCTTAGACTGTGCTGCCTACTAAAGGCCAACCTTTGTGCTTAGTTTAAGAGCAGAACTTTCCATCATTGGATTGCTGTTACAGGTCAGGTTAGGAATCAAACAACTTCAAGATCCAGAAGGGACAAAATGGTAAGAATGGGGAGCTGATGGCTGGTGCTGAGTGTTAACATGTGTTTTATTTGTCACTGGAAGGATCTCCAGTAAGTTTCACGCTCATGAAACACCTCTACTGAACAACTGGCAACTCTTTGAGAAGCTTTGCAGGTGTGTTGGGACCTTCAGAAGATTGTTTCTCAGCTATAGAAACCGTGTCATGGTGTGTTCCAATGACTTCTTTTTAGAGCAGAGCGCCTTGGCTCGGTAAACTGTAAAGGCGGCTACAAAGCTGTGCTTACAACTGGAAAGCAGCATTTGCTGGGAAGCTGCGGAGGTCAGGCAGGGTGCAGCTGCCTGTAGTATCTGGCTGCCCCCTGGTGGAAAGGAAAGAGTAAAGGTTGAGTACTCGGCGTGCGTGTTCTTGTCACTCGTGCAGTACATAGGCATTGTCCATGCAGTAAGTTATCGCAACACCAGGTGCAGTTCACCATCAGGATTTGCATTGCTGTAACTAAGGGCAGAATCTAATCCTAAACTCCTGATTTTAAATAAGGTAACTTTTTCAAAAGCATCCCTTGCCTCACACTTTACACAGACACTACTCCTTAATTTAAACCCCCAAAGAGACAGTTATAAATAAGCTGTACACTTATCTGCTGCATAAATCATTCAAGAATTTTATTCCCAGCCCAACTTCAACATTAGAAGCGAGAGCTGCTTTCCCAGGAGAGCCAGGAAGAGGCAATGAAGGTTCTGTGCTGACATCCTGTGGCTCTTAGAAACTGATCCTGTATGGCTTAGCTCCTGCCAGGGTGCTGCTGTTCCCTGCGCTTTTTAACGGGGCTGGTTAATTCATGCCGCGGAGGTGACTGCTGAACGGCCCTTGGCTAGCGGCTGGCCTCCTTTCCTGTCAGTCGGTGCAGGCTCGGAGCTCCGGCTGCCTACTGAGGGCTGCTTCGTGCAGACGCAAGGAGACTCCGATTCCTTTTCCTGCACTCTAGGGCTTCCTCTTCAGAAACTCGGTGTGAGTCAGGCTGAGCAAGCAGACATTGGTTGTTTTCTCTGTGCAGTATGCTAGAAAAAAAATGCTTACAGGGAGGCTGTGTGGCCCAGTGGTTAGTGCAGAAATGTCTCAGAAGGGATTTCTCAGCTCTAGTGCTGCAGCTCCATGCAACCTAATGGTTTCAATATGCTTCTACTCCTTTTGTTAATTTCCTCCTCGACTGTTTTCTGATGTAACCTGGGGCAAGTTAAATGACTTCAGTGGTTTATGGTCCTGCTGTGAAAAGAACAGCACACTAAACAGGAGAATACAGCTGTGAAGGTAGTTGGGTTGTAAGGTTCAGCACTGCGTACAGAGGCAGTAGAAGACGGTAGGTGTTATTTCAAAGGCCGGTGGGAAATTCATCTGCAAAAAGTGAGATGCAGGCTTTCTGAAATACTTAACTGTTCTACTACCAGTATCATGTGGGAAAATCTCTGCTGGGGAAGCTGCTGGTTGAGCCTTTACCAAAAGAATCTACTCCTTGTAGCAAATACTGAAACTGAAATTCAGTTAACAGTTTTAGGGGATTGTTGAGGGAGATGCCAAATTCAAAAATCAGATTTTCTCATCATAAAAAATGTAGCACTGTAATTTCTCAGCAACTGAGAATATTGGATTGCTGCTAAATACACTAAATATTGGAATCCTTGCTTGAGCATGCAGGCAATAGGAAGAATTACACAGGGGACACTTGAACTTTCAAAAACCTGTAGAAGTTTCCTTACCACCTGCAACTACCATCACTTGAGACAGAGAATGGGAGCTGTTATAATACGGAACTATCTGGTTTCTAATTGTGCCTTTTGTGTGTTTCAATTTCTAGACATCATTAACCTCTTCTCATTCCTGTGATACACTTCAGAACTGGTTCTATGATGAAACTTCACGAAGCTGCTGTTACCAGTGTCCCTCAGGTCAGTATGTTTGTAATCCTGCCAAATTGTCAGGAAGCCTTCCTTGTAGAGACAGCAGGAACCCTGTGTCTCTGCAGGATTGCATTCTGTACCCAAAGGAAAGGGCACTTTCTTCGTGAATTACTCTCTGATGTGCATGCACATGTGAAGTTGTTCACTACAGCCCTGCTCCTCTTGGGTCTGAATGCAAACAGTCTGTAAAGTGCCAACAAGATAACTTGCTAGGATCCTTTATGTGATTTTACCAGTTAACACTTTTGAAGTGGCTAGCACCAAGCAGGTCTAAGAATTCATTTCAGCCTGCTTCAGCCTGCAGTGAAATTAGGTAAGTTTCTCATCAGAGACAAAAAGCTATAAAATGGAGGTATGTAAAATCTGCCATTATCCTCATAGTCAAAACAGTTTGGAAAGTGTCACATCAGAAAGGGAACAGCCCTTGTCAGGGGACAGACTGAGCTCTGCAGAAAGCTACTTGACTCAGAGGCCCATGAGGCCAGAAGCAGGAAACACCTTGGTAAAAGGAGTTCTGGAAATGCCTGAAACTCCCCCTCTTGGCCAGAAAACCCCGCAGTGAGAGGGGCATTTGGTGGTGCTTCACCATCACCAGTCCTTTCCTGAAGAAATGTTTGCTTTTTTTTTTTTTTTTGCTTGTTTT